>CM075937.1:5273379-5487408 GCA_038030265.1 Corythucha ciliata | reverse complement strand
CAGGGCGGGAAGAAGGCACAATCCTGGTAGTAGGAGTCACTTTGGGGAAGAGCGGGGTTACGTCCGTGGGTTGTATGCTCGGGTTTCTGGCGATTATGGCTTGGCGTAGCTGGTCCGGTGTCCAGTGACTCGGTACTTCTGGTATCAGTATTCGGGGCAAGAGTCCTGGCAGTGCCATAGCTCTCAGGTCAGCGGCTTGGAGCGCAGGGGATGCCAGGAGTTATTGCTTGTCTTCAGGTGTTTTTAACTTGATAATAATGCCGCCAGCTCGGGTGATTTGGGTTCCCGCAGGGGTAATACCAAGGGATGCCGCGGAGGGCAGTTTGTTTAGTAAATCGCCGATTTTTGTCGTGGTGTCCTGTGGTTTCAGCATAACTTGCGTGCTTATCTCGGATTTCGCGACAGGTCCACTGGTGGCCTTAACGTTGGCGAGGGCTCGAGCAACGGTGCGTTCCAAGGAGGGGATGCGAGGGGCCGCTGCTACTCGTGCAAATGTGGTTCGCGATGGGCGTTGTGGTGGGGCTGGTTGCTCCAGTGACATCAAAGGGGTTGGGCTCGGGTTGGGGGGTTGGTTTGTCAGGAGGATCTTTTTTATCGCGGGTAGGACCAACTCCTGGATCGCGGTTGTAATTTGAGAGCGGATCTCACTCGTGATCTCCTCCCGCGTGGCCAGTGTGGCGGTTGCTGTGGACGCGGAGGGTGCTGCGGCTGGGCCACGGTTCGGGGGAAAGGCCGTGGCCGTGGCCGCCTCTACCAAGTATAGCAAAGCATCTACCTGCTGGGTGATGAGGTGGCGGCGATTGAAGTGCCCGTTGTAGATCGCGTGGAGTAGGTCGTCTCGGATAGTATGAGCGCCCCTGAGACTCGCGGGTATTCCAGTTTCCTTGAAGAACGTAGCCGACTGATAGGCCATGTATTGCGGGGGGGTAGTGGTGTCGTCGGCCGGGTTTGCACTGGAGGTGGAGGCGAGCATGGAGGGTGGAGCGGGTTGAGGTGGTGGTGACGGGGGAGTGCTGGGCTTTTCAGCCGGGTATTTGAGGGTCGGTGATTTGGGATTCGCTATGTCTTCTCGTCTGACGAAGACAAGGTTCTTCAGGGAGGTCGCCTTTTTGGGCTTATTAGAGCGCGGAGGGGGGGTGATTTAGGCATATTGAAGGTAAAGGGATGTGGTATATACCACTATGATCAGGGTTGAAAAATAAAATTTTCAGGGGATGGGGGGGGGTAAGTCCGAGGGGTGATGGGGGGAACTTGCTCGAGAGAAAAATGGGGGGTTACCCCCCTCCTGGGGGGGTAAAAATTCGACGGGGGTAAGGTGGCAAGGGGGTCGGGGGGGCAAGTACACGTGTACTTGTTGTTGTCCTGTGATGACCTATACACGTCACTGGGGGAAGAGACACTTAGAAAATTCCAATGCACTATCTGGCAACCACACCCCTAACCACACCCCTAACCATACCCCTAACCACACCCCTAACCACACCCCTAACCACACCCCTAACCACACCCCTAACCACACCCCTAACCACACCCCTAACCACACCCCTAACCACACCCCTAATCATACCCCTAACCACACCCTTAACCACACCCTTCGTTCTCAAGGGGCAACCAAAAACACATCAATCCTACCTGATTCCGTCAACATGGGGTCGGTTGCCCTCCAACCAGGATTGTGCCTTCTTCCCGCCCTGGCTTGATGCCTTGAAAGGCACATAACCAGGATTAAGCCTGACATGACGGCCAAGAAGTGACCCGACACGTGCAAGTCCTGGTTATCCTCGCTCCACTCCCCGTCAGCCACACCAGCTGGTCAAGGCTGGTGCGTTACCGGTGTGGACCGCTTGGCGGTGGGGAGTTTTATAGGTGGTAAAATAGGGGCGAGGAGAGATACCCGTACGATGATCGCTGGTTGCTACCGGTGAGCTGTTACTTGTTGGGAATGTGAGCGTCGGTGGAGGTGTTGGTTCGCGGATGTCTAGTCGTCGGTATTCTGGGTATCTGGTGGCGCTTGAGTTTGGCCGATGTTCGGGCCTGTTCCCCTCCGACTGCACCATGCGTGTTGCCCTCCAACCAGTGTATGAGTGTAACCTCCTCATCAACCTGACCGCGACCGATTGTCAATGAGGTTTTTCATGTATGGAATGTGAGTTGAGTTGGTGGATGAACAGCGTTAGAGTGAAAATTATGGACTTACACTGAATTGAATTTCAGCATGCGAAAAATAATTAAATATTATCTGAAGCGGTCCTTGGATTGTAACTGAATGTTAATGCTCACCTAAGAATCAAAATATATCGTTTCGGCAGCTAACTGTCGTCACTGTCGGGACTTTCTAATCTGCTGACCAAAAAAAAAAGTGCCACTGCGCTCACGCGTCATCCGATCGATTTCTACCAAATTTGGCATGGTGGCATTCAAACAAAATCCCTAGGTGACACCAAGGTCAAAACCTCAAATTTATTTTAAGTACTGGTACTTCCCCCCGCGCCAGTACGGTGATGTACTGTGAAAAAAGTGCCACCGCGCCCATGAGTCATCCGATCTCTACCAAATTTTGCATGTGGCATTCCAACACAATCCTTAGGTGCCACCAAGGTCAAAACCTCAAATTTATTTTAAGTACTGGTACTTCCGCCCGCACCGGTACAGTGAAAAAGTGCCACCTCACGCATCGAGGGTTCAAAAGGAAGGGAGTTCTAGCGAGCCAGGTGAATGAGAGTTACTAAAGTCAAGTGTTGTAATTGTAAGGCAGGTAGCTCAGGCTCTTGCAAGCCTCCTTGGTGTCCGTCAACCGGTATGTTGTAGTTCTTAAATTTTTTTGCTGTATTTGAAGGGGAACAGACATTTAAAATTTGTTTAAACACCCTGTTGTCCTACACGTTGTGTGACTTGATGAGTATGAGAGAAAAAAAGAGGATATCTGGTGCGTGCAGCACTGTCACGTAGCCGTAGCACTTCGGTCCATGATTTTCTTCTAATCTGGGAACTTTTTCCACTACCATTTCCGGGAAAGAACGAACCGGTACGGTTTTATAATTTTTCTTCGTTGCCGTAAGCCAAGAACTGTCCACGCCAGTGGCCGAAATTTCTTCGGTTTTGTCTGCTGTGCTTGGCAACCCAGGGTGTACAGTTGTAGAATTGTAGAAGAAGTAGGTGCCTTCAAGCAAAGCAAAAAATGTGAGAACTACAACATACCGGTTGACGGACATCAAGGAGGCAACAACGTGTTTGGAAGAGCCTGAGCTACATGACTCCTGCCTTACAATTACTACACTTGACTAGTAACACTCAAACAATTGGCCTGGCTCGCTAGAACTCCTTCAACCTGGTAAGTCTTGTCAGGCGACGAAGAGCTCCTAACGATGAACGTCTTCACAATCTGAAGGCAATTTCCCTGTGAGGACAAAGAGACCAGCCGCTATAAGTTCTTCGGCCTCCTTGAAATTTCTATATTTATGGGTGAAATCGCACACTTCACAAATTTCGTCAATTCTCAGCATTTTAGCGGAAAAAAAGTAAGAATAAATAAAGCAAAAACGCACTAAAATAACAAAACTGAACTCAAACTCCCTTGTAATCAAGACCGTTTATTTACATTTGATCTGGACTGTATTAATTCATTTTCCTGCCATGGTCACAGCGCTGGCTGTGAAGTCGAAGGGAAAATCGCTCCCGTCAGAGAGGTCTGGCTCCGCTAGCACGTCTATTTTGCAATAGCAGTAAATGAGTTCAAGTGTGTTATTTTATGTTTTTCTTTTCCAATGGTTAATTAAACACTTAATTTGAGAATTAAAATGACTTGAACGCGCATTTAGAAGCTTAGGATGACTAAGTCAGTAAAATTGGCGTTTATTTGCAGCACAGAACACGGCTATCTAAAATTGCTAGCATTATTTTTCAAGTGTAAAATGTTATGAACATTAATTCTGAATCGCAGTTTTTCTTTTCTTTTTCTCTCTCTTGTTTTCGTTTTATTTTCCGGTTAAGCTGAAATGATGTCGAAAATTGTCTTCATTTGAATTGTCCTCAGTGAGGTTATTTAAATGTGCTATATTCTCGGCGAAAAACCGAAGGGGTCTGGGAAAAAACTAAGGGTTTGGTAACTCCAATCTGGAATTGATGGTGAAACGGGATCTCTCCTAACTCGAACGAACTCTTAATTCCTAGAGTTAGCTAGCCCTCACTATAACACCGACCAAATGTATTTTTCTCCATTTCTACCTCAGAAATTTGACAATTCTTTGTTCTCAGCTAGAGTTGAGGTTCGAGTTTACGGTTAACTTGGGGTTAGCGAAAAAAACTCGTTTCTTCGAGTTAGTCTTGGCCTGCGGGTTAGCAAGACGTTTCTTAACCTCGAGTCAGTACCCCCCTCCCGCCTACATTTTTCTCCACCGTTTTACGCCTAAAGTATTTGGAATATTTCATTTTTTATGGACTCATATGAAACCTTATAGGAATCAAATTTGGCCTTAAGAGCCCAAATTTTGAATTTAAATTTCCTAGAATTTTAAATTGAATTTAAAATGTATTTATTTTTTTTAAAAAAAACGCTCTGCTAGTCGAAACATAATAATATATTAAAAATTTAGGTAAAAAGAAAAGTCGAAAAAAAAATCCTGCTAATTGTAAAACGGTGCAATTAAAAAAAAATTATTGCCTGAATCATGTTCAAATAGTTAAGCTGTTTTCCGCAAGATGGCTTGATCGTACGCCTATTGTATCCTATCAATGACACATGTTTTAAAAATATAATTTTACTTTTGTCAATAGACGATTTCCACTCATGCGCTCTCCAGTCCTACTTCAACAGTTTTGCAACCCGCTTAGGCCAGGTTATGGGTTACTATTGTCTTGTGCTGTGTAAAGTGAACCACATTTGCAGTTATTCAATTCTGATTTTTTTCTTCAGCCTCCGTCTTACGAAACGTTCCGATGAAAACTCGAAGTCCCATCATAGTTGCGCATTTATCACACTCCTTCACATGTACTTTCTCTTCCCTTTTTCCTCAATTTGAGACGTTTTCAGTAAAGTGGCGGTAAGGTTGAGGGAAAGGGATAAATTTAGTAGCTGGGTCAAAACCAGGTCGACCCGGAATGGAAGAACTCGTACAGTCACCGAAGCAGCAGTAGTATCGCATTTTTCTGACTTTAGATGAGAAGCACGCGAAGGAAGCGTAATTGCAGACTCGAAATAAACGAAAAACTCAAAAAATCATGTAGTATATGAAACCAAAAACACTCGTAGTAATGCTAGTAATGTGAAAAAAAAATACTGTTAAAGAGGCTCTAGGCAGCTAGAAATAAACCCATAACCTGCAGTTCTAAACCTTCGCTTTTTCCACGGAAATGGTCTATTCGTTAAAACTGATTTCTGATCTCGAACTAATACCCACTCGACCACAACAGTTTTGGCGACCGAGGTGAAACAATGGATGCAGAACAATTTGCACAGTTCATGAACCTTTAAACATCATTAATCGAAAGACTTGTCGGAAACATTCAACCGACACAAGCACCAGTCGATCATATTGCGGCTTCTGCATCGTCTAGCACAACCCTTCTTCCGAACTTTGAGCCTTTCGACTCCACACAAGAATGTTTCAAGTCCTACAAACAGCGTTTTCAAAACTACGTCGACATGAAAAACGTATCGTTCAATAAACGCTTTTGCGCCCACCTTCTCCTAAATTCAATCGGTGCAACCTACTTCAAGCTCATTTCGGCTTTAGCAACTCCTCAAAACGTCACGGAACTCGACTACGATGAATTCATACAACTCCTGGAAGTCCACTTGGCACCACCACAAAAACTTCCTCGTTGCCCAACACAATTTTCTCTCGCAATGCCAGAATGAAAATCAATCGATTGCTGAATTCGTAGTCTCGCTCAAAATTACTTGTTCCGATTGCCGATTCGTCTGCCCTTGCGACTGTCAAGCTTCAATAGCTGACGTTTTTCTTCGGGCTCAGTTCATTCGTGGTATCCGACAAAATTCAGTATTTTGTCAGCCTTTGCCCGTGAAGCAACCTATCACGAAGCTTTTCAGAGTTGTTTATTTTTTTCCAGTTTCAATTTCTATTGTTTTCGATATTTACTGGTGATGAACTGCATTAAGTGTAACGAGAGCATCTCTCCGAAAAGGAAGATCAATTGCTCTGTTTGTAAGAAAATGCGTACCACCCGAAATGTACGGGTACGGCATATCTTTCTTATGACAATTTTAAAATGTCTGTTTCTAATAAGTCGGGATGGAAGTGCACGGATTGTGATAGTAAATTAAAGTTGTTACTCGTCAGGCGATAAAAAAACAACAAACTGGAGTGACCATTGACTCTGATGAGGAGGGGAGTTCCGACTGCTCTCTCACTAAGGAGGATCTAAAAGGTTTGAACTCGAATGTTTCCAAGATTTTGCGAAAAATGAGCTCCTTCGAGGATAATTTAAAAGAAATTGAGAATGCAGTGAATTTTTGTTCCAGGAAAGTAGATGACATTTCAAATTTCAAAAGTGTGATAAAGGACTTGAAGAAAGAAAACAACGATTTAAAAATTGCTAACGCTGTCCTTAGCAGAAAAACTTAATAACTAAGTAAACTTATGCGCCTGGAGCAGCAATCCCTGGCTTCAGAGATGGTTATTGACGGTTTGTTTGAACCAATCAATTCGCCTGTTGAGGATATTGTTGTGGCGATTGGAAAGGAGCTAGGGGTAGACGTACATCCCGGAAGCATCGTTTCTTCATTTATTGTTAAGCTCAGTAAGCAGGATAAGAATAACGAGAGGCAGAAATGCAAGCTGATTGTTAAATTTAATTCTGTCCATACTAAAAAGACATTGTTTGTAGCTAAGAGGGGTAAAACTGTCTTATTTAATTCGATCTTTCCTAATGCTCCTCGGAAAGATAACGACAAAATTTTCATTAACGATAATTTAACTAAGGAAGTGAGCCATTTGTTCTGGCAAACAAGAATGCTTGCGAAGCACTATAATTTCCGCTTTGTGTGGACGAAGACGGTGAAATATTTTTGAAAAAAAAAAAAAATGAGAATTCCCGATTCACTGTTAAGTCTTGCTCTCAATTATGTAGTAACCTTGATGCTGATGGAGCACTGAAGAATATTCTTTCGGACAGTGATAACGATGTATAATTTTTGGTAAGACATATCCTGGAATTGCTTTCACTTGGGAAGTTTTTCTTATAGTTATTTTTAGATGGATAATTTATTTGATTCCCGTGATATTACTGTTTGCCACGATAAGGGATCTTTGGCAGAATATGAGCATTATATAAAATCATTGAATGGTTTTAATATAATTTGTCTTAATATAAGAAGCCTGAATAAAAATTTAGATTGTTTTATTGGCGTAATAATGGCTCATAAACTTACATTTCATGTAATCATATTAACAGAAACTTGGAACCCTGATAGCACACTGTTTTCAATTCCGGGTTATAATGTCCTTAATTCTACTGATTCTGTGAATAAAGCGGAGGGCGTTTCTATATTTTACTTGGAATCTCTTGTGATAATGGACTTTAATTTGAATCCCATAGATGAGTGTAGTTCCGTTTGCATTAGATTTAGTTTAGAGAGTATTCACAGATCTTTTGATCGAGATGTTCATTATTTTGTGGATTGTCTAAGGCATTACCTTAATTCATGTTCTAGTTCCAAGCGTCACATTTTATGTTGAGACATGAATATTGACGTTTCATTGCATGGCGAAATCTCAGACAGATATCTAAATGTTTTGTGTGAGTTTGGTTTCGATGTGGTTATTAATGATAATGACTCTACAAGAATCCAGGGAAATAGTAATTCATGTAAGTTACCTCGTCTCTAAACTATTCCCTACTCTTTTTATTGATGATGTCCACATTTCTTTTCCTCCACTTTTCTTTCCATTTTCTTTCTCTCCTCCTTCTCATTAGTCAGTCCGGTGTCTGCACTACTTGTAATCACTTCTAATTAAATATAAATTTTTGTTATTCGGGTGTTAAAATAAAGTTTTCGGTTTTTTTAAAAAACGTTTTTATTAAAGCCCCGAGGTAACTGGCGCAGTCGGTAGGACAGTTGAGCGAGATTAGGGAATATAATTTCGGTTCTTTTCAAGGATTTGTCAACTGAGAACAATTTGAAGTGATTGAATCAAGTTCGAACTTGGAACTTTTACCGTGAGTTCATTCGTAGTGGACAAGTCCAGCGAGTTTTCCGGTAAAGTTAGTTAAAAACAAAAAGTTCGGAGTGCAGGCGAACTGTTTTGCATCGAGTAAATAATTCGGGCGGAGCATTTCTAAGACATTCGAGAGTTTGCATTGTGCAAAATTGTTTTGGTTCAGACGAGTGTCGAAGAATAATTGAAATCACGGAGGATCAAGAGGATCAACCACCCACAGGAAATCGCAGCTCACGGTTTTTCTTGAGGTACGGTGGCCCACTTCCTCTTTTCCGAAGGAGACGCCCTTCATATGAAGATCGCTTCAATCCTCGTGTAAGTACTTTTGAATCTAATACTCCAAATAAAACGGAGGGACATCACTACCAACAACAACTACCGGTAATCCCAGAGGCCCCCGCGGAGCAGCCCATTGAGATACCAGTTTTCAAGGTAAAAGAAAACATAGAGCTCCTCCCAATTTTTTGAGGAGAACCCGATATTCTTCCGAGATTTATTGCCATACTAAGTGAGAAATTGATATGCCGATATTACGTTGCCGCGGATCCCTAACATTTTCAAAACTTTGCCCTATTAACGGGTATTATGTCGCGGATACAAGGCCCGGCAGCCGAAATTGTTTTTTCAAACTCAGTCACGAATTGGGACACGCTGAAGGAAGCTCTCCTATGGGCGTACGGCGATCGAAGAGACCACCTTAACCTGTTCATAGAATTGTGTAATTTAAAACATTTACCAAATGAAAACCAATTTCAATTTTACGATAAAGTTCAGAAATTAGTGTGTTTGTTAGTTTCGCACATAAATACACATGCGCTTGCTCCCAATTATTTAGATTTAGTGCGTGACCTGGGTCTACGGGTATTTTTGGCTAAACTGCGAAACCCATATGGTTCAGATTTGAGGGCCAGAAAACCAGAAAATCTAAGTCAAGCCCTAGGAATATTAACTAACGAGTTGCAATATTATGAAGATAAGTCTTATAAAAATGAAAAGCCATCATCCAATTTTAATAAAAGTTCCAATCAATCAAATTATTATAAGGGGCAGGGAACAGTAATGAACACCAGTGCGGGGAAGTTCAGCCCGAATCCCGTTGGTCCATCAACATCCAACTCCAACCCTAGTGGAAACAATCAAAGTTTCTTCAATTATACAATTTCAAACCCGGGGTTTTCCCCAACAAAAACAGCAATCATTTAACCACCAGCATACACCAACTCCAATGCATCATTACACACCTACTCTAATGTCTGTGTCCACCCGTAACACAAACTTTCACCAACATGACGCTGAAGAAGAGGAAAATACCGAACGAGTCACTGACCAAAGTGAACATTCTTTTTTAGGGGTGGGATCAGACAGTTGCCCACCTACAACTTGATGAATCTAGGACAAAACTTAAATGAGCTCCCGTATATCATTTTTCCTAAATTTAATCAAAGTAAAGAAAAGTTTTATAAATCCCGCAGTAGCGGAACACTTTTTCCCAAAGAAAATATCTTATGAGCCATTCCAAGTTAAAACAGCTCACGGAACTTCCAGGTGTGAATTTAGTACTAAGGTGCCCTGTGGTGAACTCTTTAGAATAAGAAATCTAAACCTTAAATTCTTTATGTTTAATTTTCATAATCATTTTTAGTGCATTTCATTCAAAAAATGCACTATTGGTCTCGCCCTGATGGTCGCACATATGGGTTGTGATACTTTTTTTTCACGTTTCAGAACCCCTAGAACACGAATCCGAGGTCGGTTCGATTTGCTATATTTATGGCCCCTCGCTTGTTAGCACGATCACGGTCGCAATTTTTTACTTAGGGCAACCAAATTTGGTCTAAAAATCAATAGCGTGAATATCTCGGACGAGTTCGTGATCCAGATGAATCGGTCCACGGGAACGGTGTGAAAGAGGGGTTTGAATTAGTTGAAAATTCGCTACCGCACGGCTGTTGCTGCAATTGCCCCCAAAATTGACTCGAGTAATGAGAAATGAACGCGCTTTCGAATGAGACCTTTGTGAACCAAATCCGTTGATATGGCAGGGGAGTTCTCGGCGGAGGGGAGCTATATTAAATTAACGCTATGCCTTACTGGACCAACCAATTACCAAAAAATGTCACTGACATCGTACTTTGAGCCGTCCCTTTTATTTGATTTGCCTACAACCTAATAAATCTTGAGTAAAAAATCCTGAGGTGGGCCAAAAAGGGAGGAACAAAAAAAAAATATTTTTTTTAAATTGTTTCGGATTCGAACCCAGGCACTCCGCATTCCGCAATGGTGAAATAGTGACATACCATTTAACCTAATGTAACTGATCTGAAAATTAACGTAACCTGAAAAAAGTTTTGTTCCGACAGCAGCCTGTCGGGAAAAGTGCATTTCATTCATGCGACAATCGAGTCAAACCTCATAAGTTAGAACGAAATTAACGTAAACATAGAGCTTGTGAACAGGGCCTAAGGCCGAGTAGGCGAGGAACGATTGTGGGGGGTGGGGTGAGGAAACAGATGTACAACTCCCCCTTAATCGCAATAACTCTTCTTCCACGTACACGTTAAGCGTCAGACGCTTATGCAATAACTCCCTGTTGTTATTTTGTCCATTAGTCACTGTAGTGACAACCAATCTAACAAATAAGTTAAGCGGTAAACCGAAAACTGTTCCGTGATGAATGACTCATGACTGCGGGTGATTTCTTCAATCAAGCTTTTATCTAACCCATTAAAATAAATTGTAAGACATTGACGCAGAATGTACGGAGTAGTAGGCACTTATCTTTTTGAATACCTACCCACTTCAAGTCAAACCAAACTGGCGAAACAATAAAGAAACCCCAAGTTCAAAATCGGTTCAATTCACAACAACTACGGGCGAGTTGAATAGTCCGAACGACGGAAAGGGGTTTTGAAACACTTTATTTTATTTTTCCGCACAAGTTATCTCTTGTTCGAACCAGCGAAATTTCCGAAAATAATTTTAGAAAAACTAAGGATACGGAATTTGTTTTTTGAAAGAGTACAAATATTTGAAATTATGGTTTGAAATAGCAAAAATTCGTAAAAACAGGCTTTGAAGGAGAAAAATCCGCGATATTGGTAAAGCCAAAATCACGATTTTTTTTTTTTCGTTTACCAAACCCGCGCGAAACATATTTTACAAAGCGACAAAGCCACGAAATTTGGTTTTTCATCATGCGAAATTCCCCCAAATCGGGATTTAAAGGAGCGAAGTCCACGAAATTGGGTTTTGAAACAGGTAAAGTTGGTAAATCTGGTTGTTTAAACAGCAAATCCCACGTGATTTGGGATTTAAAAGCGAGAAAATCAGCAAAATTGGTGTACAAAATAACAAAAAGTAGTAGAATTTGGTTTTTAATGGTGCCAAATTTGAAAGGTTTTTTTACGGAAGAGTGAAAATCTCCACCCAAAATTTTGATTGATTAAGCCAAAATTAACGAAATTGTTTTTAAACCAAACCTTCGAAACTGATTATTTAAAGAGCAAAAGCCTATAAATTTGGCTATTCAGTAGGGGAAATCCCCGAAATTGGTTTTAAAGGAGCCAAGTCCACTAAATTGGGTTCTGAAAGAGTGAAACGCACGAAACAGTGTGAATCAGGCAATTCAAAGGATGTGTCCGTCCACAGATTTTTTATTTAATTATGCGAGACCGCGGTTTCGATTTACATCATCTTCGGTCGCTACAACCAACAGAGAACCAACCAACCAATACATAAGTTAATAAAATTAAAAATAAATTAAAATAAACCACTACAACAAACAATATGAGGGTCTTACCTCAGTCGTCGTCAGCACCTAACTGACCTGATGTATGTACCTTCTCCTTCCCCGCTTCTTTCTCCATGAACCGGGAGATACAATTCAAAATCGGAGGAAGATCAAAGGTCTTATGATTGTTAATGCAGGTAACACTTAGGTCATTGCTGCACTTCCTGATTTCAAATCTCTCCATCCAATCCAAAAGTCTACCCTTTCCTAAGGAGTGGAGCAACTTAACACCCCCCTGCGCATCAAAGAGATGGCCCGAACATCGAAGATGATCCTTGAACTCCGAATTGCTTTTTGTGGAATGAGGGAGATGCTCCGATACCCGAGTGGCCAATTTCCTTCCGGTTTGTCCAATATAAACCTTCCGACAGCTACACTCGAGACGGTATACCCCCCAACAAACACACAAATATTCAAGGACAAGTGCAATATATATTCATTTTGGATACTGGTATATTCGTGGAAGATATAAAATCGTACAAAATTCACTCAGGAATATTCCTAGGAGTCGCGAATGGGAGTCAAATGCAATATCCCGTCAATGTTCACAAACGAATATTCCGAGATCTTTCGTAACGTTCCATGAATATAATAATAGCATGTCCTCGATAAGTGATTCATAGAAGGTTCGCGAAAGATAATGGTAGCATTTTCACAGGGTATTTGGAATGTGGTTTGAATATTCTGGGGTTACTTATATTATCTGCATTACTCAGATGTCCCACTCCCTTACCCCCCCCCCCATCACAATTCAACTTTTCTAAATATTAGACCGATCCACACTTGAGATTCCGGTATCAGATTCCCGAATCGAGAATACTAAAAATACAATACGGCAAACGCGCTCATTAACACAAAAGATTCCGGAATCTAAGTGTGAAGGAGCGCCTTGACTGTAGTGTATTTTTAGTACCCTCGATTCGGGAATCGGATACCGGATTCTCAAGTGTGAAAACGGCCTTAAGGTAATTGAATACTTTAAGATCAATATAAAAAATTAGTATTTAATTTAAAATGGTAAAATCATTAAAAAAAAGAAACACGGAAGGATAATGTCACATTTCGTCTTGGTGCCATCGACGGTTTTCGCGATAAACACATGACTCGGTCTTCAACTTTCAAAAATCTGGAACAAAGGAAGCAAGCGAACATAATTAGCAAGCTCTGCAGCAAGGGCAAAATTCAAGCTGCACGCACATCATTCATTAGTGGTTTCTGGATTCCTCATATCGGTCCTTTCCATCCTTTCCTTGGCCTCCGTCAGCCAAACAGCTATGGTCATCTCGATTTGTTTCACAGTGGCATCCCTGTGATTGCTTTGGACTTCTTCTACATGGGGACAAGAAGTCGGTATACTATGGATGTTATCAGTATTATACATCTCTATAAAAGAAACTTACTTACAACGACGCCGCACAAGTTCAATCAATTTGATCAATTAGTTAGACCGTCGGAAAGGTTAGCTGTGTTGCCATCTCTCTGGCGCTCCTCCGGGGGTTAGATCGTCGGAAAGATTAGCTGTTGATCCAAATTTGGCCATCATCCGGTCTTTTTGAGCTTCATTTATATTACATGACCAGTATAAGAATCGAAAAATGAAATCTAGAAATAATGTGCTGGGCAAATATTCGAATGAAAAAGTAGTATTCGCTTTATAGCTTACCTTTGGCGTATACGGTTGAAGTTTTTACGAAGATATCGTCTCTCGACAAAAATTTATTTAACGGCTGATAAATAAATCATTGTGGAGGGGTAATAACTTTGTAAAAACTTCAATTAGAGTTTACTCCACTATACCGCCCATCCATCACTCTTTCGAGAGCGAATCCGTCATGGTACAATAAGCTTGTGAAAACGTGGGCGACTTCTGAGTTTCACTGTCGAGTACCCATCGCGGCAAAAGTTGAGATCAAGGCACACAGAAAAATTACCACGAAAAATAAATCAAGCCCGCGAGACGACCAAACACGCACGCACATATACACAACGACGGTTTCCGTGGCCTCCATTTCCACCTAAACTTCGTTTTTTCGAAGAGAGAGAACCACCCGCCTTTTCTTACAAACTGCTGTCCGAAGCAGAAAACGCGTCTACCCCCTCTACATCACGCAAATGAGCTATATGTTGTACAGTTCGATCTTCATTCAGCAAAAGACTCCCTTGAATATTCCATCAGTGCTGTTCATAGCATATCTCGTTTGGATATTCATAGAATATTCCGCCCGTGCTGTTCATTGCATATTTTGTTTGGATATTCATAGAATGATTTGATAGGTGACTGTATATCCAGAACATCCATGCCAGATTAGAGGAATGTTCGAAATATTTAAGAACGTTAGGGAAGATTCTCAGAATATTTATATCACGTTTGTGCTGGCTGGGCCCACTCATATCCGATTTCGGTACTACATCCTTCGGAACCGACAGCAGATTGGCTAATGAACCGCTATTCCTGTATGCCACGGAGAATCCCTCTTTTTTGAGAATACTGGCTATTTTAGTCGACAAGCCCGCCACGAAATTCCTTTTATTGAAACAGTGTGTGGGCCAGTGAGCGAAGCCCCCCCCCCTTCTAAACCAACCATCTGAGTGGACATTGCGCTTGAATTACGAATTCAATCGATGAAAACTAGCTTTGAAGACGTCAGAACAGCAAAATTGAGTTTTATTGAAAGAGCCAAACGTGGGGAATTGGTGTTCCACACTTGCAAGAGCCGAATCTTTGAAATTGTTTTTCCGAGTTTCCTGAAACCCGCGAATTGAAGAGAAATCTGCCAAATTGTGATTTTAAAGGGCCAAATCGGCAAACCCAGTAGAGAAGGCCTTGTTCAAGGGCCACTGACGCCCATGTAGGTACCTACAACTTTTGTTTGTTCAATTCGAATCGTTATGACTTTTTGTTGCATTTAAAAAATATAACAATATTTTTTATTGTTAATATCAAATTTTATGTTATTTATTTTTAGGGGTTTGGGTTGTTTTATTTTCTTCTTCTTCCACTTCGTTTCAGAGGGGTAGCCAGAAGGGAGCAGGGGCGGGCAGTTGCTCTCCCTTGAACTCGAAAGCGCAGATTTAGTGGGCTCAGCTGCCCGCACCCCGATATCACAAAAAAGGAGTCAAACAGTTAAAATCCAACTGGTCCGCTAGGTAGGAAGCGAAACGCTTCACCAAGGGCAATTTTATGATGAAATTGTCCATTTCATTGAAAATACTTGTCAGTCTCACTTCGAAACTGTTAGTGTGCATGGGGTTGATTCTCGCAAATGAGAAAATTTTCGGTTTAAAATAATGTCAGTTTAATGAGTAAATCGTCAGTTTTATAAGGAAATTGTCATTTTACTTCCATGTTCTTTATGATGAAATTGCAATTTTTGAGCTAAATTCCAATTTTATAAAGAAATTGTCGGTTTGATTAGGAAATTGTGAATTTCAAGAGGAAACCGTATCTAGGAATTGTTAATTTTACAAGGAAATGAGGGCCGAGATTGAAGGACTAAATTACCGTGCAGCTTACCGTTTCAGGGGACCAAAATTTAAGGTTTAGCCTCAAAAGTATCAGTTTCTGGGGGGAAAAGTTACCAGTTTTAGGACACATGTGTCCTAATTTAATTGATTCACCAATTTTGAAAACACCAATTTTTTGTTTGTAGAACATGAAGTTGAACAGAGCGCCCACTTCCTTCAAGCCGAAACATCCCCGTCTGGGTCAGTTTATAGCTTGTCGAGCTATTTTTTACTATTGGCCATTAGTTAGTGCCTTTTCTTAATTCTGGCCAAGAAGATTCCTTCATCAAAGAGTCGTGAACTGGTGTTGGAATTGGCGTTTTTAGCCGCGAACTAGCGTTCTTCTCAAATTTGGCCATGAATCGGCGCTTTTTATTAATTTTACCTGCGAATTAGGGCTTTTCTCAATTTTAACCGTGAATGAGCGCTTTTTCTACATTTTTTTTTTTTTACGAATTTTAGTACTGTTCCTCAATATTATCCGCAAATTATAGTGATTTTTCTACATTTTTAACCGCGAATCATCCTTTTGTCTCAATGGGGAACTTGCACATTTTTCAAGCACTGGTGTTTATTGAAGAGGGCTCTTCCACAATGCTATTGCTCACATTAAACATTGAAATCAATCAAGGATTTTTTTAGAGCGAATTTTTAAAAATTTTGAGTGGGGATTTGATAACGTCAAATCCTATTTAATGAAATGGGTGGTGTGAGGAAGAGGGGGGTAAGACACATTTTCAGGGGGACAATTTTTCTTGTTATTTGTAAACAAAAAATGTTAGAGTGCCCTAATCACATGCTTCAAAAGTAGGGATTGGCGTCATTTCCCCTCGTACCATCTTCTATCCCCTCTTGAAGAACTTTGAAATTTATTTACAAATCACCAAATGCACCAGTCGGGCTGCAACTACCGTTGATATTCTTCTGTCCATGGGCCAATTCACCGGTATACTTTTCTCCCAAATCGGACTTTCATACAAGTTCCCCATTATGATTTTTTTATTGTTTTTATTTCCTAACTGAATTTGCTCAAGAAAAACAAAGATTGCTCGATTGCTGTTATGATTTTCTCAAAAGTGACCACATTTTCGGAAACTACGGAAGATTTCCTGCGCAATGATTGTCGTTACATTCTTCAAAAGCATCACAAACCGCTAAAGATCTGGCATTTTGACCATGGAATTCCCAAAATCTCTAACTCTGTGGGCTAGAAAAACATATGCCATTTCCAGAAGGTTATGTAGAAAGTTTCTGCTAAAATTGACCGCGAAAAGTTGGGTAAAAATACAAGCTTTAGTGACCAAGATTTGGGTGAGTGCTAATAGTACTCCTTCCCGCTGGACAACGTGAATATCCCTTTTGGGTCATTGTGAGGTCCCGTTGAGGTCACCCACTCCTATTGAGGCTAAAAAATCCGATGAAAAAGTTGATTCTGCCTCAAAAAAAAAAAAAAAATCATTCACTGGTTCATATACGTCTAGCGTAGCGTCGTTTGGATCTCGTGGACCCAAAACTAAGCGCCGCTGGGTCTTCCGGTCCGATACAAAGTTGTTTAACCTAAGTCAGAGGCACATTTCAGCCGCAGATTAGCGGTTTTGCCCCACCCACTCCCATAGCCATGAATTTGCGCATTTTCTCAACTTTAGCTGCAAAGTATCGTTTTTTATCCAGTGAGCGATGTTTCTTTATTATCCACGAGTTTTGGCGTTTTCCTCAATTTTAGCAGCATATTACCGACTTCTTGAATTTTTTTCAGGGGATTAGCTGGAAGGATTTCTAAGTTTTAGCTGGAAATTAACGTTTTTCTTAAGTGTTTTCATGAATTATGATTTTTTTGGTTTACCATACGCAATGCATGAGCGATGTTTCTCAGTTTACTCGCGAATTAGCGGTTTCTTCGCCTATTGCCATAAATTGACGCTTTTTTTCAATTTCAGCCTGAAAAGTTGCCTTCAGAATCCGCAAATCGGCGTATATTCAGTTTTTGGAGCAAATTAGCATTTTCCTCAATTTCAACCGCAAATTAGCGCTTTTTTAAAATTGCAGCGGCGACGCGTCGTAGCGTTTCAAACCTGTGAATTAGCGAAATTTCTCTATTTCAGTCACAAAATGGCGTTTGGCGCAATTTTAATTGTAAATTGGCGATTTTTTCCATTTTTAGCCGCGAATTAGCAATTTTCTCAGTTTTTAGGCTTAAAATTAACCTTTCTCTAAATTTTGACCAGGATGATTATTTTATTTTCTAAATATTACCCGCATTAGCAATTTTATATAACTTTAATAGGTATAGATTATTGTTTCATTTCAGTTCTAGCTGTGATAATTAGCGTATTTTTTAACATTGTACTATCGCCATGCATGAATTTGCCATTTTTCTGAATTTTAGCCACTAAAAAGTCCTTCAGAAAATGCGAATTTAAATTATAAATGTACTTTTTTTTTCAAACCAAAAAATTTACTTCTACCCATCCATTTCTGTCAAAAATCATCATTTTTTAAATTATAAAATTCACGACACTTAATTCGAGAATTAGTGATGTTTCTCAATTTTAGCAGCGAATTTTCGTTTTTTCTAAATGCTAGAAGAGTTAAAGAGTTTCCAACCTGTGCATTACCTACCGAGTTTTGTCCATTTTTGCCAAGAATTGGCGTTTGACTCAATTTAAGCTGCAAATCAGTAATTTTTTCCATGTTTAAATGAGAATTAGTATTTTTCCCCAATTTCAACTGAAAATTAACGTTTTTCTTAATTTTAGCTGCGCTAATTGGTGATTTTTTCCATTTTTGTCGCGAATTAGTGATTTTCTTCATTTTGTATCCGCGAATTAACGTTTTTCCATAACTTTACATCTGCAAATTGCAAATTAGTGATTTTTCCCAATTTAAGCTGTGAAATAGCGTTTTGTGCTAATTTTGCGGCCATTCAGCATCCTATTCCCTTTTTCATACACGAATAGGCGATTTTACGCCATTTCAGTTGTGAATTTGCCATTTTTGTCCAAGTTTAACCTGAAAGCGTCTTTTATTTGTCAATATTATAGCGTGTTTACTCAACTTTAAACGCGGGGTTTGCCCAAATACAACACTTTTCCGTTGATTTCCACAATTTATTAGTAGAATGGCCTCCATGTCCCGCTAATCAGGGATTTTTTTCTTAATTTTAGTCTGGAAGTTGCATCGCGAGACCACGAATTAGCGCTTTTCAGCAGCTATAGCCACGAATATTACCGATTTATGTCTGATAGAAGGTCCGGGGCGACCCCCCCCCCCCCCGTGCCTCGGTACACTACTGCGTTGGGTCTGAAGTCCAAGGAAAAAGCTGGACGTACTCGGACCTTTTCGGGCTGCTTCAAGTGCAGAATATCTGCTAAACCTAACTCAAGGAGATTTTATGGGGCTCTTCGTTATTGTACTAGTGCTCCTTCGTTCGTATACTTGTGGCACTGGAGGGGGGGGATCAATCCCCCATATACCCCCGTACCTACGCCCCTGCAAGAAACACTCGTCAACCACAGAAAGCACTTGACCACGAAATGCTCTAATCACAAAATATTGTAACCACAAAACACTGTAACCACAAAATGCTTTAACAACAAAATGATCCAACCACAAAATGCGCTAACTACAAAAGATTGGTTCGCAAAAAGCTCGAATCACAAAAAGCTATAAACCACTACAAGCCCTGACGAGAAAAAAGTGTAACCAAAGAAAACTGGAACCCAAAATGACCAAACGCCGAAATAAGCTGCAACCCTAAAATGCTCTATAACCCCAAGAAGCTTTATGCACAAAGCGTTCTTCAGTTTAAACAAAGAAACACAGTAAGCACATATGAAGATTTTGGCTAAAAAGACGTGAACAAACACAGTTTTGCACATTTTGTGTATTTTCGCTCTTCTACACACCAAATTTCGTGGCATTAGCTTTTCCTAAATTAAGGGCCAAAAATTCATAATTGTTCCTTGAGGAAAATATTTCATTGACTCGAATTAAAACAGATGATTCACAAAATAGAATGACTGATTTGAAGTCCTTCAAGGGACGACTATGAATTTGGGCCTATGTTTCGCTTGTTTGGGTCATTCGAAAAATTCCATTTCTTGAATTTCGTAGGTTTTACTCGTTTAAACTCCTATTTCGATTACTACTTTTCAGACCTACAAGTCCATTTCGGTTAGCTCTTTATAAAAATCAGTTTCACAGGTTCGGTGAGTTCGACAAAATCACATGGCAACATACGAACGACGAAAAAACAAATTTTGTGATTTTGGCTTTTTCAAGCCACGTTTTCGCTTTTCGATAACCAAATGTTTCAAATCTGGCACCTTGATAACCAAATTTCATGTATTTTTGTAATATCCTACCCCAACTTTGTGGATTTTTACGCTTTTCAAAACTAAAATTTGTGAGTTATGCTCTTTCAAAACCCAATTTTTGTGATTTTTGCTGGCATTGGCAATTTTTGTGGAATTTCGCTCATTCAAACCCTACTTTGGTTTACAGGGTTCCTATAAAACCCAATTTTGGTAATATTTGACTGATCAAAAATTTAATTCCGTGCCTTTAGCTATTTCTAATTTAGTATCGCAGGTTCAGTCGCACGAACAATAGAAAAACAAATTTGGCGTTTTCAACCTCCAATTTCTCTCTTCCATAACAAAATGTTTCAAATTTTGAACCTTAAAAATCTAATTCAACAGATTTTTGTTATTTCCTACCCAATTTCACGCTTTTAAAAACCAAATTTCTCGGGGTTCGCTCCTACTAAAATCAGTTTCGCCTTAATTGGCTAGTTCAAAAAATTGGTTCTTTCAAAAACATTGGTTTATTCAAACCCAATAATGTGTGTTTTTCATTTTGGCTCTACCCAACTTTTGCGGACTTTCACTCTTTCAAAATATGATTTTGCGGATTTGGTTCATTCAAACCAGCGAACAACTATTTCAACATTAAACTGATCAACGATTAGTCGTTGTTAACCTGTTTTCAGGCGTCCTACTATTGTGCTCTACTGTCCACCGCGAGCGTCCTACTTTTGTCCTACGTTTTCGTGTCAGGCGTCCTCGGAAACTACTTTGACATCTGGTCACCCAAGTGTGTGCCCTCTCTGTACAGGGTGTTCCAGGAGGAAACGACAATACTTCCACATGTTGTACTACTAAGTAGGGCGAACCAAAATGACTATATGGACATAGGGTCGGAAACGCTTTTTTTCAGAGTTACAGGGAATTTAGTGTTTTTTAAGCCAAATCACCTCTATTCCACAAAAAGCGGTCTTAACGGACTAACCGTTCAACATAGAACAAAATAAACTTCATTTCTGAAAAGAGCACAACATTTAACTTTGGAAAAATCAGGAATAACACATTAAAATCGTCTTTATGTACGTTTAGTTATTTTTGGAAAAATCGAAAAAGTGTTACGTTGAATTTTCGTGTTTCTTTCAGAGGCGAATTTCACTCAATCTTCAGTTGGTCGGGCATTGACCAATTATTGTAAAAACATGCCCATTATGTGAGCTTTCAATTGACGTAAGAAAATTGAAAATCGGTTGAATTTTTACTGAGATATGACACGAAAGGTTCGGAAAAACAGTGTAAAATCGTCAAAATAAGCCATATTGCAACTGTCAGGTAAAATCCCCAAAAATTGTTTTCGACGTCAAAATAACCCCAAAATTCAAAGAAACAGTTTATTTAAGAAAAATCAATGCACCATGTCCATCATCATCATCATCTCCCACCACTTTCACTATCAAATAATCAATTATTAAACAAATTAACTGGTCTGATTCCTTCTAGTTTTCGTCTGGTGCTATTTTTCAGACGTTTTTGTATGATAATTGTAGTGATTCACGCGTATGATATGATTTGTACCAGAAAAATAAATTTTGAACTAAAATAATCACGGAAGGATACCTGAAAAACTAATTAAACGAGTATTTACTAGTGGAAGACTTCAGAGCATCAGACTTTACGTTAGACAATGTGGGAATTAAGAATGTAACTGCATTTTTCCAGCCAAAATTATCGTAATTTCCCATTTTTTATGTTTAATTTATACTTAATGCATAATAGAGGTACTCATTTAAAAATAATTATTTCGGTAAATAAATAAACAAATGTTAAAAAACCGCGTTTTTGTGGTAACGCGGCAAGGGGGGTGGAATGTTACTTAAATACAAAGAAATACTCCTTTACAGGTTTACAGAGCATTTAAATGAGTACGCTTACTTATTTTAAATAAAATACTCTAATTAGAGATAGTATAACAATCATATTTAAAATTTCTTGTGAGGGTATAGGTGCAACAGATCAACGAAACGTTATTCCCCAATTAAATACAATTACTTCCATTTTCCCGTTGGGAAACGGACTTACAGTAAAATCGAGTTCGTGTGTAATTCATATTCATAAATCATAATATAAATAGAGTGAAAGGCCGATAAAAGTGGTTTGGGCTGGAAGTACGTCCGTGTGTCTGGTGGTTTACAATCGTGGATTTCCACTAAAATGGAAACCTCGAGACAACGGGAAACTCAAATTTGGCCTGCGTTTTGAAAGAAAACATGTTAGGCATCTTCTCTCATTTGGGAAATGCCGTTTTTTCCTATTTTAGAAATCTAATTTTGAAGTATTTTTCTTTCTAGTAAGGAGAACGTTCCTAACGATTTTTTTTTTTTTTTTTTTTTGCCTTTTACCCTGGCAGGAACACTTTCTCAGGCTTAGTGAGAGAGAAGACTTTTTAAAACAAAAGGGAATAGTGAGAAAAATTAGAGATAGATCAAGTACGTCACACGCTTTGCCCGTTTCGTGCGTTGCGTGTTGCCTAACCGAAGTGATCACACCTCTGTATATTCACCTTGGGTTTAAGGTAGTTGAAGATGAAGTGCCGGACTGGGCGGGTGAAACTGTAGTGAGCGGTCAGTCATTCATTAAAAACGTTTTGTTCAAGTGTTTTCTTCGTCGGCAGCCGAAATGGATATCGCAGAAATGAAAAAACGTTTCGGCGAAAGCATCGAAAGCACCACCAATAAAAATGTAGTTCACTACCAATAAATGTAGTTGCAAATCGAAAAAAAGACTGTGCACTTCAAAATGCCACAGCAGTTTAAGTTGTTCTAACAAGTGAATTCCCCGTTCCATATTTTGGTATAAATTATCTTTTTACGTTTATTATTTTTGGTTCATTATAGTTTTTTCATTTTAGTTTATTTAGTTGTGAAACGCTTATGTCCAATTTCACCATGCGAGAGTTAGGCTTAACTCCATGATCGGCTAGCTGATTTACTCAGCCAGTCAATCATGGAGTTAGCCTAACTCCCACATGGTGAAATTGGCGATTAGAGTTACCATACCATGGAAATATATTTGATTTTACGAACTGGTTACTCTCTATCCCCCCCCCGGGATTTCCTGACAACGACCAGTAATTCACGTGAATGACTAGGAAATGTCGTGAATTCCATGGAAGAATGTAAAGATAAACAACATTGACTGACCATTTTAGGTATTAACGTCAATCCCTAGGAAATAACGTCATTCACTGAGGGATGCAGGGAATCTCGTGATTCCCTAGTAATTCACGTGATTTCCTGATTCACGACATTCCTGGTAACATATATTATACAGGGTGGAAGGGGATAAGTGTGACAAAAATTTTTTGGTGATAGTAGGCCTCATTTGCGACCGAAATTACCGTATACACCATGGTCCGAAAATCAATACCCTTCGAGATATGATTTTTCTAACGATTTTTAAGGCTTACATCATTTTTTTAAACTAACTGCGAGAAACTCGCATTCAATTTGAATTTTTGCAACATTTGGTGATGGATTCGGAAAGAGCACACTATGTTCTGTCAGGATTAGCCATTTTCGATAGACGTTAACTATTTTATGTGCCCTTAAATGCGGCTCAAAGTCGTGCAAATCGGGGAATTAATTTTTTTCAAAAAAAGTCAGTCCCCGTTTGTCCACACTAAATCTGAGTGAACGGACAACCCGTGATTCAGAAAAACATCTTCAAAGTGTCCTTTACAAAAATAGTCATAAGCGTTTTCTTAGTTGTTTGGAGATTTTTCGTCAGAAATGACGATTTCTTGAAAAAAATAATGATTTTTCTCTTCAAAATTGCTTGTTTTGACTTGAAAAATTTGAACAAGTTTTGTGATTTTAACGTGATAAAAAGCACTAAAACCTAATCCAAAGCTATACGTTGAATCAAACTGATTATGCCCGCCTACCAAAGTAACAAAAAATGTCGCTCCGGCAGCTGGGGTGTCGGACTGTCGGATAGAGTACATTTCACGAAATACGAATTTCGTCAATTTAACTAAATTTGCGATTATTCAGCAAGAATGGCTATAAAAATGTAGAGTAACAACGTGAAATGTTAATTAATGCCGAATAATAGCTAAATAAATAAAAACGTCGAAACTTGTAGCAGTGTAATTCACTTAACCCGACAGCCCGCGGCCGGAGCGACATTTTTTGTTACTTTGGTAGACGGGCATAAGCAGTTTGATTCAACGTACAGCTTTGGATTAGGTTTTAGTGCTTTTTAACACGTTAAAATCACAAAACTTGTGCAAATTTTTCAGGTCAAAACAAGCGATTTTGAAGAGAAAAATCATTATTTTTTCTAAGAAATCGTCATTTCTGACGAAAAATCTCCAAACAACTAAGAAAACGCTTATGACTATTTTTGTAAAGGACACTTTGAAGATGTTTTTCTGAATCACGGGTTGTCCGTTCACTCAGATTTAGTGTGGACAAACGGGGACTGACTGTTTTTGAAAAAAATTAATTCCCCGATTTGCACGACTTTGAGCCGCATTTAAGGGCACATAAAATAGTTAACGTCTATCGAAAATGGCTAATCCTGACAGAACATAGTGTGCTCTTTCCGAATCCATCACCAAAAGTTGCAAAAATTCAAATAAAACGCGAGTTTCTCGCCGTTAGTCAAAAAAAATTATGTAAGCCTTAAAAATCGTTAGAAAAATCATACCTCGAAGGGTATTGATTTTCGGACCATGGTGTATATGGTAATTTCGGTCGCAAATGAGGCCTACTATCACCCAAAAATTTTTGTCACACTTATCCCCTTCCACCCTGTATATAATATATACACTAAATCGATGGTGTATTAATATAAGTATCGATGTATGTAAAAAGGGAAGGAAAGAGCCCTGAGAATAAAGAGAGGCAGTCGAGTCTGTGAACGAAAAGAGGGGAGTCGCATTTTGTGAGAGCCCGTGATTTTTCCTTTCTTTCCCGGATAAGTGACCGTTCCTTGGCGTTTTCCTGAGGGCGGCCTACTTAGCCCCAACCCCCGTTTTTCGTAGTGATTTTCCGTTAAAAAAATTCCCCTACAAAATATCGATCAACTTTAAACGAGATCAATTTTGTTAATGAAAATGGTCCATTTTCATTAGGAGGAACCATTGGGTGTCTGTGAAATGACAAAATTTACCGTTCGTTGTGTATTAAGCACTGCTGGTGTAGTGGTATCATGCAAGATTCCCATTCTTGCGACCCGGGTTCGATTCCCGGGCAGTGCAAAATATTTTTTGTTCTGTCATTAAGACAAAATCCTCAGAGTTTACTTTTTAGAGAAGGAAGACAATGTATTCGTCTGGGAAAAGCGAGTCTGCTGACTTGTAGTAAAGCGGGACACTTATAACAACATTTTTAGTTATCGTCGAGCAAAGAATTTTACTTTTTCCTTTTTAGTCGGTAAAATTCAAAGTTTGTTACGCGCATGCGTTGATTGATAATGAGAGATTTATTTATTTATTTAAGCTCCAATTAAATTTACGAGGGACATAAAATATTAGTTTAGCCTTGAAATAAATTAGGCTTGACAAGAATAATTATTCTCCCGTTAAAACAGCAACATAACGGCAACACTTTACCTTACCCCCTCCTTCTTTATTCACATGGGTGATAACCTCCTAGTCAACCCAAAGTTCAGACCGTAAAGAGAAAAATAGTAAATTAAAAGTAAAAAAAAACGGGTCCACAGTTGCACAAATTTCGTCACCAATATTTCATCTCCACCCACCCCTTTTCGTTGATCCATTCATTTATTTCGACTCCCCGTAAATCCTTGTCACGGTCCCCCCCAATCCAAATTAATTCCTCGTTTTAAATAATAATGTACACTGTGTCTAAAGGGCCAAGTAAAATTGTCGCGAAAACAAGACGAGGTAATTGTTCAATTTTTGACATTTTGTTTTACGCTCCGGTTTTTTTTTTTTTTTACAAATTGTTTGGGGGGGGGGGGGTTTGAATGCAGGAATTACTCAAAATTTAGAGAGACTAGACAGTTACAGCAGAGACTCAAAGAAATCGCCAACTCATGAAGAGCCCGAGGCAATAAGGTGAGTTTTTTCTTCGCTAATTATTTTTTTAAACACTATATCCTAGGGGTGGGGGGCACATTTAAAGCTTGTTAATAATAGCAAATAACACCCCCCTCACCATAACAAAACCGCCCAAAATAATACTCATGTGTCCCATTATTTTTCAGCCCAAAACCCTATTTTCAACCTGTGAATGGCAAAAAATCACATTCGTTCAGATCACAACAGGAAGCAATCTCGCCACAACATGAAGAACTCATTAAATTCATATACGACTGTAAGTTTTTTCTTTTTTACACAGACATGACTGTATCACTAAAAAAAAAAAAAAATTGTTTGGATTTTCGTAGCCTGGACGTCGGTTTGTCCCGAAAACGAAGAGGAAAATTCGGAAAAAACCCAAAGTGAGTTGAATTATTCATCGCGAAAAAACAAAAAAAGTGTAACAACCCAAAATTTGGTTTTTATAGGTTCCTCCAAAGTTGTGTACTTTGAGGTTAAAGAGCCCAGCGTTGAATTAAAAGGCATGTACAAAAAAAACACAAACAAATTAAAAACATAACATGGAACCATTTTTGTCAACAAAGCAGATTTCATTCCCTTTGATTTGGAATCTTGGTGGGGCAAAAGACTTTTCAACACCATCACTAAGTCGATACCATGAGAAAACGTCACAAAGGTAAGGAATGGGAACGAGGGGAATTGTAAAAGTCAGCATTAAAAAAAAAATTACAAATTTAAGGTCTTGCCTTTAAAATTGAAGGCTCAATGGCAATAAGACAATATTATTAGTTGATAGTTAAGTTTAAAAAAAAACACGCTTTGGTGAAGCCACTTCGGCCTTTTGTTTCTTTCAGGAAGGACATTTATTCCTTAATACTCAAAGGCCTTGAGGTGACTTGACTTGTACCTTTTTTTTATGTAGTCAAATTTTTAGTTAAAATTTATTTGTTTTGTTGTTTCTAAAAACAAAAAAAAAAGAATATTCAAATCCGGGTTTTCCTAAAAATCCATTCCAACTAGTCGACTAGAAATGTTCACCCTTTACTTAAAACAAATTACGATGTTGACGATATTTGTGATAGTTGCACGATTAATTGAGATATTTTTTCGTCTATTAGTTGTTTTTTGTTGTTAATTTAGTCTAATATTTTGTTCAAAATATTAATGTTTATGGTGGGAAGCCCGCAGAAAACAAAAATTCGAGTGCTACGTTTGTTCTTTAACCCCCACCCCCCACCCGAATGTGGACCAGTAATCGGCTGGGGATAGTTAACGTAAATTAAATTGGAACCTTTATTTGGTTTCTTTAAAACAATACAAAATGTAATGAGTGAAGTGTGAGGGACAAGATTGTCACAATGGAGTAAGTTTGTACTTGAAGTGATATTTTTCTGCCTAGTACTTCATCATTCCCAGGTTTTCAAGAGCGGGGTGTCAGCAAATAGCCGACAATTTAATGAAAAAATTCTTCGTTGGGAATCGGTTTGAGGTTACAGTGGAGAAAAGGCTAATTCACAGATTGAGGAAAAAAACGCCGGGATTTCTTTAAAATGACCTACCTACCTCTCTACGCGAACACCATAGTACTATTTTACCCAAATTCGTTACTTTTGAAAACTAATTTGAAACCGCGGTGTGATGAAGGAAAGAAATAGTCCCGCCCCCCAACCATGCGGGGGCCCAGTTTAACCCCCGGGCCCTGGGCCCCAACTGTAGTCAAGACGGCCCTGCCCAAGCAAGTAATTTTTTATTTGTTTTGTTTGATGTTTTCCTCAGTTCCCTCGCTTTTTTGCCGGTTTCCGGCGTTATTCTTCTCCGTTTCCTGACTTTTCGCCAGTTTCCTATCTTTTAGTGGCAGTTTCATGACATTTTAAGATCAGTAAGATCAGACTTTCTTACCAGTTTCAAACCTTTTTAGTGTCAGTTTCCAGATTTAGACCCGCTTTCACCGACCAAGTTTAGAATTGATCGCGATTAATTGCCATTAGCGACCATAATATTTCTGATACAAAATGCTATTGTAATCGTGATTAGTTGTGGATCGGCGTTGGTGAAAACGGGCCTTATTTGTCGGTTACTTGACTTTATTCTCTTATTTTTTTAATTGTTCCTTATTTTCCTGACTTTTTTGTCAGTTCCTAACTCTTAAGTGCAGGGGCGTAGCCAACCCTTGATCCAGGGGTGGGCAGAAGATATGTCGGCGGTCCTAGAGACCCCAGCAAAAGTACCGGTAGTTCATTAAATCCGAAATAGGCTCAATAAATCGTCAAATTCTTCCCCGGAAACTTGAGTTTTCACAAAAAGGTATGGTAATCCATCGAAAACTAACATCACCGTTGGGAAACTATCGGTTTTAGCTTTCTATTCCTGTCCAAAAATTGGCAATGTTTTCCCAGGAAATCGGTACTTATAGGAAAGGCTTGCCACTCAAAATACTGGGAGTCCGACTTGTCATTAACGTCTTGTCTGAGAGGCGTAAAAATCCAACATTTTTTAACCCAAAAGTAACGATTTTTAACTAAAAACTAACGTTTTTTAACCCAAAACTTAAGAGTTCACGCTACTTATAACTTAGGCCCGATTTCACCAACAAAATTGATCTCGTTTAAAGTTGATCGTGATTAGTTGCCAATAGCAACCCATATGAATTCAGATATAAGGGTTTACATTGTAATCGGGATTAGTTGTTGATCTTGGTTTAAGAAGTTGGTGAAATCGGGCCTCAATATTTTACTTAAAACTGACGATTTTACTCCAAAGCCGATGTGTTCCCCTAAACTAAAGATTTCACGGCACAACTGGCGATTTTAAAACCCAAAGCTTTACCCAAAAACTGATGATTCCACCCTAAAACTGGCGGGCTTACCCCAACTGATGAAAAACGAATATTCTGGTCAAAACAGACCACTCTGCATTAAAAACTGCCGATTTTATCCCTCAAAATGGCGATTTCACTCAAAACCCGTACGATTTCTCTCCAAAGCTGTGTTACACCCCCCCCCCCCCACAAAAGATGTCTCTACAAACTGGCGATTTAAACCTTAAACTAAATTTATATCGAAAAAATTGCACCGAAGGTGCGGTCCAGTCTCCGTTTCGACCTCAGACCTTCAGCTACCTGAACTACTCGGTCCTGGTCTCATCAGCCCCGCAATTGAGCCATCCTTGTCGTTCTCATCAGTCATGGTGAGCCGGGTCCTCCGTGACTCGGTTTTGCTGGCTCGAGTGGAACGCCGGGGGTGGGGATCGTAGTGCGGTGGCGCCTCCGTTCCCGGTGAGGGGCGGTCGATCGGCTCTTTACTCGGCTCAATTGCCGGGCTGATGAGACCAGGACCGTGTAGCTCAGGTAGCTGAAGGTCTGAGGTCGAAACGGAGACTGGACCGCACCTTCGGTGCAATTTTTTCGTGATTGTTTGGCGGGTCCTGCCCCCAACATCCTTGTCGTTCTTTATTAAATTTTTCTGTTCCATTTCAAAAATGGAAACGCCCGAAACGACGTCCACCCCCCCCCCACCCAAATTGGATATTTTACTCGAAAACTGACAACGTCACACTGTCCTAAAGTTTTCCCCAAAACGGATGATTCTAAGCCAAAAACGAACACGACTCTGCCTTGAAAACCGACGATTTCACCACAAAACTCCGCGATTTTATACCAAAACAGACGATTTCACGCCAAATCTGACGTATTGCCCCATGAAGACGTCACTGCAAAACTGGCGATTTTACCCCAAAACAAAATTTGGTGGTTTAACGTCAAAAATGAATATTTTACCCCGAAATTGATTGAGATGGATATAATGAATACTTCTGTCGCCGGTATTTTTAATTAATAAATTAATTAAACTAATGTTATCCGGACGACGATGGAAAGGCATAGCCCAACACAATTCGAGTTTCGAGAAAAAATGGCTCCCCGGCGGGATTTGAACCCGCAACCTCTGGATTACCAGTCCAGCACGCTGCCAATTGCGCCACGGAGACGCCTTTGGGAGTCGTACTCCGAGGGATAAGCTAAGCCGAACCCCACCCAGGAAATATTCATTATATCCATCTCAAAACATCTAGATAAGATAAATTTCGGCGTGGTTTACCGATCAGGAGAAACGCCTAGAGTTTCGAGAAACAATGGACCTGGGTGGACATCAGTTTAATTAATTTATTAATTTACCGAAATTGATTAGTTCACCACAAAACTGATGAAGTGAGAATACAAATTAATAAAAATCCTCATATTCGTTTAATAAACCGATTTTTTCTTTTTTACCTTTCAGATACAATTTAAAACTGTACGTGTTGTCGGGTGTTTTTGTGGTTCACTTTTTCTCTAGTTAGACTTTTTGTGGTCCCGGCTTTTCATGGTTTGAGCTTCTTGGGGTTCTTCTTGGGATTCTTGGTTAGAGGTTTTTGGGTGGAGCTTTTTGTGGTTTAAGCGTTTTTTTATTTGCGTATTTTATGGCTGCTGATATCTGTGGTTGGTGCTTTTTGTGGTTAGCGTTCCGTGTTTGGAGCATTTTGAGATCAGAACAATTTGTGGTTGGATCATTTTGTGGTTATAGCATTTTGTGATTATAGAACATTTGGTTGAAGTTATTTGTGGATAGTGCATTTTGTGGTAAATTGCTTTCTGTGGTTGAATGTTTCTTGCAGTAGCTTTGGTTTCCTAGAAAAGCGGTGCCGTAATATTACGCTAGAAAATTTCCCTTTTAAATCAAACCATAGTTGCCTAGAGAGCGGTAAACTGACAGCGGTGTAACGCCCTAAAAAGGGCGTTATGTTAAGCGATAGAGAAAAGGAGCTCGGTCCGGGAAATTGTTCACCGCTCGGTGAATGAACCCGGCGAGCTCAGGGACGAGCGGGAGAGAATGACCCGATAGCGTCAACAAATCCTTGAGGAAACTGCTTGTTATCCACAACACTTAGGGTTTTACAAACATGTCCTCGGGGGTTTAGTATAAAAACCTAGGGGGGACGGAGTCGAGGACTCCTAGAGTCGGGGGACAGCTTAGAGTCAGGGACGCACATCCGTGCAGGGGGGGGGGGCGAAGCCTCGCGACCAGCCCTCGCGCCAGCTCGTGTACACGCTACCGCAGGCCGTTGGGCCTGGGGAAAGGTGAGTCAGACTGTAAATAATAAATGTACATCACGGGGTAAAGGTACCTCTTTGTTACCCCTTTGTCGACTCCCTGAACCCAGACCCATGCGGCGGTACAGCGGCACCGCTTCCATCGTGACGGTGGTGACGAACGTTTTTTTCCTCGTAGCTCACACTATTTGGTAGTATTTTCTTTCAACATTAGAATAGAGTCGTTTTCGGACAGGATTAATTACGATTTCGCCACCATCCAGCGGCCAGGTAGTTTTCACGTTCATTGTAAACAAAAAACGTTCACCGCCACCGTCAAAAATCGTTGATGAACAGTTCATCACCGTCATGAACGCCCGTCTCATTCGAAGCGGTGCCGCTGTCTGTTGGCCGCTCTCTAGGCAACTAAAGGTGATTTTTTCTACCGCTATATTACGGCACCGCTTTACTAGGAAACCAAAGCTTAAGTGTGTTGTCTTGTTAGCACGATAACTCTCGTAGAAATTAATTTAGTGGAACGCACTTTGGCACAAAAATCAGTAGTCACGAGACCCCGGTCGGTATTGCATTTTGGGCCAAATGGTCAATTTGTGGTGGGGGGGGTAATAGGGCTTGAACTGGAAAAAAAATCACTACAAATCACCAGTTGATTCCAGAAGCATGATATTCGATACGATGAGGGAGGGTCAAGCATTAACGAAACAAATTATCCCAGGTAGCAGAGAAATATTTTTTACATTTTTTAAAAAACGTAAAATAAACATTTTTAAATATTTAAAAAACATGTGAAAACACGTTATAATGGCCGCTTTTTCATTATTTATGGAAATGTTTTTTTAACCATAAATAAAAGTAAAATAAACTTTGTTCAGTAAATATTTAAAACATGTTTATTAAACGTTAACGTTTTGAAAACGTAGAATTAATATAATTTAAATATTTTCTTTATTATTCACAAAAAAGCCCCCCCCCCTCTTATAACCCTCTTTTTACCCTTTTGTAAGGGTAAAAATGCGAGTTTTTGATTTGCCGAACAATGCTTGCTTTTACTTTGCTCAATAAGTGATAAAAGAAGCTATCACTCTGCTCACTCCCTCCACTTCTCTTCATGCTCCTCCCATCACCATGAGACTTTTCACTTTTCTCACTCGATGATCAGATTTCATCTTTTAAGTTTATTTGAAGCTAAACATTTCATCGTATATTTAACTTTTTTGCAATGTCAAACTGTGAGCAAATGTCATTTGCATTCAAGTTTTCAATATCTTTAGCGTTTTCCATTAAATGCAATACACAAGTGTGATGTAAGTTTTTTCACCCTTCCTTCATGAATTGAATCATATATATATATATCATATGGTATCAAAATTATTACTTCTGGGACGGCTTAGGGTATCCGTATACGGAATGAAATGTACTCTTTCCGACCGCTAGCTGCCGGAGCGAAATATTTTTTTTTATTTTATTTGTTGACTTTTGTCTTACGCTTCCCGACGTTTTTAACTGTTTCCTACCCTTTTACGTCTGTTTTCTGACATTTTTGCCTGTTCCGAATCTTTTAGTGGGAGTTTCCTGTCTTTTTTTGAATTTTGTCCTCAGACCTTTTTTCTCAGTTTCTTGACTTTTTCGGTAGTTTCCTATCTTTCAGTGTCAGTTTCTTGATTTTTCTTTTGCCAGCTTCCTATCTCTCAGAGTGAGTTTCGAGATTTATTTGTCGGTTTCTTGACTTTTTTCACTAATTTTTGACTTCTTTCTCATTTTCCAGACTTTTTTTGTTAGTTTCCTATCTCTTACCAGTCAGTTACCAACATTTTTTGCCAGTTTCTTAACTTTTTTTCTGGCCAACTTCGCGTAACCCGACCCCTGACTGGAATCCTTTGTTTAGCGCCATTTCTAGTCATAATATCTTTTGTTCAGTCCGTCTAGCACATTAAACGATAAACTGATATGGGCTCGGCTAGCCTCACGCTAAACAAACGATACTTAGGCTAAACAAACGATATTATGACTAGAAACGGAGCTATACAAACGATTCCGATTATGGGTCGGGGAGCGTGAAGCTAGCCGCACACAAGTATATGTGTTGTTCCAAGTACTTGGGGGGCTAAACAAACGAAAACATCAGCTAAAAAATCGTAAACAAACGATATTACTACTATAAATGGAGGTATAAACAAACGATTCCGATCATGGGTTGGTTTATGTGAAAAGTTGGCCAAACCTATCAATGTTTTTTTTTTGATAATACTATAATGTTACGAGATGCTAAACGAACGAAAAATATGGCTAAACAAACGATTTTACGTCCAGGTGTGCCGCTAAACAAACGATTCCGTTCATGGGTCGGGGACGTGAAAGCTAGCTGCACCCAAGTTTATTCGTTGATCAAAGTGCTTGAGGGGCTAAACAAACGAAACGTCGGCTAAACAAACGATATTACGTCTAGAAACGGAGGTAACCAAACGACCCCCCCCCCCCCACGGTTGTCCTACTTTCTTTCAGTCGCAAGCATCCTACTCCTTCGTGCCAGGCTTCTTCGGAAACTTTTCCCACATCCCCCCCGTGCCGTGGATGCTCCTCTGAGTCAAGGGGACAAAATCTCACCCCCACCCCACCCTTTCTACCATCCATCCAAGTGGCAACCGGGCCAGTAGGCTATCTTCTTGCTAAAGTGACGAGATTACTTTCTTTTCGATAATTTTGTTTTATTTAAAAAAACAAAAGAGAAAAGAAATGAAAACAATTACTAGCAGCAGTTAAGAAAGTACAACAAACAGTTCACAAAATGGCAACGAAGATAATGTTTATCACATTAAATAAAAAATGAAAAGTTTCAAATTGCACTAAAATGTAGGTAGACATTTTTTGAGATCCCGCTTTTAAAAAGTGAAATAAGGGATAAACAAAATAAAAGCGATCAAACTTGATAAAATAAGAAAAGGCACAAGAAAAGGCTGCTTTTAAGCATAAAAACCCAGTGATGAAAAGTAAAAATAGTTGAGGTTTGGCACAGTATTCACTAGACTTTGTGTGATGTTGGATGAGGTTTAATAACGAGAGCGTATTCGAGATCGTTGTACACTTCGTGTCTTGGAGATTTGACCTTGCGAATGACTCCGTAGCCGGCTGTATCAGTGCGAAAAATGGTCGAATAGGACGGGTCTTCGTCTAGTTTCGGCGTCGAACCAAAATGATCTAATTTATCGTAGTCCGAGTGGTATTCGAGGGGTGAAGTGAAAAAGGTGGCGGGTGTCGTTGGTGGGGCCGTTGGCGTGGTGGCGGCGGAAGATGAGCACGACGACGACGAGGGGGGTTGTTGATGTGTAGGGGTGGCGGCGGGGATAGCCGGGAGGAAGGGACGCTCGTTGTGGGTGAAATGGTCCGTGCCGAGTGTTTTCCAAGCCTCCGTACGAACTTCAACGGTGTCGTAGCGATGAAGTGCGGTTGGAACGGGGGGGTTTTTTCTAGGCGGTTTGACTGGTGGTCCAACTGGAGCGACGACGCTGGGTAGTTGAGGCGTGGAAAATGTGGTAGAAACGAGGGGACTTCGAGACCTTTCACACCAAGAATAATTAATAATAGTAATAATTATAATTAGGCCCTTACCATAAAATATACCTGGCAGACATGGTCAATGCAGCAGCCAAACCCTCGTCAACCTCCATAGGGCTGCTGTCCCGACGAATCGGACTTTGCAAAACACTATCGACGCTATTCATAGTCCCCAATTTTTGTTTCATGTTGTTCATCTTGGTCGTAGTACACTGAAAAATCTCCTGAGGATTTGGGTGCTCCAAATCAAACGACCCCTCGCCACTAACGCATTTACGCCCCGCTTCAAAACTGAATCTCCCCCTTCTATGACCGTATCTTCGAATAAACCTGACAATATAAAATGCAAAATATTAAACAAACGAGAGCTACAATGTCTCAGACAAAAATTAAAAGCTAACCTATAGGGCCATATGAGCAAAAGATTTTGAGTGTCGGGGTCCCTCAGCTCTAGCTGTTCGGGAGCAACAACAAGCGTATATTCACCGGAAAGTAATCGACATCGCTGGGAAGCTTCGGTCGTCATTAGAGTTACCCGGTAAACTCCAGCTGTACGGATAATAAACAACTGTACTTTTGACGTGAATAAAAACTTAGTTGAAACAAAAAAAAAAAAAAAAATCCTTACCATCACCAGACGGACAGTATAAGTCATTGTCCTCTTCTACAGTGATACTAGAGAAAGTGTCTCTAAAAGCAACACACTGACATGCAGTCATCCAGTCTTGGGTCTCTTTACAAGAGGAGCATGCAAATAGATGAATGCTATTTTTGGTAACTATCTACGAAACCCCAAAAACAATCGAAATAAGAAATATAAAACTGAAACGACCACAAAATTCAACACTTTCAAAATAAAACAAAAATTAGGTTTACCGAAAAGGCATTGGGTTGATTTTTTTGAGGTTCGGACGATATTTTCAGACAATTGTCCAACGGAATGATTTTGAACGTAGCGTGTTTGGCGACGTCGTCTTCGGAGTCGTATATTTCGAGTCTCTCGTGGCCCCGATTACTGTACGCATATAAAACGCCATATTTCTTTTGCCACTTCTGTAAAGCCGCAAAAATACATCAAAATTAGTGTAAAAATTACAAACTGGCTGGATTAGACAAAGTAAATGGGCTAAAACCACATGTCATCATCCTGAGCGCCCAAAGGGGCCAATCTGCACTAGATGAACACAAGGGCCAATCTGCACTAGATGAACACAAGGGCCAACCTGATCTATTCATTTGGACCAAAGAGTTAATCTGAAAGCGGTTGGAGGAGCAAAATTGGTAGGACCAATCAAAAATTTCTCGAGCATGATTTTAGGGCCAATCTGCATGTAATCATCATCACCAGGCTTAATGTTCTTGTCAATCTGAAGGACCAAAATACTTCGCTCATTCATTTTTTACTCATCTGTTAGTGGCTGTCCAACTCTCTCGAGCTTTTTGCGTGAGCTCGTGCTTTTCGTGATTAGGGTCATGTGGTCTGAGCATTTTTGTCATTAACAGCTATTGTCGGTTTGAAAATAATGAAAAAGCGCTAATTCGCGGTTAAATGTTAGAAAAACCGCTAATTCCGCCGATAAAATGGAGAAAAAGCGCTAAGTCAAGGCTAAATGCAAAAACATCGCAAAATCGCGGCCAAAATTAAGAAAAAGCAATTTTCCACAACTAAAATGATAAAAAGCCCTCACCACTGGCGGACCTTCACCTATCGGGGCTCGGGGCGGGAATCACTGAGAGGCCCCTTCAAGTTGAGTTTTTTCCACTTTAGCAGCAAATTAGTTATTTTGTCCATATTTCAGCCGAGAATTAGCACTGTTATCAGTTTGAGTTGAAAATCAGCGTTTTTAAAACGTACTTTCCTTAATATTATCCGCAAAATAGCAGTTTTTTTTTCAAATTTTTGCCACAAATCGCATTTTTTGTTCACCATGCGCTATGAAAAGAGCGATTTTTTTTCACCGTAAATCAGCGTTTTTTTTCATCCATGTAACCATAAATTGGCGCATTTTTTAAATGTTAACCCCAAAGTTGCCTTCAGAAGCCATGAATTAGCGTATTTTCAAATTGTGATGCAAATTGAAATTTTTCACAATTTTGGCCACGAATAAATGATTTTCCTCAATTTTACCCGCGACTTTTCGATTTTTCTTAATTGTAGCAGCGTATTAGTGTTTCAAACACGTGAATTAGCGTATTTTCTCAATTTTAGCCATAAATAGGCGTTTTCCGCAATTTTAACTGCAAAGTGGCGATTTTTTTATTTGTAGCTGCGAATTAGCACTTTCTATCAATTTGAGTTGAAATTTAAAGTTTTTTTTAAATTTTGGCCGCGTTATTTTTTATATTTTAGCCCAGCATTCGCAATTTTTTTTTACTTTCTGCTATGGGTTTGCGATGCTTTTCAGTTTGAGCCTTGAAGCTTTTAGAAGCTGCGAAATTTTGTTTTCTCAATTTTAGCTGCGATTTAGTTGTTTTTTTCATTCATTTGTACACGATTTTAGCTGCGCGCCTCGATGGTGTAATGGATACAATGCTCGCTTCGTAACCCAGCGGGCCTGGGTTCGAATCCAGCTATTGCCCTTTACACTATAAGGCTGCGGCGAGCTGTGACACGGCTCACTCGGCTTCGTGTGGGCGTTCACGGCGGTGTGCGTATGACAAACCGCGCATCGACCGAAACGCCCGCGTAGTACGGGTGTGAAGTGCACAGCTGATGGAGTCACAGGGTATGGGGTAAGGGCCACAAGAGCTTAGGCGCCAGCGGGCTCGGTAGATCCGAGTCCGCACCCTCAAAAAAAAAAAAAAAAAAAAACACGATTTTAGCGGTTTTAGGTACTTGCAGCGATTTTTCTTAATTTTAGCTGTTAAATAGCGGATCTTACTACTTTTTCTGTGAATTCGCGTCTATTCTCTTTTTGTATGCGAATTGCGCGATATTTGCGAGTTTTTAAGTGAAATTTCAGTTGAATTTGCCAATTTTGCCCAATTTTAGCCCTAATTAGAGTTGTTTTTGTCAATATTAGCCGCGATTTTGCGCCTTGAATTAGTAGCGTATTTTCTCAATTTTAGCCGCGGGCTCATCCCAAAGACAACACTTTTGCGTTGATTTCTACATTTTAGCCGTAGAATGGCCTCCAGACACCGCGAATCAGCGAATCGCATTTTTGGCCTTCAAGTTGGATCGTGAGACTACGTACGAATCGGCGTATTCTCTCAGTTATAGCCACGAATATTAGTGCTTTTCCCAAAGTTTTTGCCGCGTTAGCAAGTTGCACATTGATAATCAGTACATTAGTGCAATTAAGGACCCAACGAAACAGGGGACGGTGCATTTTCTCCATTTTAGCCGCGAATTTCCTAAAATTTAAGCCACCAGAAGCGCTCTCGGGGGCTCAATTGAATATTCAGCCCACACTCTTCAAGTATTTGCTGATATCTCTTACTGCAATGTTAGGAGAGACTGAAATTCGTAGAAAGGAGCCAAATTGCTGACCAACCTTTTCACTTACCTACATCCATGAATATAGAACCTAAAAATCCTCATTTTTCCGTATTTAAGCTTTTCGGGGGCCCCGGGCGGTCCGTCTCCCTCGCCCTCACTCAAAACTAAAATTAAGAATACGCCAATCCACGATTTCCGGAGGTAACATCGTGCCTGAAATTGACAAAAAGCGCTAATTAGGGGCTAAAATTAAGAAAGAGCTCTAATTCGTCGCTATACGTGAATACATGGCTCGCTGCCGAAATAGATAAAAAGTACTAATTCACTACTGAAATTGAGAAAAAGCGCTCGAAGCTGAAATTGAAAAAACACCAATTCCCAATTTCTTTAAGGCAACTTCGTGCCTTAAAATGACAAAAAGCGTTAATTTTAGCCAGCAAATTGGAAAAAAGCGCTAATTCATCCCTGTATAAATACGTCGCTAATTCGCAGCTAAAATAGATAACAAGTTTTAATTCGCTATAAAATCGAGAAAAACTGCTCAAAGGGGGGGGGCGATTTTTGGAGACAAATTCGTGGATGAAATCGAGAAGAATCGCTAATTCGTCGCTAAAATGGGCAAAAGAGCTAATTGATGGCTAATTGTAAAAAAAATCACGAATAATTCACGGCCAAAATTAAGAAAATGCGTTCCTTAACGGCTAAAATTGATTAAAGCGCTAATCAACTCTTGACGCTAATCGACTCTAATTCGCAGCTAAAATAGATAAAACTGCAAATTCGCTACTAAAACTGAGAAAAATCGCTAATTAAAGGCTGAAATTGATAAAAAGCGCTCATTCAAAGTTAAAATTTAGAAAATGACAACTCGCGATTTCTAGAGACATGTGAATGGCTGAAATTGGTAAAAATCGATTAGTCATGGCTAATTCGCAGCTAAAATAGATAAAACGTTTTAATTCGCTATAAAATCGAGAAAAACTGCTCAAAGGAAAAAAAAACGCGATTTTTGGAGGCAAATTCATCGCTACACTTCAGAACAAGCGCTTGTTCGAGGATAAATTGAGATAAGTCAGTATGACTTAATGATGGTGTGGCCAAATCAATACGATGCTCCAGCCAGCACGAGCATCAAATTGAGACAACGCGCCGATTCGAGATAAAGGGCGAATTCTTAGCTAAAATTTCTAAAAAGCTCAAATCTATGGACCCCTTAAATTAGACCGACGTAATTATAGCGTTCATTCACGGTTAAAATTAAGGAAAATCGCTAACTTGCAGCTGGGGGATGGAAAAAAATCGCTAATTCGCGGCTAAAAGACAAGAAATAACTCTAATTCACGGCTAAAATAGAGTAAAAGCGCTCATTCAAAGATAAAACTGAGAAAAAGCCAACTTGCGATTGCTGGAGGCAACTTCGTAAACTAAATTTAGAAAAAGTGGTAATTCATCGCTTTTGTGAATACATCGCTAATTCGTTGCTAAAATAGAAGTTTCACTTCGCTAGGTGCCGAAATTGGGGAAAATCGCTGTTTCATGGGTAAATGTTGAAAAAATCGCGGTCAAAATCAAGAAAAATCGCTAATTCGCGGCTAAATTGGCTGAAATTGTGGAAAAAATCGCCAATTCCCTGCTAAACTTAAGGCGGAGGGGAGAGAGTTTCCACAAGGGATTCCTCGAGCCCCTGGCTGGACTTCACTGTGGTTGGGACGTCGTTGTGGTTGGAAGTTCTAGCTGTGGTTAGAGATTTTTGTGGTTGTATCATTGCTGCGGTCGAACAATTTCTGTGTTTCGACCGTCTTTGTGGTTGGACGACTGTGGTTAGAGCTTCTTGGAGTTGGACCATTGATGTGGTTGGGCCTTAGTGGGCCATTGTGCTGTGTTTGGGCCTTCTTCGTGGTTTTGGAGTTTGACTGTGAACTGTGATTGAGGTTTTTTCTGTGGTTGAAAGCACCATCAAAAAGCAGGGGCCTGGGGGCCTATTCTCTAACTCCGAAGCAATAGCTTTTTCGCACTCATATGTTTATTTCATTAAGTTTCTTCAAACAAATGAATGAAATAGACACATGGCTGGCGAAAAAAATATTGCTTGTTGTTAGAGAATAGGGCCCCTGATTCACTAACTTTTTTCATCATTGCTTTTTTCAAAAATCATATGTTTCCGTTCAGTTTTCTTAATTTCATGAATGAGATTTCAATGTTTCTTCCAAAGCAACGTTTCTATTTCGTTAGAGAATAAGGCCCCAGGCCTTTTGAGAAATAAGATGCGAGGGTAGCACTGGCTGTTACTTACTCAGGTGAAAGGGCACCATTGAGTTCCGCCCCTGGGCCGACCCACACGGCCACACAATCACCCTGTCCCTCTCCTTGTGTAGTTATGGCAATATGACACTTATTTTGAAACTCCACCTCTCTCATCCCTCTCCCACAAAGCTGGTCTTAACAGCAGTGATGAGCAATCCAGGATTTGGATTAACCAAATGCGCTCTGGTGGCGGCCCCACCGAAGTAGGAAGAGCGGTAGACTCCCCATGGGCTCTTATGAGAAAACGCAGTTTTTGTTCTTTTTTATGAGTTTTTAGGATTTTTAAAGTTCATTTCTTTGAAATATTAGTTGGTATTACTTCTTTCTATTAACAATAAACTCAGAATCGAGGATTAATTGAGATAAATGAAGGAACTCGCGGTGAGAAAATTACGGCGTTTTCCATTCACCGATAATTTCGCACTGCGAGGGAGATTTTTCCTTCCGTCCTTGATGAAGGATGGAAAAATCCCCCTTCCCTATGCAGAATATTGTGCAAATGGAAAACGCAATAAGTTTTCAAATATCTTCGCGAATTTCCGGTTAAAAAGGGTTGTTCAGCCCCAAAAACAGACTGTCCTTAACCAAATATGTAATTTTCCCCAACAAGGGTGCGTTTATCAATGCCCTTATTCTACAGACAAAGCTGGGATAAGTCTGGTTGCTATGGGCCTTTTTGTAAACAGTAATGTAAAGTTATCCGAGGGATTGCTATTCCCAACGATATATAAAAGAACTGGATTGCTATCACTGCTGATAAAGAATAGCCACGAAATAAGCTCCCAAAGTGGATGAGAGGGGTGGAGTTTCAAAGTAAATACCGGAAGAGAGTTGTGTTGCCATAACTACACAAGGGAGAGGGACAGGGTGATTGTTTATGAGGGGACGATTTGCCCCCTCCACGCCCCGCCAGTCCGTTGTGAGTAATCCAGGTTTATATGTATATATACCCTCCTGTAGGCCACAGGAGGGTAATTGAAGGAGTTCATAATAAAAGGTTTTCTGTATGAAATTTTTACTGGAGTCACATTAGAGACTTTTTGAGACTCAAATGCCTTGTTTGAATTGAATAAGCTGGAACAAGCCGGATTATGGATAAGCGTTAGTTTTTTAACTAAGTGGTTGAGTTTTCGAGTAAAATTAGCGCATTAAAAGACGCAATTTCATGAGTTTACCTTATTCGGCAAAGAAAGCGAATTTCACCCAGAAACTGACTGTGCTCACATAAAAAGGGGCAATATTCCACGAAGAACTTCCACTTTTGCCGGTTAAACGATCGGTGCAGCCTTCTAATGGATAAAAACGGTCGATACTTGAATTAGCGATTTGTCTCCATTTTAGCCACGAATTAGCGATTTGTCTCCATTTTAGCCGCGAATTAGCGATTTATCTCCATTTCAGCCGTGCATTAACGGTTTTCCTTGCAAATAATTTGTGTTTTCCTGATTTAAGCCGCTAATGAGCGCTAAATCTTCCAATTTTAGCCACGAAGTTGTCTCGAGAAACCGTGACTTGCCATTTGCTCTATTCAATCTATGAAATAGCAAGTGTTTTCAATTTAACGCCATAGACATCCATTTTTCGTGACTTCAGCAGCAAATTAGCGTTTTCCATCATCTTAGCAGCTAATTAGGAATTTTTCTACGTTTCATCAACGAATTAAGAGTTCCTCCAATTTTCTCCGCAAACTACCTAACGCTTTTTCTGAAATTTGGCCGCGAATTAGCGATTTTTTTCACTTTCTGGTACGAAGTTACGATCAGAAGCCGCGAATTGACGTTTTATCTATTTAATCCGCGAGTCAATTTTATCGATAAATTAGCAAGTTTTCTCCACTTTAGCCACGATTTAGCAATTTTTGCGATTTTTCACCCTTTTAGCCGTGAATTATAGCGATTTATCTGCACTTTGCAGAGAATTCGTTTTTTCTTTACTTCATCCGCTAATTAGCAATTTTTCTCAATGCATCCATGAATTAGCAACTTTTCTTAATTTTAGCTCCGGATTAGCGATTTGTTTTCCATGCTTTTAGCGGTGAATTAGCGTTTTTTCGCAGTTTGAGCCTCGAACTTGCGTTCTGAATAAACCGAGTATTCATGTTTTCATAATTTTAGGCGTGAATTAGCGCTTTTTCTCATTCGCGGATTATTGATTTTTCACGATTTTATCCGTTAATTAGCGTGTTTCGTAATTTTAAACGCAAATGACTGTAATTTACACGTTATCCGCGATTTTAGAGCTTTTTCTCAATTTTTGCCGTGAAGTTTTCCTAACTTCATCAGTGATTTAGCACTTTTTCTTATTTATGGCCGTGAATCAGTTTTTCTTTTTTTTCAATAATTGCAGCCGTTAATTAGCCATTTATCTCAATTTCAGCCCCAAATTAGCGTTATTTTCCATTTTGGTCTGGATTAAGTGGGGATCCCCCCCGTGGGGGGGCCCACGAGGAGGCGCGAATTGTAGCGATTTCCATTTGTAGCGAAATCCTAGGGCCGCCAAAATCCAACAAACATGATTATTTACCACTGTATGCCATGGGCGGGCTATTGTGAAAGGCTCAGCTGAGTCAGCGGGCCACTTTTTGGCCAGCGAGCCCTCGGTTGGCCACCCCTGCTATTTCATCAACGGCGGTCTACGCCTTGGCGTCCTCTATTTGGCCGCATGTACAATATTTGGTGCTTAACTCCACTTCCCCTTCTTTGAAGCTCCTTGATGAGACCGTGCAGTTATCAAATTTATAATGATTCACATAGGCAACATTATGGGACAACAAAAAGAGATAATGACTTCGTACTGTCCATTATAGGTACAAACTAGGATACTAAATTCACTACGTTCCCGAAATGTAATCCTTTGAAAGCAGGTCGATCGAAGAAAGGTCGTAACCGCAAATCCTTTTTCAATCAAGTGTGGCAATAGTTCAGACGGAAAACATTGTAAACTCCTTAAAAACGGCAAAAACACATTATTTAGCCCTTACGTTGGTGGTAAGAGTAGGGCTCTTTTCCGCCATTGCGCCTCGACGCTAGCGCTGCAAGTGATAATCTGAATCGCCACTTGCCCACCAATGGCGGACTGAGGTAGGGGTGGAGTCTTCTGGAGGCAACTTCGCAGGTAAAACAGAGAGAATATGTTAATCCTCAGTTTCTGTAGGTCTACTGCGAACTAATGTGCTGTTCCAGTGGCAAGTACGCGACTAAAAGTTTAGAAAAAGCGCTAATATTCGTGGGTAAAATCGCGGAAAAGCGCTCAATCTCGGCTTAAAAATTGACACAATGCGCTGATTTGCGGTTTCTTGATGCAAATTACAGGCTAATTCCTAGTTTATGGAGCCCCTTTTACGGCAAAAATTTATCAACAACAAAATTATGGTTTTAAAAAGAGCCAATCCCGCTAAATTGGTTAATTTGAATGAGCCTACTCCGCGAAATTATGATTTTCAAAGAAGCTGGACCCATCAAATTCGCTTCCCAAGTGGACCTAATTAGTGTTTGTTGGGAGAGCCAATCCCGCAACGTAACGAATATTTTCTAAAAGAGGATTCACTGCTCTAAACTGGTTTGGCGGAGGGGAAATAAGGAGCTGAAAGTTTGAGTTTCGAGCTCGAAAAACAAGCGTTTCAATAAATAAATAAATCTAATAGCGTTCCCCATTTGCACAAAATTCTGCAACGGGGCTATTCATTTCCACCCGTCTTCGCCACTAACATATGATTTAATTCAGTGAAGACGGGTGGAAATGAACTGCCCAAATACAGAATTTTGTGCAAATGGGGAACGCTATAAGTTACACATAAATTAATAGAGCTTTGATGCTGTTTGGGGTTTTGCTGTGGTTTAGAGCTTTGACGTAGTTTGGAATATTGCTGTGGTTTGCGGATTTTATTGGGGTTAGACCGTTTTGTGGTTAGATCGCTGCGCTCGGAGCTTTGCAATTTTTAGCGCTTTACTGTGGTTGTAGCTTTGTTGTGGTTTGGAGGTTTGCTGTTGTTTGAAACTTGGCTGAGTTGTTGGAGCTTTACTGTGGTTTGGTCACTTGGTTGGGTTGTTTTTCTTGAACAAACAGATTCTAGAGCTTACAATGAACAATCGGCAATCAAAATCATCGTCGAATAACTCCAATAATGTAGCTGAACAGACAGTTAATCACGTGAAATTACCAGATTTAGGGGGCTGGATACATGTTACATTAGATTATTCTTGACAATTCCGGTGAAAACGTGGGTACAGTGCGCGATGTGATTTGCACGCGGCGAAGGTACTGATTGCTGGGCAAGTCGGAAAACTGCCTCCGCTAGCCTTCAAAGGCTGGAGTGCTTGATGGCTTTCAGAGGGCCGAGAGATTTTGCGAAACTTTTCAACGTAAAGTAATTTTTTTTAAATCTCGCTCATATCGTCATTTACTGACAAGATTGAAAATGGGACAGAGGTACAGAAATTCTTCAAAGGCAAGAAAAAATTGTTCCTAGTTGCAAACACTAAATTTCGGTTTTGAATCCCCCCCCCCGTACTTCTACATTACTAGCATTCTAACTCATCACTTTAGGTAAATCGACCCGTTCTTATCACACAATCATTTACAATTTAAACGGCTACCTATCAACAATAATAAGCATGATGGTTCAAAGACCTTTCACGTCAACTTGAATAGCCGACGTTCTATGTATTTTTTGACAATGACAGTTCATAGACCCTTCGCCTTCACGCTTAATTTATTGTCACGAAAGTTACAGATCAGATCCAGAGTTTTGTACAGACTACGTCGTTTAAATGCTTGAAAAAATCGACAAAAGGTAGTTCACCGCTTGTAAAGACGCAATTTGTTTCTATGACAAGCAACAAGTGTCAGCGACTCTCGAAAAACAAAACTCACCTTTTTAAGTCCCTGGGGTGGCAACAACAGGCAACCTTCCATGCACGGCTGCTCTTTAATTAGCGCCATTCTTCATTATTTATTTTTTATTACATTTAATAACGTTGTAGGATGTTTCAACTGGCAATCGTTCCAACACTTTTTAGTAGTTTTACTTATTTTCCTTTCCACCACTTGTTCTTAGCTCAGTCGCTCCGAGAACTAAATGAAATTAAACACAGATTTAAGAGTCAGTAATGACATTCACTTGTTATACTTTAAACAAGTCAAAAACATTTCACTTTTCACTTGAGGCCTGAGAGGACGTCGTCGTGCATTCTTTTCCAAGAAGTTACATCCGTTTTGGAAATTCCAAAGGTGGGGACCTCTCTTTTTTTTATCATTTTCCCCACCACAATCGCCTTACTTACGCGCCACGTTTATAAATTTAAATTGAAATAATTGTGAAATGGTTTATTTTTAGGTCACATTCATGTACGTAGAATAGACGTTTTATGGATTGTTCTTGAAACAAATTCAAATGGCATGTTTATGTAGTTTTGTTTTGCTAAAGGGTGGATGAGATTCCGTTCACACTGTTCCTTTATCTTATCATTTGAGTTATCATGTTCTGTCAGTCAAGGTGTGAGTTCTCCACTCGGGGGGGAACATGCCCAGCCTTTGACGGGAGAATGGTAGGAAAACCCAAAGTTGAGTGGTGACCACGTATGCTGAACTGCTGAACTTCTTATGACCTGATTTCTCCCTTTAAATTTGGTGTATTTTCTGACTCCCTCCCCCCGGCGTGCTTCGAATGGCTCAACATCGCGGTCTGTCTGGGGGTGCCATCAAGAATCCACTTTTTACCAACGTGAGTCAAAGTGCCCTTCTGGAGGAGTTGGCCGCAAGCAACCGGCTAATCGTTGGAGTGGCACCTCCGCCTGTGTCGTCGATTTCACAGAATGCGCCTCAAACATCGGCTATTTCTGAGGGTGAGTGTTTCGTTTATATCTATTTCCTCGTAAAATATGTCAGGCGTTGTGGTTGTGCGTATGCGAGTGCCAGATTTTGGTTCCACCCTCCTCGGCTTTGACGGATTTGAGATATTTATATGTGGTAGGTTACTGACCTTCTGTACACGAGACAGGAATGAGGCCTGATTTCGTCTTCACTAGCAAGTTTCGTGACTGGTTCCCCATACATTCTATATCTTGAGTGTCTGCGGGATTCATTTGCGTTCGGCGTTCAAGCAGTTTGTTTGTAAGCCAGGCTTACTCTGTAAGTGCCCCCCCCCCCTAGTATTTTCCAGAGTATAGCCGCCTGGGTGTTAACCAAACTAAACAATCACCATCCTCAAGGTAAATGGCGGAACACAGAACCGCCCGGCGGGGGTTGGCTCCGGGTCAACGAAGTCGCTACCTGAGCCCTTCCTCGTCAGGGAATCCCGTTACCCATTAAAGGCTTATTTTGGGGTCTTTGGCCAGTAGACAAAGTCATCTACTATCGAGATTGCGACACTGGTTTTGTTGGTGGCTTGATGGTAGCCTGGCTATCCGTGAGGTTACGGACATGGATATTTTGGTTGTCCCTCCGTAAATTCTGAACTGTGCAGGCCATAGGCCGAGGATTCGGCCTAGTACAGGGTGGGGGGATTCATAGGGGCGTACAGCTTCCATTTTCGGGTTCCACTCCACATCAGTGGCGTCTACACAAGAGGTATTGGATTGGACACGCCGTCGGCGTCCATCCGACGCAAGGGTTGGAAAGCTCAAAAGGTCTGGATCTTGCTTTTTGCCGCCCCATGCGCAGTTTCCTCCAATTCGTGTGGTGCCAAGCAAGTAACAACGGAATGGAATCTACAAGTATAGGGATCGGACACGGCAACGCTGCCATAGAAATCCTGCCCCCGCCGGTTTATCAAAGCATAATGTGGCATCCAAGAATCTACCAATCACGTTCGAGAAAACATAGGTGCCAAACAAAAGGTGTCCGTTCCCGATTAGAGGGAAACTAAACATTTCTTCAACCTCAAGATGACGGGGACCCCAGAAAGGTGAATCTTGACGTTTGGGGATCCCCTATGACAACATGACAGCTGTCGTTAGCCACAAAATTGCAACACTTGGGAGCTGAATAATTATCCCCAAAATTGCAAGTTTTTTGTCTGCATATTCGGGAATTTGAAGTTTCAGGTTGAAAATTGTAATTTTGTTAACTCAAAATTGAAATTTTCTTGCCTTTGTTTTTTCTAAATTTGAGTTTTGGGAGTAAATTGTAAGTATTCGCGAAAAAGGTTGTTTCTCGTCTTTATTTTCGCGAAGTTCCAAGTTTTTTAGCTATATTTTTCCTCAAAATAGCAATATTCTGGGCCTTTCTTTTAGTAGGCTCGGATCCTGGGCCAGCCGGCCATGACTAGGCATGACGAATAGCAATGTAATTGTAACATTTAGAGTTGAGTATTTGTGAGTGTGCAAGTTTGAGCGAAATTAAAAGTTTCCTGATTGAATATTCGGGAAGTTGCAAGTTTCCGGTGTTTACTTTCGCAAAATTGCAATTTCCTGGTCTTTATTTTCCCTCAATTTGAGTTCCGAGGCTAAGTGTTCGCGAAATTACTAGTAGCTGGTCTTTATTTTCGCGAATCCCGCTCAAAGTCCCACGACAGCGCTCAAAATGCCAACATTTGGTAGCAAAGTGTCCGCGAAATTGGAAGTTTTCTGGCTGAATATTCGGGAAATAGCAATTTCTTTGCTATCCGCGGCTCCATTCAATTTTAAATTTTGCCATTTTTGCCTAACACACCATACACCGACACGGAGGGCTTAAGTGGGCGATTTTAAGGTCCATTTTCACCAGCTCCATATTAGGGGTCGTCGGGCGCGGCCGAAAATGGCACATTTGTGCCTTGTCGTTAGGGTTTTTTTGGTGGCCTCCTCTCGCGATTGGCCAGAGACAATGACCTATCGAGGTCCCTGTGCGCAGTTATTTTCTGCGAGCAAGCTTACGGGCTAGTCTGCGCCTAAAATTGATTTATTTTAAAAAACGCTGATTCCAAGTTTCTGTACGTCCTTAGGCAGCTAAAATTGAGAAGACACGATAATTTGATGTTCTTGGGGCAATTACGCGGCTAAAAGTTTTAAAAATGCTGATATTCTTGGCTAAAATTGCGAAAAAGCGCTCATTCGTGACTAAAATTGAGAAAATGCGTCAACTCGTCGTTGCTGATACATCTTCCGGACCAAATTTGAGAAAAATCACTCTTGTGTTCGGGCAAATTCACGACTTAATTAAGGAAAAGCGCTGATTCACGCTAAAATTGAGAAAACGCGATCATTCAGAAGTTTGGCTTAGGGAAAGTGCCAACCCTTTGAAACGATTTTATATGATGTATTGGAGGGAAACCAGCCAAATTGGCTTTGAAAGAGACAAAGGCATGAAAATTGATGTTTGGAAGCGCCATAGCGAAATTGGTATTTTGAAAGAGCCAAATCCACGAAATTTGGTTTTCTGGAAGATCCAGACCCCCGAATTTGGTCATTTAGATAAGCAAAGGGTGATAAGGGGCTCCTAGAGGTTTCCGCCCCGAACTTCGAGAGGTGTAGGTACGTCACTGCGATTCGGGTTTTGCCCAATTCGCCATAAGGCTGCGACAAGCGGACGTTCAACAAATCGCGCACCGGGCGAGGAGCCCGCTTAATACGGGCACGAAGTGCACTGCACAGCTCGATCAGAGTGTGTCGCATGAAATGGAAAAACGCTGCAAATTTTACACATGGGTTTATCATTCATGAATGTAGCCTGATTCAGCTTGAAATTACATCAAAATCGATACTGCGCACCCGTATGATCTTAAAACCTTTGAAAATTCTCATTTTGGACCCGCTTTCGACCCATAAAAACCCATGGTATGGAATTTGTTGATCAAACTGATCAGATGTTAGGACCTACTAGATCCCAAATGGAGTCTATGTGCGAAAGAACGAGTTTCTTCGAGTAATCCTAGGGCAAGATATGGCCCGGATGGCGTACGGCGGACGGAAATTCCAGAAATTGAATCTGGGCATGTTAAGACATACACAGAAAAAGTTCGAGGGTTTTTTCCTGGCCGAAAACACAGGTGTATTATTCAGAATGAATAATAAACCAAAAATGAATATTTTGTTATTATTTTCTTATGAGATATTTTCTTTATCTTCATCTCATTTTTCTGGTTCAATTTGTTTTAGGTATCTCCCTCCCTCGCCTGGGGGGGGGGGCTGTACCCCGGTAGTCCCCCGCTATGATCCGGCCCTATAAGGGGGGCAATAGAAATTATTCATGGTGGGTCGAAAGGTGCCCGAAAGTTCTTGATTGGAGTGTGCACAAGAGTGACACAGGGAGAGAGAATAATCCAGGCACAGGATAGGGCTAGGGATTTTCTCTGGCGGGCGGGGGCAAGTTTCATTTGGCTACCCCTGGCAACGAGGGGACAAGCTTTATATTACCGCCCCTATAAGAGAAGGGGGGCAATATTTCATTCAGTTCGTTCATCATTCTTATCAATATGTTTAGGTGCATTTACATCGAAGTGTCCCGTGACACTTATTCCTTGAAATTTAGTGTCAGACACAAATTTCCATGGTGTAAGCACAAACTTCCATACATTTTTATCCGAATTTGTACAGTCAGTAAATTCACCTATACTGACACTTTACATTTATGTCGAGACATAAGTGTCGCGTAAACGCACCTTTACTTTTCAGCAGATGATGTCTTCGAAAGGCTCTCCCCGTGACACAACCACTCAGTGTTGTGTGGCCGGGGGGGGGGGAGTGTAAATTGCAAGACTCGAGGGATGAAATTTGAAGTTTCGTAACGCTAAGGGGGGTTCGAAAAAAAAAAAAAAAGTTGCAGGGCTACTTAGACAACGCAATTGAAAACCTCGGTGTAAATGATCAACCGTAAAATTGCGAGTTTCGAGATTAAAGTTTAAGGGCTAACTAGCCACAACCAACGACAAATAGCCACAAAATTGAATATTTCGTTGGATAATGAGACGCGAAATTGCATGTTCAATGTTCATGCATCAGCAATTGCCCCAAGTCTCCGGGTACGAATAATTAGCGGTGAGTTAGGTGCCTCGAAATTGTAAGTTACTCAGAATACTCACCACAAAATTGCAGTTGGTGGGTGGTGGAATAGTTGCTAACTGCAAGTTTAGAGATTTACGTAGCCTGAATTTGTAAGTGTCAATGAATAAATAGCCACTAAATTGGTGTTTTAGGGCAGCATTGCATGTCTCGGTGTTGCGAGTTTCTTGGGGAAGTTTCTTCCGAAACTCCCCACGAAATTTTGAGGATAATCATCCGCAAAATGGGAAGTTCAGGGAATTAAATTAGCCGCGAAATTGCACAATTGGGTTGATTCATTAAAAACCAATTTCGAGGAATCGATCGAGGGGTTGGCTCATTCAAATAACCTGCAAATTTTGCTGACAAACAACAATTTCATGGATTCAGCTGTTTCTAAACCCAAATTTCGCGAACCTGGAACTTTTAGGAACCCATTTCACTGGCTTGCGTCCTTCAAATTCGAAACTTCGCGGCGTTTGCTTCCCGCGCCAGGGGCTGCCCACCCCATACCTCCCAGGCTGAAGAGCGTACCCCCCTCCCCTCACACGCACACACACGGATGGAAAATTAATCCACAAAATTTGGATTTGAAAGAGCTAAATCCGTGAAATTTCTTTTTTCAAAGAGTCAATCTAGAGAAATTGAATATTTAAATGAGGCACACCCCAAATGGGTCAAAACCGCGAAGCGTTGGTCTTAATGCAGCGTAATTTACTTCCATGGGTGAGCTAGCCCCGTTAAATTTTGTTTTTAAAGGAATCGAACGCGTCAAGTTGGTTTTTTAAGTGGCCCGAACGCTCATTACTGTTTTTTTTTCTATTTTTTATTTTTGTTGTTCTTTTTTTGGTGAGTCAATCCAGCTTAATTGGTTATGACGGGGCCAACCGTGTAAAATTTTATTTTTGAAAGGAGTCAGACCCGTGAAATTGCTTTTTGAATTGCTCAACAGCGCGAAATTATGTTTTTGTTTCACCGATAGGTACGGAATTGCTTTTTCGGGGCGAATCTGCCCCGCAAAAACTATTTTTCAATGAAACAATTCCGCGAAATTCTGTTCATCGGATCTGCAGTGCGATATTTGGCACTTAACGCTGCGAAACTTTCCAATATCACGGGGTTGACTCATACAAAAATGCAATACGGCTGGTTGGACATTTTCGATGTCCAAATACCACGAATTCGACGTTCAAAGAACCCAATTTCACGGTTTTGGCTAATTCAATAACCAAATATCGCGTTTCCAGGTGTCTTTAAAACAAGCAATTCGCTGGTTTGTCACTTTCTGAGACCACATTTCGTGGATTTGGTGCGCCAGAAACCAATTTTGCAGAGCTGCATCGTTTATAACGAATTCACACCTTTTTTTCCAGCAAAATTCATTTTACTTTCACGTTCCTGAACCTCAGAAAGGTTGTAAAAAATTGTTTTCTGCGTGCCCTCGGTCTGTCGTTCTCGACAATTTTACGGATCTGATTCCTTGAAAAAACAGAATTTCGCGGAGTTGAACCATTCTGAAAAATTTAGAGATATCTGCGGAAACAATTTGGCTTTTACAAAATTCGGGTTTTCTCAGCGTCAATAACTTAATTTCGCACTGCTGACCCATTCTGAGGGTAGTTTTTGTGGTTTAACTCCATGATAAAACAAAATTTTACGGCGCTGGCTCACCTTAAAAAGGGTGATTGTTTACCAGGGGACGACCCGCCCGCTCCAGTCCGCTGTGAGCAATCCAGGTTTATATATCGTTGGGTTTACCTTTGTCATAAGGAGAAACTCCTAGAGTTTCGAGAAATAACGATCCTGGGCAGGGCCGTCTTTACTGAAGTTGGGGCCCGGAATAACATCCCCCCCCCATTACGGGGGGGGGGGGGTTCTTCCTGGTCACACTTTTTTCTCTTCTAGTGGTGAACCAGGGGCGTATAGCCAGAGCGGGGCAGGGGAGGGCAGTTTCCCTCCACTAGTCTCGAAAACGAAGCTGAAGTGGGGCAGCTATCAAAAAGTACTAATTGTACAGGGTCACTATTGATTTCGTGAAGTTCCCTAATTCAAAACATTTTTCAACATATTTTGCTCACATATATACATATATTAGTCCAGGAGCAGGTTCGAAAATCGTGCACTATTGAGTCGAGCTTTCAAACTTTGCAGGCGTGTTCTAGATGGCTGATGAGTTGATTTTAAGATTGGAGGCAATCGCGACATCGCATAGGACGGCTGTTATTCAAGATAGCCGTTGAAAATTTTAGTATTTTGGCCGTTTCAGCGCTTTTTTCAAACTCTTTCCGGGTTGAAGCGCTGTTAAGGACTACATTATACTGCTCTGAGTTCGAAAACAACCATTGGAGCGATCAATTAATACCGCACGTGGATCATGCAGCAGCTTCTTTTACGCGTCTTTACATAAAAAAATGATTTTCCATGCTCGCCGAATTTGGATACTAAGGGCATCTCTTTCAAGTCCATTGCATTCCACCCTTGTCCTAGGGTGTCTGGAACTGAAATTTCACCTCAAATCCCAAATCGCCCCCCAGCTGGTGGATCTATAAATATATTCTATGCCCCGTGTTCAACTTCCTTTCAAGGGCTGAGGATCCCCGATTTGCGCAAGATTTTTTCATGAACGTGTCTCTCACATATGAGGGCGTAATTTGTGGTTCAGAGCCGATCCATAAAACCAATATGGCGGCCGTAATTCGAGCTGATTTCCAATATTAGCGTAAATAAGTGTCTCCAGCCAAAAATTGTCGTCATCAGACTTCAAGTGAAACTCCTTCACGTGAAATAATGAATTTTTAACGAAAGAATCGAAATATTTATGCATGACTAATTCAGAAATAATTTGAGGAAACATTTGGCTTTTTCAAGGGGGCATTTACATCCTAGTTAGAATACCATATCCCCAACTCTATCATTGTCATGCGCGTTTTATTGGAATTTCCATGATATTACGCATCATGATCACATCGCCAAGTGTTTTCAGTAGGGCCATCTTAATGTGTGTTAATGTGTAATCTTGCGCAAATCGGGGATCCTCAGCCCTTGAAAGGAAGTTGAACACGGGGCATAGAATACATTTGTAGCTCCACCAGCTGGTGGGCGATTTGGGGTTTGAGGTGAAATTTCAGTTCCAGACACCCTAGGACAAGGGTGGAATGCAATGGACTTGAAAGAGATGCCCTTAGTATCCAAATTCGGCGAGCATGGAAAATCATTTTTTTATGTAAAGACGCGTAAAAGAAGCTGCTGCATGATCCACGTGCGGTATTAATTGATCGCTCCAATGGTTGTTTTCGAACTCAGAGCAGTATAATGTAGTCCTTAACAGCGCTTCAACCCGGAAAGAGTTTGAAAAAAGCGCTGAAACGGCCAAAATACCAAAATTTTCAACGGCTATCTTGAATAACAGCCGTCCTATGCGATGTCGCGATTGCCTCCAATCTTAAAATCAACTCATCAGCCATCTAGAACACACCTGCAAAGTTTGAAAGCTCGACTCAAAAGTGCACGATTTTGCTATTTTTCTTGAATCTGCTCCTGGACATATATATATATCAAATTCAAATGCCATTAAAAAGCCAAAACTCAGTGAAAATCTCAATTTCGTGCGACCTCCTTCATGACCAGACATCATGCGATCTTCTCAGAAAAGCTGCCCTCTTCTAAGATCATGAGCTGGTCGAACGCGCGTTTAGAAGACTATAACTTGACAGTTTACAGGCCATTCGTCTGTACGACAGAAGAGTCCAGTTTGGGGGACTAAATTCCCGCAGTTTCCGTGCCAGGGCGACGAGTAAACTTAAGGGTTCTGCTTTGATGAATTACCGAGATCTTTTTAGGGGGACTCATCACCGAATATAAGCCCACAATAGTCATCGGGATGCATCTGACTTGTGCTCACGTAAAGCTACCCACCCAAAGATTAGATCAAAGGCTGGCTACGCCCCTGCCGTGAACCAGCTATTTTCCCGCTTTTAGCCAAGAATTAGCGTTGTTTCTCAATTTTATTCGCTTCAGCAGCTTTCTCAGTTTTTTCAGTCAATGGCGTTTTCTCAAGTTTATCTGTCAAACAGCGTTTTTCTCACATTTTAGTCGACAATATGATTTTTTTTCGATTTTAGCCACGAATTAGCAATTTCTTTCGCTTTAGACATGAATTAGCACTTTATGACGGCCACTAAGTGGCTGTTGGAAACCGTGAATTTTCTCTATTTTGGTCATGAATGAGCGATTATAGCCGCGAATTAGCACTCAGTCTCGTTTACAGTCGCGTGAACATGCCCCCGGAAACAGCGAATGTCCGATTTTTCAATTTCAGGTGTGATTGAGCGATATTGATGATGAGTATCTTTGTTCCCATATTGAGGAAATAAATCTGATTAATCCGGGGCCCCCCTAGACGTGGGGTCCAGGCCCGTCGGGCCCCCGCCTAAAGACGGCACTGACCCTGGGTGGGGTTCGGCTTAGCTGATCCCTCGCAGTACGACTGCCAAAGGCGTCACCGTGACGGCGCAATTGTCAGCGTGCTCACTAGTAATCCGGAGGTTGTGGGTTTAAATCCCGCCGGGGAGCCCATTTTTTTTTCGAAACTCGAATCATGTTGGCCCATGCTCTTCCAACGTCGTCCGGAAGATATCAATTTCATTGAATTTATTTAATAGGTGTTAAGGGGAGGGCGTGATGGCAGTGTGTGAAACCATGATTACGAATAGGGGTTTGAGGATGATTATCTTGGGGGGGGGGACGCTAATACGATAAACTAGGGTGGCTAAGTCCTTATAACCCTCAACATTTTGATTAACGTCCACATCCGAATTTGGGTCGTACATTCCCCCGACATTCCCTTCCATCTGTGCACTGGCCTGTTCAGTCGGGCTCAATCCCATTCATTGGATCATTTTTTTATTAATGAAACATTGTAAAATATTAGTGACTTTACAGATTACTTGACTTCTTTAGTTGTTCAGTCTCTTTCCAGTAAGGGGAACATGGTGGGGAAGGAAGTTAAATTTTAAAAAACTATTCAGGACTTCTACGGCTAGTGTAAACGCTTAGCGTTTTTCTACGTCTGCAACATTTGACAATAGCCCACGCGACTAAAGCCACTAGGATAACGATCAGGATGCAACCGAGTACAATAGCACTGACGTCGCCTATTGATAGCCACCCTGGAAATAATACAAATTAGCGTTTGCAATTCTGGTCCGTGAGCGGGAAAATCGTACTTCTTTCGACATCGATGTATTTGACGTAGTTATTTCCGTTGAGATCTCTCGCTGTTATGTCGACTTTAGTGTGACAACAGCTAGCCGTATAGTAACCCCTGATTACTTCTTTAGTACCAACAATAAACTCCCTTTCTAAAGTGAGACCCACTGGTTCGGATTTGACGTTTAAAAGTCCTTTTTTTTAGGAAATAAAAGCTAAGATTTGAAAATAATGAGTGGAGGGGGAAAGGTGTACCTGATTGATCGTCTTGCATGCCTACGTTGATTTTCCAAGTTTTTCCGTCACACTTCGTAGGGTCTAGCCACCCGGAACAGTCACTTTCATAGTCGTACCAGATTGACGGACCCGTTGAATCGTAGTCCTATTATCGGGAGATTGGGTTAAACGCCGAGAGTTTGGTGTGTGGAAGGGGTGGAATTGAGGCTTACCAGGGAGCCGGATCTTACGTAGACTTTAATTGAAACGTACTCGTTTTCGTAACGATCATTTTTCCAACCAACGCTAAATGTCAACAAACCCTCGTTGGCTGACTGCCGCGTCGAGTAAGCGTTCCCTTCTATAACGGTCACTTGCACGTCTATTGTACTCCCAGGTGCGATCATAGCTCTATATTTGAATGATTCGAAAACGCCTTCAGAGAGCACAATATTCAGAATACAAAATAGTCGGTTGGTACTTACGTTGCGGGATAAACGGGGATGGTCCGACTAGCTGTATCACGAGCGTAGAACCCAAACAAAGTCGATACAAGTCGGTTGTTCTTCACTTGAAATCTTATGACTGCTGGTTGACTCGATTGAATGTTCAGAGTTGAGCCGAGTTGCACTTCAATTGAAACTGGTAGAGGTAGCGTATCGGCGATGTCTAGACTGTGATATGAAACCCCTTGAGCACTTTCTGAAAATTTACAGTTTTGACGTTAAAAACTGTTAAATGTTTTTTTTGTAAATTGATAAGAATTGAGGGGTACGTTACGATATTTCTTCGGCGTAATAATTCTTGAATTAACTATTTTAAATTGTGCCGTACTGTTGCCCAACAGGTCCGTCACTTCGCTCATGTTTTCATTTTTTACTGTTGAAAACAATAGAAGAAAAAAAAGCTTAATGACGCGCGATGTGCAACCGTTGATCCATGCCAGCCCAAGGTGATGGCGGGGTCGTCCCGCGTAAATATTTGGCAATGAATTCAGTTTCATTTTGGTGTTCGGGCTTTCGAGATGTTTTAAAATCTTTTTTCCTTTACTCCCTGTGTCAAATTCACTTTTTTTTCTTCTTTTTTTTTTACGAGACTTTCAAACAAAATTATTCGAGGTATTGTCCTGGATGTAGTAAGAGTTTGGCGAAAGAGGGGAGAAAAACAAAATACTTGCTACTCAATTGTTCGGTTGATTAATGTGTGTGTGAGTATTCGGTAAACACTGAATAAAAGGTTTGTGTCAGTTTTTAGTTTTCTTTTGAATTTATCTTAGTCCTTATTCTCTGGAAATGACATAATAAGAGTAATTCACGTATGAAAACTCTTGGTTTCGTACGTTGTTGTGAGAATCGGAATAGAAAAATAAAAATAGACGTAAATTTAAATCATCAAGGACCATTTTTATTAGAATTTTTGTGTTACAAACGGACGCGATACTAAAAATTACAATGCTGACGTGTATTACTGACCTATTATACCGTTTTTTACGATGGCCAACTTTTAAAGAACACTGCCAGTTAAATTAGTCGTTATTATTAGAAGTAAATAATGTACGGTCAGACAGAATGCCGCGATGACTACAAAATATTGTGAAGCGTAGGGCTCATATTTTAATTTTCTTATAGGGGTGCGTTACTTCGCTTCCCCCCGCTCGCCCACCACCGCTGATAACTACCACCACCACCCACGAAAAACAACAATTTATTACTCTTTTATTTTATTTAGTTGTCAAAAAGTGAGAACGGAACAATAAGATTATGACTCCGTATACACATCAATGGGATGATAAGTCCACAAAAGCGCGTCAACAATGGCTCACTATTCTTCTTTTTAATCTCAAAATGTTAAGACAAAAGTCATCAACTAGGTGGTTCTTTCTATATCAGTTCCGGTGAACGCCTTTGCTCGACAAATTCATTCCCTTTCAACATAAATACCCCCACCCCGCCCACAACGTCATGGTGTGAAAGGGGGGGGGGTGTATGCCTCATAGATACAGTGAGTGATATTTTACGTTATGAAAATCATCAACTAGGAAGAAAAACCATGACCTCTTGAGAGATGACATTACCCTCAGATTATCAGTATAAATCCCCCTTTTAAAATTCCCTTTCAATTTACTCGGAAATTTGCGTCATTTTGAATTTTTAAGAACGATCGCCACTTACTTTCTGCTGGTGTGCCTGATGTGTGAGCGAGTACAAGCATCAAGTACGCCAATACATATTCTAAAAAGAAAAACAACAAAATTAATTAAGATAATTCGAATTAATATTATTATTATTAATAATGGCAACTGATAGACCGCTATCAGCGGCTTTTCCGTCATAGACAGAAAAGCCAGGGGGGAAGCCAGAGGGGGGCAGGGATGAGCAGGTGCCCTCCCCTAGGACTCGAAAAAATGAGACCTGAGTGCAGTGGCGGTGGAAGTGGGTTCAGGAGAAGCGAATGCTCTTGGGGGAGCGTCCCCAGTCTTGAAGCCGACCATGAACAAAAAGTATGTCGAAATTTTCGCACAGAAAAAAGTTCGCGTTTCAAATTCAAATCAGCCTTGAATGCGAAATTTCGTCTAAATGAGGCGTTTCTTCTTAAGTTTCTCAAAAATTTCGCGTGAATTTTTCCCTGAATTTGCTGTGAAACGTAGGACCCAAAAAACGCTCCGGGGATCTCACTATCCAGTTGTGCGATGGATCAACTTTCACTAGAAGAGGAGGAGAGGGGCTTAATTCGTCGGAATGGCCATGGCAAAATTGACAATTTGCGCCTTATAAATGGCTAAACTAACCGTTCAATTTACAAACTTGACTAAAACTAACGATTTGTCCCATAACCAAACGGACTGTAGGACGTGTCTTAGAAATTACCGTTCTCACAATTTGCGTCCTAAAAATAGTGAAAATGACTAAATTAGTAGTTTGATATTAAATATCAAACCTTGAAATAGTTAAACTGAGAGTACCCACCATGGCAAAACCGACCATTCGCGCCTTCAAAAAGGCTTGACTGACGATTCGTGCCCTACAAAAAGCCAAACTGGCTAAACACGCCATAAAAATAGCAAACTGTCAATTTATTCACGCTCGAAAAAATGCCAAACTGAATTATCGTGCATTAAAATGTGCAGAACTGACGATTCGCGCCTTGAAAATGGTAAACTGGCAATTCACACCCTAAAAATGGCAAAATGGGACGATCTGAATCTGTGGACGATGACGATATGGAAAATAGTCACAGTATCCGCGCCCTAAAATTGTCGCCCTTAAGTCGTATTTGCGCCCTTAAAATTGCCAAACTGACCGTTCATGCCCGAAAAATAGCAAAAATGACTCAGTGTACCCTTTAAATGGCTAAACTGATGGTTCACGCCCTAAAAATAGCAAACTGGCAATTAACGCTCAACCCCCCCCCCCCCCCGATTTCCGCTGTGCCGCGTAGGGCGCGAATTTCGGGACGCAGTATTTTGTCACAAATTTATTGAACACTATAACGCCCCTAATTATTTTTAATATAACCTCAGGACTCAATCGACTATGAAGGCCTTCATAGTCGATTGAGTCGTGAGCTTATAGCAATATTTTGTCATTGCCTCGATAATGGCTGAACTAAATTGTTGCGTCCTAAAAATTTGCGCCAACAATTTTCTACATTTGACGATTCGCGCCTTTAAAATTGCTAAACCAACCCTTCGTACCCCCTAAACCTGACTGAAACTGACAATTCATACCCTTTGAAAATAGCCTGCCTGGCCATTCACGCTCTAAAATGAGAAAAATGGCTCTAAGCGCCATTTAAAAGCGCTTTGGAAATTTTCAAACTGGCGTTCCGCGCCCCAAAAAGTGGCGAATAAAAAAAATAAAAATAAAAAAATTTAAAAAAAATAAAACAAAAAAAATATTTGTGAATCAAAAAAAGCCAAATTGTGGGCGATTCGTGCCATAAAATGGCAAAACTGATTGGATGCGCCCTTGAGCCCACCGTGAAGCACAAAAACCGCTCAAAATGGTCCGATTGCAGACCAGGGCACCATAAGAGCTGTAGTCTCGACTGTCAGTTGGTGAGGGGGGGGGGGTGTAAAATGAAGGTGACCAAAAAAGCTGATTCCTGGCGATGGCGCATGGCTCTCTTCGTGGGAGACGAAGCTATCGAATAACGGCCCAGAGTGTGGCAGGGGCTCAAGGCTCATCGGTCGCATCCCACAACCAGTCACACTGTTCCGAGCCCCCCCCCCCCCACAAACACACACGATACACACACTCACGCACCACGAGTAAGCTTGACAAAGACGGAGCCAATCCGTTTTTTTGCGCGAAGTAGCTTTTTTCTCCGCGAATAAGCGATTACTCTCTATTTCAGTCGTGATTTAGCCATTTTGCTTATTGCTAGCCGTGCATTAGACATTTTTCGCCTCATAATTAATTTTAGCCACGGACTTGGTCCAAGATCAGCACATTATCGTTTTCATCTCAATTTTACACCGCAAATCAGTGATTTTTCTCTCAATTTCAGTCTGGAAGTTGTATCGAAGAAACGCGAATTAGCGTGTTTTTTGTAGTTTCTATAGACGTGCCCCAAGACACGTCTATAGACACGTCAGAGATTGTTCGACTTGTTCCCAAGTCACGTCAGAGCAATGTAAACATGAATAAACAAAAGCCTACGCTGAATGTGTACATCACACTTAGGGACGCGTGTTCTGTATAGACTTTTATAGAATTTAGTCATTCAATTACATAATATAAAAAAGTACCTACATCACCTTCAAAAGTAAAATTATTAGATTCACAATTTCACTGTTTTCCACCTTGAACTATTGAGTTTCGCGGCTGCTTATCCATCGCGACTATTCAGCTAGAAACTTGCATTTTATCGTTATTTAACCTCGAAACTAGTGATTCAAAAGGTTTTGTTCGCGAAATAATGGTTTTAAGAGCGAATAAATAAAATCGCGTTTAAAATTGAGAAAAACGTCGGGAAAAAATTGATGAAAATGTCTAGTAATTAACTACAACCGGGGAAAATCGCTAATTCGTAAACGGTACCTAGTGAAAAATGGCGCTAATCTGCAGCAAAAATTCAGAAAAACGCTAATTAGCAGCTAAAATTAGAAAAAACGATCATTTACAGCTCAAATTGAGTATAAGCGCCAATTAGTGTATGCAATTTAGAAAATGCTAATTGGCGGCTACAAATGAGAAAAGGCGCTAATCCAAGGCTTATATTGAGAAAAAATTTCAAGTCACGAATGAAGTTTAGAAAAAGCGCTAATCCCTGAGAAAGCCTCCATTCTCGTCTTCTTAACTTTGTGGCTTAAATTGAGAAAAAGCGCTGATTCTTAGCTGAAAGTGAGAAAATAGCCAATTTGCGGCTAAAATTAATGAAAATCGGCTAATTCGCGGTATCCAATTTTTTAATAATAAGAGCTATTCCCCGGCAGAAATTGATAAAAACTCCAATTCTTGGCTGAAATTAGGAAAAATCGTTGTTTAGTCACTATAATTAGAAAAAAACGTCAAGGGGTGGCTAAAATTGAGAAAATCACTAATTCGCGGTTCAAATTTAGAAAAATAAAGCGGCCCACACACCTACAATAATATTGCGCAATAATAGGGGTTGTACAATAAAATTGAACGTTTGTGGGTTGTATTGATGGGTTGCACAATATAATGAACAACCTATTTTTTTATCCCTTAACATCTGGAAACGAAATATTGTAAAAATTTATTGCGCAATATTTATTGTACGTCTATGGACCCCTAAAATAAAGAAAAATTGAGTATATGTGATTTTCATTCATTAACTGTGTAGACCATATGTTTGAAAGAATTACAGCAAAAGGTCGTGCTCTTTTTTAATCATGCGACTCAGTACGAAGAAAAAGAGCACGACCTTTTACTTAAATTTTTTCAAGCATAATAAAAAACTATGTCTCCACTTGTGCCTTTTTTCGTGCGTCAGAGGCATGCCTCACTGCGCACGGTGTGTTGAACGTGAGGCATGCGTCATTGCATGTCTCAAGGAGCTGGAAGGATATCGGAAATTGCGTGCATTGCTTAACAGCATGCGTTGTTGGAAGTTGAAAAGTGTGTTCAATTGAAAGAAGAAGACGAAAGCGCACAAGTGGAGACATAGCTATGGTGATCAGTTTTTGAATGAAAATCATTATAATTGCATTCATAAACTGACAAACGTAATTATGCTCAAGAAAATTGAAGATAAGGTCATGCTCTTTTTTACTCATATGACTCAATGCTTGATTTTTATTATGTCACACGCGGGACTGCGTGTTCCCACGTCATGTTCTCGACCCGTATTCATAGCCATCACTATTGAGTCAGAGTATTTGCTTATTTTGGTACAAAACAAATGATTCATAAATTAAAACGACCGATTTGAATCCGTTTAAGCCAATACTCAGCTCGAGTGACGAGCTAGGGCCGTTTCTAGTCCTCTCGTGGCCCGTAGGCGAGAATTATCGCGCGCCCTCTCCCCAGTTTGACAATCGGTGCGCCCTACCGCAGATTGGCTTACGGCCTGAGGTTGGCAAGGGAAGCTTGGAATCCTCAAGAAAAAAAAAACCCTCGAAGAAAAATAAAAACGTTAATTTTTTTTCTCGGAAAATGTCAATTGCTTAGTTAAAATTGTCTCCCAAGCCCCCAAATATCTATGCAAAGTGTAGTAAAAGGTAGTAGGTATCCAAGCAACAAAAAACTTACTCGATTTTTCCACGGAGTGCACCATTCTAACCATCTCACTCCACGTCTGGGTCTAACTACGACTGGGAGAAAAACGCTATTAAAAGACAAATTATTCTAGTTGCTTTATTTAAGTTTTCTTCAAAAAAGGCGTGTACTTTACGAGATGAGGGTTCGGCCTTTTTTTTTCTTTTTTGGGTTGCGTCATTTAAAAAAGTCGTCTTCTCTTTTTCCTCGGGAAAAAGAAAACAAGAGATAAAATAGTATTACAAGGCATAAGTCTATGAATTCGTATTGAAATTGTTTAGGGTGGTGTTTCCTACTTCGGGGATTTTTTCGTTGTCACCTGAAATCGTCATTATTTATCACTAATTCCTATCTTCTTTTCGAAACTAAACTGAAACAATGAATATTCTAAGTTGGTTTACGTACCGTTCTGAGTCACACTAAAAGGGCTTTTTGGTACATTAATGGAAGTTCAGAACAACTGGGCGTAGCCGAAAAAATACAAAAATTGCTGTTTCTGAGAGCAAAAAGAAATTTCGAAAAATATTGTATAGTCATTTTGGACCCAAATGATGCGTACAAAGCTCATGAGGCTTTTCTCCTAGCATCTCGTCATTGTAAACCCTGTAAAGCATTAATTATATCAATTTGAGTTCATTGAGCAAACTACTCACTTTTCCAAAAGTCTGATTTAAAAAAAAAAAAAACTCGCTCCGGCAGCTGGCGGTCGGAAAGAGTGCATTTCATTTTGTATACGGATACCCTAAGCCGTCTCAGAAGTATAATGTTGAGACCATGATTTGTTTCGTTAATGTTTGACCCTCCCTCGTACTGTTTGCTGCCGGGTTTGTTTAAGCTGAACTTAATGGGAATCAAAGGCTCTTTCAAAATGGAATCATCATACCGAATATAATGCTTCTGGAATCAACTGGTGATTTGTAGTGATTTTTTCACCAGTTCAACCCCTATTTTCCCCCCTCCACCTTGACCGATTTGGCCCAAATGCAATACCGACCGGGGCCAAAGCGCGTTCCGCTAAATTAATTTCTACCAGAGTTATCGTGCTAACAAGGCCTCACACTTACTTCCACCCCGGGGACATCACCCCTCCCCCTCGACTTTTTCAGAAAATTAAAATTGGAATCAAAGGCTACTTTAACATGGAGTATACGTACTGAATATGATGCTTCTAGAATCAACTGGTGACTTGTAGTGATTTTTTGATCATTTCAAGCCGTATTTTTCCCCCCACCACCTTGACCGATTTGGCCCAAATGCAATACCGACCGGTGTCTTATGACTACTGATTTTTTAGATAAAGCGCGTTCTGCTAAATTAATTTCTACGAGAGTTATCGTGCTAACAAGACCACACACTTACTTCCACCCCGGGGGCACCACCCCCTCCCCCTTGACTTTTTCAAAAAATTAAAATGGGAATCAAAGGCTAGTTTAACATGGAGTATACGTACTGAATATGATGCTTCTAGAATCAACTGGTGATTTTTAGTGATTTTTTTACCATTTCAACCCCTATTCCCCCCCCCTCCACCTTGACCGATTTGGCCCAAATGCAATACCGACCGGTGTCTTATGACTACTGATTTTTGCGCCAATGCGCGTTCCGCTAAATTTACTTCTACGAGAGTTATCGTGCTAACAAGGAAACGGCCATAAAGATATATATATATATATTCCGGAGACCACTGAGTTCGTGTTCTAGAGGTTCTGAAACGTGAAAAAAACATGACATGACCCATGTTTGCCACCATCACGACGAGACCAATAGTGCATTTTCAGAATGAAATGCACTAAAAAAAAAAATTACGGGTAGGTATGGTTTTTAAACAAACAATTTCGCGTGGCTTACTCGTTGAAAAACCCATCTTGTTCGGCTCTTCAAAAAACCAAATTTGGGGAGCTTGGTTTACTCATAACAGCGGGTTTAGTCCTTAAAAAACCATTCTCTAGGATTTGGCACTGAATAATAAAACCAATTTCCACTATTATCCAGACGGGTCAATTGCCACACTCAAAACGCCAACTTGTCTGGCTAAAGGCAAAAAAAAAAAATTTCGCTCCGGCAGCTGGCGGTCGGAAAGAGTGCATTTCATTTTGTATACGGATACCCTAAGCCGTCCCAGAAGTAGTAATGTTGAGACCATGATTTGTTTCGTTAATGTTTGACCCGTGTTTGCCACCATCACGACGAGACCAATAGTGCATTTTCAGAATGAAATATGAATAGTTGTGATAGGATGAGTTCTTGATGAATCGACCACTATTCTTGTGTATCAGCACGCATACATGATAAATTAGGAGGCATGGCAAAGTCAGTATCTCGAGGCTCCTGAAAAGCGGCCGACAGCTAGCTCGGCCTGAAGAGGACGTCAGGATCCTCAAGGCTCTCTTTTGCATCCTAAATACTCCATCCGCGCAAGAAGAGAAACCCCAAAAGGCGATCCCGTAGCATAGGACGGACACAAACTGCTCTGAATAGACCTCCCTGAGACTCATTCCATCCATCAAGCTGCGCAGACGTCTTAAAAGGTAGCATGTGGAGTTCAGTTTAGAAGAGAGCTTCTTCACGTGTAACTCCCGTTTAAGGTTGGATGATACTCCAACCTTATGGAGTGATACGCAGAGCGTTCAAAGAAAGATCTCTCAGCGAATTCTTGAAGTCAATCGTGACGGTTTTATCCTCATTAATCTTCAACGAATTTTCAGTTGCCCAGGCATCAATGGAGGTGACGGTTTTATCAAAACTTATTTTAACCTACTCAGGACTTTTTCCAATGTGATAAGCACAAATGTCGTCAGCATATACGACCGTATTTTTGGAAACACTCTCAAACAGACCATTAATGAAAACAATGAAAAGCAGGGGTCCCATTTTGGAACCTTGAGGAACACCAAGATCATTTAAAGCATCGTCCGATTAACAAGTCATACCAGCCTCTTGTCGGATGCAAACTCTTTGGCGCCTGTCGGAAAGGTACGACTTTAGTAGTTCAAGAGGTCTCCCCCTTATCGCCATCCGTTCCAACTTCTTTGCGAGGCGCGTGTGATTCGCACTGTCGAAGGCCTTACTCAGGTCGTAGAAAGTTGCCAACATAAGTAAACCCTTTTCGACCGATTTCAATACGGGGTGGTCGGTTTTGAGTAGCAAAAAAAAAATTGGGTAATAGTACACCAAAAATGGGATAAAAAAGTCCTATTCGGATAGTGGCCTTTTTTTTTTTGTTTTCGAGTAATAATTTTTTTTGTGATTTTTAGGCGAAACTGTATTTTTCAACGAAAAACTGCTATTTTTCAGCTTCTACTTAACTTTTTTTCAAAAGTAATGGCAGTTTCGTAATCTACGGAAAATTTGCTACGGGATGGAAACAAAATCAATATTCTAAATTGTCAAAAACGCCCAAAAACGTAACGTTTCGTTGCGTTCATGCAAAAAAAAAAAAAAAAAAAAAAAAAAAAAAAAAAAAAAACAATAATTTGACTTCATAAAACATTTTACTGTGTCACCAAAAATTGCTTCACACGTTGTCAAACGTCGTAAAATCTTCTCCGTTTTCCCAGCTTTCCAACGGTGTACTCGAAAGTAGAATTATCTCCATCCTTTGACGAGAAAATGCGAAAAGAAGCGAAAAAGTGATACATTTTGGGCTAAAAATGTGAATAATAACAGGTGCGACTATGAGGAAGGTGCACGTATCAGAAATTTTGGTCTCTGGCGCTTTTTTATTGTGAAATTCGGTTAAATAACCCGATTGACATCCTTTTTCACCATAAAAATTAATGCAATATATTTAAAATATTAAATTTTTATGTATGGACAGGGTTCGAGCGTGTAAAGCGCCCCATACACTGTCAGTTTAACTGAAGGCAATCGTGAGGCCGTCGATCGGGGGGTTACCCACACATTTATCAGTTAATCTTCAGATGGCCTTCAGTATACGTACCGAATATGATGCTTCTAGAATCAACTGATGATTTTTAGTGATTTTTTGACGACTTCAAGCCCGATTTCCCCCCCCCCCTCCACCTTGACCGATTTGGCTCAAATGCAATACCGACCGGTGTCTTATGACTACTGATTTTTGTGCCAAAGCGCGTTCCGCTAAATTAATTTCTACGAGAGTTATCGTGCTAACAAGAAAACGGCCATAAAGATATATATAAATATATAAAGATATATACATATATATGAATTCCGGAGACCACTGAATTCGTGTTCTAGAGGTTCTGAAACGTGAAAAAAACATGACATGACCCATGTTTGCCACCATCACGACGAGACCAATAGTGCATTTTCAGAATGAAATGCACTAAAACCTGTTTTGCGCGTTACCCCTTGAAAATTCCCCGGGTTTGGGTCATCAAAAATTAATTTCCAGAGGTTAAGTCGTTGAAAGATTTATTTTGCGGTTTTGGCACTTCAAAAAACTAATATCGCGAGCTTGCCTTACTCAAAACCCAATTTCGCGGGATATTTGCTCATTCGAGTCAATGTCGCGTGTTTATAGGTTCTTCAATTGTATTCTTTAATTCTTTAATTTTAATTTTCAAGGCATGAAATCCGTGAAGTTGGCTTTTTTTCTGGAGCCAACCCGGCGAAATTTGGTTTTTGGAAGACCTAAACCGGCGGAATGTTTTTTTTTTTTTTTTTTTTTTTTTTCCAAGGAGCCAAAAGCAAAATTGGTTCTTCACAAAATTTGGTTCTGTAAGTGCCAAATCCACAAAATTTGGACTTCGCAAAAGCCGTGAAGTCGGATTTTAGGATTGTTCAACCCCGTGAAGTTGGCATTTTCGGGAGCTAGTCCAGCGAAATTGACTTTTTGAGTGAGTGAAACGCGCGAGATTTCGCAAAATTTGTGGCTTCAAAGGGCCCTACTCTCGAAATTGATTCTTTTAAGTGTCAAATTCACGAAATGTTGGTTTACAATGGTTGAATCCGCAAATTTGAGCTATCGACGTAACCGAGACCGATGACGGAATCCAACCGATGAGCCACCTCGTTTCTGACCGAGTGGTGGTGGCGATGCCGTCACCCAAGACTCATCAAGATTTTGCTAGTTCGAAAAACAAATGTGGCTCTTTGAAAAAGCAAATTCTCAGATTTGGCTCCAAAAACCCAAGTTTCACGGATTTTTGCTCTTTTAAACCCAAATTCGTGGATTTGGCTCGTCCAAATGCCATAATTTTATACAAATTAGATAAGTAGCCGTAGTTGCCTACGTTGTCAGTCATACCTTGTTGAGGTGTGTCCAAGGGGCCTTTTTTGTGGCAGCGTAACTCAGCGCTCTCAAAACCTGACGAATGCCCACGGAATTGGAAGTTTCCTGGCTGAATGTCCACAAAATGGACAGTTTCGGGTCTTAATTTCATAATACTCATTACTCATTCATAATACGATTATGGGTACAGGTAAAACATCATGACCGAGTTGGCTAACAAGGGAAACAACCGGTCCGCGTGTTTTTCCAGGTACAACTCACATTTAGCTGTGCATGACCACTTTTTTTTTTCTTTCGAAAAACTGCACCGAAGGTGCGGTCAGTCTCCGTTTCGACCTCAGACCTTCAGCTTCCTGAGCTACTCGGTCCTGGTCTCATCACCCCGGCAATTGAGTCAAGTACGGAGCCGATGGACCGCCCCCTTTTTTTTAAATCGATTTTGGCCGTGATTTGTCGCTTTTACTTGAGTTCAGCCTCAAAATTGTAACTTTTTCCCAATTTCTACCATGAAATTGAACGGAGAAACCACAAATTTGTCCTTTTTTAAATTTTAGCAAAGTTGTTTTTTTTTCGTTTTTCTTTAATTTTAGCTGCAAAGCGTTTTTTGAATTTATCGTCAGGAACTAGCACTTTATCCCAATTTTAACCTCGAAGTAGCGTTATTTTCCATTTTAGCCGTTTTTATTTTTATTTTAGCCGTGAATCAGCGCTTTGTCACAGCTTTAGCCGCAACTTGGCTATTATTCTGAAATGTAGCAGTGAATTAACGCGTTTTCTCAAACAAATCCATTAATAAGTGTATTTTCATAATATTTTTCGTTCATTTTGTACAAAAAATGACAAATTTTGAGAAAAACTGCAGATTTCTAGAAAAGCGGCTGATTTCGTCATAAATAGCTGATTTGTTTTGTTTTTACGATAACTAATTCAGAGACAAATTACTGATTTGAGTAAAATTGCGGATTTAGAGAAAAATGAATGATTTGAAGAAAATACCTAGGTTTCAACAATATTCAGATTTCGGGAAAATAGCTGATTTGTAAGAAAATGACTGATACAGAGAAAAATTGCAGATTTTGAGGAAATTACCTGATTTAGTGGCAAATACCAGATTCATTGAGGATTTTGAGCAAAAAGTGACTGATTTTTCGTTTCAAACCACTGTCACTGATTTGCTCTTATTGTTGGTCTCTATTTCAGCAGTGGACTTGGCCAAAGCAACAGCACTTTCTCTCAATTTCAGCCACGAATTTACTTGCAATAACAACAATCCGTGAATTAGCGCTTTTTTCCAATTGTAGCAGTGATTTATTGAATTATGGCTATGAATTAATGTTTTTTCTCATCTTTATAGGAGCGGTATGTTGCCTCCAAACCTGTTGAATTTTTTTTTTTTTTTTTTTTTTTTTTTTTTTTTTTTTTTTTTTTTTTTAGTGCATTTCATTCTGAAAATGCACTATTGGTCTCGTCGTGATGGTGGCAAACATAGGTCATGGCATGTTTTTTTCATGTTTCAGAACCTCTGGAACACGAATTCAGTGGTCTCAGGAATTTATATACATATATACGTATGTATGTGTGTGTCTTTTTAGTGCATTTCATTCAATAAATGCACTATTGGTCTCGCCCTGATGGACGCACAAATGGGTTGTGATACTTTTTTCACGTTTCAGAACCCCTAGAACACGAATCCGAGGTCGGTTCGATATATATATATATATGGCCCCTCGCTTGTTAGCACGATCACGGTCGCAATTTTTGACTTAGGGCAACCAAATGGTCTAAAAATCAATAGCGTGAATATCTCGGACGAGTTCGTGATCCAGATGAATCGGTCCACGGGAACGGAGTGAAAGAGGCTGTTGTTGCAATTGCCCCCAAAATTGACTCGAGTAATGAAAAATGAACGCGCTTTCGTATGAGACCCTAGTGAACCAAATCCGTTGATATGGCAGGGGAGTTCTCGGCGGAGGGGAGCTATTAAATTAACGCTATGCCTTACTGGACCACCCAATTAGCAAAAAATTTCATTGGCATTGTATTTTGAGCCGTCTCTTTTATTTGATTTGCCTACAGCCTAATAAATCTTGAGTAAAAAATCCTGAGGTGGGCCAAAAAGGGAAGAACAAAAAAAAAAAATTAAAAAAAATTGTTTCGGAATCGAACCCAGGCACTCCGCATTCCGCAATAGTGACATACCATGTAACCTAATGTAACTGACCTGAATATTAACGTAATCTGAAAAAAGTTTTGTTCCGACGGCAGCCTGTCGGGAAAAGTGCATTTCATTCATGCGACAATCGAGTCAAACCTCATAAGTTAGAACGATATCAATCAATTATGAATGAAATTTAGGCCGGGATGAAGATTTTAATTGCAAGTAACTCCTCTAACAAGAGTCCACCTTCCCATATCGTATCGTATAGGCAACCAAACCGACTCTGTTTCATTTTTCATTTTCATCATTTTGTTCCCCTCAGTTGGTGCCAAAAAAGGGGCCTGCGGTAAAAAGAAACACGATTTTATGATTTTCACTTTCTATACCGCGGCCTAAATGCCATTCATAGTTGATTGATATCGTTCTAACTTATGAGGTTTGACTCGATTGTCGCATGAATGAAACGCACTTTTCCCGACAGGCTGCTGTCGGAACAAAACTATACACAGGGTGTTCATAAAATTACCTCGACAGAGAAAGTATGGTGATAGTACACCTCATTTGTGATCGAAATCATTATTTGAGGTTTTTTGGAATTCCTCTTGGTTTTCGAGATATCGTCAATTTCGTGTGTTTTTCGTGACCCTCCGTTTTTTTACGATAAGTGACTAGTACGACCTCATCAACAGGTGCTAGACTAAAAGTAAGTAGCTCATTGAAAAGAGCATACAATATCCTTCAATATTGGTCCTCAACTCAATAAAATCATATGAAGGCCCTAGCCGTTAGGGCATTAGATATCGGAAAGAAACACGTTTTTCGCATGTCTCCCCAATTTTCGTCACCGATTTACATCATTTCGTCAGAGGAAAATATTTTTTTGCATTCACAAGGAAAACTTCCTCATAATGTCAGCTTTACATGCCATTGTTACCAGTTTTCACTACCTATCGAAGAGTTATGAGCACTAAACGATACCAAAACTGAAAAATAACCCGCAAAGAGGACCTATTGAATGAGGTGAATCCAGATTATAATTACCTGTTTCCAACGGGTTAGACAAACTTAATACAGGCAGTTAGCTAAATCTAAAGCTAATTTACATTTTTGTGTAGAAAAGGGGTGGGGGTGAAGTTTAAAATATCGTTAGTGCCTTCAAGTTCACGCTTTAATAACTAGAAAATTTACATTTTCGAACGTTCTTGAAAATAATTTGGAACCGGAATAAAAAATTAAATCCATAATTTTTTCAATTATTGCTGATACGTAATAAAACAAAATTAGGATTGTTCAAAGTGTCCTCCCTGTCGATGAATGCAAAGCCGGCCCTCCACCTAACTGCGTTAGTTGCACGTTGCATCCCCAGTTTTCCTCGCGTGATTATCGAATACGATTGTCCAGCTCATCTCTCGTCGCCACTGGTTGTTTGTAAACCAAAGTTTTTAGATGACCCCATAAATAAGAATCCATGGGGGTCAGGTCGGAGCTTCTTTGTTTCACGTTTGCCGGTCCGAGGTGGTCACCAAGAAGTCCTCCAATTCACCGCTTGTTGAATGTAGTGTCCAAATAATTTCTCACTATCCGACTGTTGTGAGCAGAGCAGCCGTTCATTTGCATCCACATGGTGGCGACAAGAGATGAGCTGGGTTACCGTATCCGACAATCGTGCGAGGAAATCCGGAGGCGACCACTGGAGATGCAACGTATAACTAACGCAGTTAGGTGAAGGGCCGGCTTTGCATTCATCTACAGGGAGGACACTTTGAACAATCCTAATTTTGTTTTACTACGTATCAGCAATGATTTAAAAAAATATGGATTTAATTTTTTATTCCGGTTCCAAATTATTTTCAAGAACGTTCGAAAATGTAACTTTTCTAGTTATTAAAGCGTTCTTTGAGACAAGTAGTTCATACATGATATTGTGGCCAAATCTCTTATATCTTGGAAGCGTCCTATTTTCAGGTTCATTATTAAATAATATATGAGTAGGTATTATATTTTTGGTGTAATATACAAATCGGGTCATTTCAAACTCTAGCTCTGGTTCCACTTTCACACACGGCAAAATGATCTTGCTGCACACACACAAAGTTTTTCTGTGCATTATCAACGGTTTCAGAGGTTCTCCTCGGGTGATTCGAATCCACTCCGTTCTTCGTGGTTGTTTTTTAGGGAAACTCACAAAAATTGTATTCGGCGTCTTGGCGAGGGCAAACTGGAAACTGCAGTCTTTTTCAAATATCTGGACTATTCTCGTATGTGAAATTGAAATGAGCTGTCAGGCTGTCACCCAACATTGGTCGCGTTCAGAAAACTTCAGACTTGTTCAGCGCTTAATGAGCACTTTGTCTTTTGCCGTTGCAAAACTGTCAATCTAGCTCAGCGCTGAGTAAGTGTTTAAAATCCAACAAGACACGTCCCACCGCGATACAAATCACTGTTGCAAAACTCCATTAAGCGCTTAATTCTACACTTCAGCGCTTAAACACGAGCCCCCAGTTTTGCAACGCAACCATGGCCGCGTTGCAAAACTTCAGACTTGTTCAGCGCTTAATGAGCACTTAATCTTTTGCCGTTGCAAAACTGTCAATCTAGCTCAGCGCTGAGTAAATGTTTAATAATCCAACTAAACATGTTCCGAGGTGTTTCGATAGCCTTTTTCATCGCGAGGAAACCTTTCTGCCCTCTTTTTTTCAAAAATGCCATAAAAGTTCAACGATGGTTGACAACAAAATGAAGGAAAGGAATTTACTTTTTAAGCCGTACAAGTTGATTAATATTTTATTTTTAGGGTCTTGGCTTATTGCAATAATAAGACAAAGGCCTAAAAATAAAATATTAATGAAGGAAAGGAAGTTACTAACCTTCCGACTATGATAACGGGGTGTTGAAAACTCACAAATCACCGTTGTAAAACTTCAGTAAGCACTTAATTCTACACTTCAGCGTTTCAACACGAGCCCCGAGTTTTGCAACGCAACCATTATTCATAATAAAAAAAACATGCCATGACCCATGTTTGCCACCATCACGACGAGACCAATAGTGCATTTTGACATAAATGAAATGCACTAAAATCAAGGATCATCAACAATAACATACATGTACGGAAATCAGTGAATGCCCGCATTGAAGCCAAAGACTACATTACGTCATAACTGGAAAGGGGGAGTTCAAGGGGGGGGGCCAAATACTTGCAATATTTCTTGAAATTTCAGCAAACGATTTTTTGAGGAACGGAGAGCATCATAATTTCTATTTTAGTGTAAAACGGGGAAAAATAATTTCTCCGCAAATTCCGACCCATGCAACTTGTATAGCCATATTTTTCAACTATTAATTTACATTTTTTATTTCCTCCAGTGTCGTCGACTCAGCAAGATGCATTCAATTCAGTTCCACTGTACTCCTCGCATCAACCATCTCCTCTAACATCCTCGTTGTTGCTGGAACCCCCTACGTTAACTCAACCATTATCGACGACAAACTTCCAGCCACTACACGGTCAACAACTACCGTCACCTCAGCAGCAAAATCAACAGTCGACAACTTTCACAGACGTTCCTCTGACTGCTGACTCTGGGTCTCAGCCACCACCCCCTCCATTGGTGCTTCCTACCTCCGGACCACCTCCTCCTTTAGTGCTCCCCGCCAACTCTGGACCACCGCCACCGTCAGTGCTCCCCGCCAACTCTGGACCACCGCCGCCGTCAGTGCTCCCCAACTCTGGACCACCGCCACTAACTGGTTATAGCCGAGTATCACCACTTTCTCGCTACCCTCGTAGCTATATTCAGACGACTCACACGCCGGCGACAAGCGGTGTTAATATTTTTGCCCCTTCGCTACCAACGTAAGTATCTAATTGTAATTAGTGGTGGGTGGAGTGGGTAGGAGGTGAGTGTTTAAAAACGGCAATTGCTTTGCAGGGTTCCAACGAAATTATTCACACCGGAGAGACAGCCTTCCCAGAATAGTCAACCAACTTCTGCTCAGCCCACTTCGACGAATTACTCTCAATTTCCCGAAAATTCACAATTGTCGACCACTGATTTTACCTCTTACTTCACTCCTCCCAATGTGGCAATAACTCCCGAATCGCAGAATAACACTCAACCTCAGCCGAGTTTACAGCGAGCCCTTGCTGCAGCTGTGTCGAAAGTTTTCACGGGAAGCGCTCCCCAGCAGCAAGCTTCCAAACCTGCGGATCCAGTGAAACAAGGCACTCAAATTTTATCTCCTCAGCCCGAGCCGAAGTTACTTCCGGGTGAGAACCACACGGTTTTTTCGTCTGGTAACTTTCAGGATCACTCCGCATCGACTACTGCTACTGGCCCGAGTGAAGAGCAACAACCTTCTCATGTTCCAGACACTTCTCCATCGCTGTCATCATTCTTTGCTCCCCAGCCGTCTCAAAATCTACAAGTGAATCCTCCAGAAAGTTGTACTCAATACACTGCTCCGCCTCCCAATGCTACATTAGCTCCTTTTCAATCATCACCTGTATCGTCATCTCCAGTTTCGCAGGCATTTTTTACTCAGCCTGTTTCCTCTATTTCATTTTTCCAACCGACTGCGTCACCGTTGTCTCCTCCCTCTCCACCAGCGGAGTCCCGTTCGGCTCCTCCTCCACCAGCGGAGTCCCATTCGGCTCCTCCTCCACCAGCGGAGTCTCATTCGGCTCCTCCTCCTCCTCCACCAGCGGAATCTCATTCGGCTCCTCCTCCTCCAGTTTCTCAGGGAAGTCCTTTTTCAGTTTTTACGCCAAGCCATCAAGCGGTTCAGTCAAAATCACAAGACACCTCTGTCACTGAAGCGACACAGCCAACAGTGAGCTCGTCTGCTTTCGCCAGTGTTTCGACGCCCTCTGTTGCTGAAGCTCACGCTCCATCATTGCCTAGCGCCGCTTCGTTCTTCGCTCCACCACCGACAAATCGTGATTCACCGTTTCGCCCTATAAAACCTATTTCCACTCCCGTGGCTTCGTCTGTTAACTCGTTGCCATCGTCAATCACAAGTCAAACCTGTCGTGAATCGACGGCAAGTTCTTTTTTCAACAATATCGGGCAACCGAGTCAAGTCACCTTGTTCACTCCTTCGGAACCGCCTCCAACAACCACCACCACCACCACTGCAAGTGAACCCCCTGCCGCCGTTCTCCCAGTGTCTACTGAATGTCTCGTCGCGCCCAGCCCTGCCGTTGAAATTATTCCGAGCGTCTTGTTCTTCGACGGTCCGCCCCCCTCGGTTCCTTACCAATCAGGCCCACCTTCCTCAGCCGCGGCTGCGCCCCGCCCGCAATCAACCGTTTCAAAAACACCGTCGTCGTCTGTATCTCATACACCACCGCCAACCTACGCTTCGTTGGGTTTCCAAAAGGCGGCTACCGGCGGCCCTTTGGACGACGTTGTCGACGGTGAAGAACTTCACCAGGTTCCTTTGGAGAACACTGTACCATTGTACAATCCGAAAACCATAGGCGTGTCACATTCACAATCCAAAAAAGGTTGTTAATCATTATTATTATCATTATTATTATTATTATTATTTCACTATCAACATTTTGTTTCACTTTCACGTCTCTCATTCATTTTAGACGAAGTTCACAACTTGTACCGAGTTGCCACTGGACTAAAACGTCCTTCATATGCTCCTCCGCCTGATTTGCCAGTAGTCTCTAATCCAGCAGTAAACCAGGACTATCAACCCGTCGCAGACATGGCCTCAGATCAACAACAACACCGTCAATCTTTAGGAAGACCATCGCCTCAGACTCCTCCACGTCACGAAGATTCAACCGGATTTACTGCCGAAGCGGTAAGTACCGCGCTCCCCTTCCATTGCTTAGAGGTTTGCCAGACGTCCTACTTTTTTTTGCTGATCCTTCTTTTTATCGTTTGTGGAGCCTAAAATAACTTGAGGACCTTTTGTTTCTTTATTTTAACTCTAGTTGAAATCTGGGGGCCTATTTTCTAACGCATGCTGCTATGGGGGGGGGGGCGAGTCCACTTTCTGTATAACTAACGAGTTTTCTATTTTAACCGTGAAACATAATTTCTCTGGTCTAAACACTCTTATTTTTAGGACAGAGGTTCGTTCGCAGTGCTGTTCCGTTCAGTTCTTGAACGTCTCACGCATGCGTGGGTGGTAGTCTTATATACGTACTAATTGAACTTTCTAAAATCCAATTCGTGAATGCGCTGGCCATTCAAGATCTGTACGGAACTGCATTGCAAACAAACCTCAGGTCACACTCAGGGCCGTTTTTAGGGTTAGGCTACCGCCTAGGGGCACCGGTTTATTTATTTATTTTTTTAAAATGTTTTTCTAGGGGACTTTTCACTTTTGAAGAGAGAGAAAAATAAAATTTTCGGGGCACCGAATCTTACAATTTTGCCCCAGAAAACAAGGAATTTAAGCCTCCAAAACTATGAAACGTGTATGTCAGCCAAGAACCCGCAACTTTGGCAAAAGATACAACTCCAAAAAACTGCACTTGAAACGGGGTCAAATTCTTGTTACTTGACCTCTTATCACACGGGCAGGAACTAATCCTTTTTGGTGCCAGAAATTGATTACGTAGCCCAAGAAACACATTATTTACCTCCGACACTGATTATTTGGCGCTGGAGGACTGTGTCAATAAAATTATTCATGAGCGACAGCATAATTGCATTTGCATTGGCCTTTGATTTTTGACCCCTCGTTTTTCCATCATCATTTTGACCTTTGACCCCAACTTTCTGTATTTTCATGTAAACCTTTTACCCCTACTTTTTGTATCTTAATTTTGACTTTTGAACTTTGACCTTTCCATTTTCTCTCTTCATTTTGACCTCTGACCTCTGTACCTTGATTTTGACCTTTGACCCCTACGTTTTGTATCTTCCTTTTGGCCTTTGAACTTATAGACCTTTGGCTCCTATTTTTGTACGGTCTTTATTTACCCAACAGACAAGCAATGAAATAAAGGCGTGACCCTACTTTTATGCATTACATTCTGAAAATGCACTATTGGTCTCGTCGTGATGGTGGCAAACATGGGTCATGTCATGTTTTTTTCACGTTTCAGAACCTCTAGAACACGAATTAAGTGGTCTCCAGGATTTATATATATATACAGGGTGTTTCGCAACCAGTCGTGAATACTGAAAGAGGTGATACAACAGGTGATTTAGAGTCGATATTGTTCTTTTCGACTTTTTCGAAAACCCATTCGAAAGTTAACACGCTTTGAATAGGAACGGAAAAAAATAGAAAAGGATTTTCGTTATGTTCTGGGCTAATTTTATTATCGTTGGAGGGGGTATTTTTCCTATTGTAGCACACAAATTTGAAGGAAATTTTGCGCTCTTTCCAACGAGCTGATTAGTGTTTGTTTTTAGTGCATTTCATTCTGAAAAATGCACTATTGGTCTTGTCGTGATGGTGGCAAACATGGGTCATGTCATGTTTTTTTCACGTTTCAGAACCTCTAGAACACGAATTCAGTGTTCTCCAGGATTCATATATCTATATATAGTATATATATACTTATTTATAATATTATGGCCGTTTTCTTGTTAGCACGATAACTCTCGAAGAAATCAATTTAGTGGAACGCGCTTTGGCACAAAAATCAGTAGCCATAAGACCCAGGTCGGTATTGCATTTGGGCCAAATCGGTCATGGTGGAGGGGGGAGGGAATAGGGGTTGAATGATCAAAAAATCACTATAAATCACCAGTTGATTCTAGAAGCATAATATTCGGTACGTATACTCCGTGTTAGAGTAGCCTTTGATTCCCATTTTAATTTTTTGAAAAAGTCGAAGGGGAGGGGGTGTTGCCCCCGGTGTGGAAGTAAGTGTGTGGTCTTGTTAGCACGATATCTCTCAAAGAAATCAGTTTTGCGGAACGCGCTTTGGCACAAAAATCAGTAGCCATAAGACCCCGGTCGGTATTGCATTTAGGCCAAATCGGTCAAGGTGGGGGGGGGGGGAAATAGGGGTTGAATGGTCAAAAAAACACTATAAATCACCAGTTGATTCTAGAAGCATCATATTCGGTACGTATAGTCCATGTTAGAGTAGCCTTTGATTCCCATTTTAATTTTTCGAAAAAGTCGAGGTGGTGGGGGTGGTCCTTCCGGTGTGGAAGTGTAAAAATAGCGTTGAACTTCACTAGTTCATCTTAGCGCTCTAAAATTCGACTCAATAATTTAATGTAACGAAAGCCCTGGGTTCCATTGAGATTTATCGAAAACTTTGATGGGGGAGGCTGAAATGGGGGATGAAATTTAAAAAAAAAAGCTTAAATTCACACGTTTAGGTATTATAAAATACGGCACAACAATTTAACATTACAAAGCCCTTTGAAAACTACCGAAACTTTTCGACATTTTGAAGAGAGGGTGGTGAAAATAGAGGAAGAAGTTCGGCTTAATGAAACAATTAATGGTATCAAAATTATTACTTCTGGGACGGCTTAGGGTATCCGTGTACATAATGAAATGCACTCTTTCCGACCGCCAGCTGCCGGAGCGAAATTTTTTTGCTTTTGTATCGGCGCTACGCCCTCTTAAATGAGGAAAAGTAACGAATGTCCAAAAATATCGATTTTAATCGATATCTCGGGAACGAATGGGTTTTCGAAAAAGTCGAAAAGAACAATATCGACTCTAAATCACCTGTTGTATCACCTCTTTAAGTATTCACGACTGGTTGCGAAACACCCTATATAATATTATGGCCGTTTTCTTGTTAGCACGATAACTCTCGAAGAAATCAATTTAGCGGAACGCGCTTTGGCAAAAAAATCAGTAGTCATAGGACCCCGGTCGGTATTGCATTTGGGCCAAATCGGTTGAGGTGGAGGGGGAAAAATAGGGGTTGAAATGGTCAAAAAATCACTATAAATCACCAGTTGATTCTAGAAGCACCATATTCGGTACGTATACTCCATGTTAGAGTAGCCTTTGATTCCCATTTTAATTTTTTGAAAAAGTCCAAGGGGAGGGGGTGTTGCCCCCGGGGTGGAAGTAAGTGTGTGGTCTTGTTAGCATGATAACTCTCGAAGAAATCAATTTAGCGGAACGCGCTTTGGCACAAAAATCAGTAGTCATAAGACCCCGGTCGGTATTGCATTTGGGCCAAACCGGTGTACGTGGAGGGGGGGAAGTAGGGGTTAAAATGGTAAAAAAATCACTACAAATCACCAGTTGATTCCAGAAGCATTATATTCGGTATGATGATTCCATTTTGAAACAGCCTTTGATTCCCATTAAGTTCAGCTTAAACAAACCCGGCAGCAAACAGTACGAGGGAGGGTCAAACATAAAGGAAACAAATCATGGTCTCAACATTACTACTTCTGGGACGGCTTAGGGTATCCGTATACAAAATGAAATGCACTCTTTCCGACCGCCAACTGCCGGAGCGAAATTTTTTTGTATCTTCATATAACCTTTGAACTTGGACCCCTAGTTTTTTTATGGCCTATATCTGTACATCAGACAAGCAATGAAATAAATACGTAGCCCCTACTCTTTCTATCTTCGTTTTGACCCTTGACCCCAACTTTCGTATCTCAATTTTGGGCTCTAACCCCTAATTTGTGTATCTTCATTTTCACCTATTCATTTTCACCTATCTTCATATTCACCTATTTTCTCCAATTTTTTAATCTCGAAGTTGCCTCCAAAAGGCGTTAATTGGTAATTTTCTTCATTTCAGCAGTGAAATTTCCCCTCAGTGGGCTGAATTGAATATTGCAGCCACACAATTTGCCGAGCACCGCAACGTGAATTACGCTTATATTCTCAATTTTAGCCGTTAATTAGCGTTTTTCTCAATTACAGCCGCCAATTAGTGTTGTTTTCCTCTTTTAGCTACGAACTAGCGCTTTTCCTCGCTGAATAACAGCCCAATCGGTTTTTCCTCAAGTTTTGGCCGTGAAAGGGACACCATGAACCGCGAATTCCCGATTTTTCCTTAAATTTCGGTCCGGAAGTTGTTTAGTTGTATCGCGGGAGCGCGAATTAGCATATTTTTCTGATTTCAGCCCCTAATTAGCGCTAAATTAAATTTGTGAAGCTTGGAATTAAAATCGCCGTCCAACCGGATACCAAGTCTCTTTTTCACGTTCCTGCACCCAAGAACACATAAAACATTAAAAATCTTAATTTCCCCGGTTTTAAGCTTATCGGGGGGCCCTCCTCTGGCTCCTGTCCCCCATCCCATTGTATCCACGCCTGCGCTCAAAGTAGCCAAAAGTGAGCGTTTCGCGTTTTCCTTGGTGGTTTTGGATGAATTTCGCCGCTTCGGTGGAACAGCGCGAGTTCCGCCTGCCTGACTGGGTCAAGCCTGGGCTTCAGGGCTTATGACCACGTCCATGTCTGAATTTTGACCATTCTCGCCACACAAAAAAAGCACCCATATTGGTTAGTTGGGCGTGAAATTTGGCCAATTTTCTCAAAGCATTTTGATCTGAGCCAAACGCGGTTTATGAGTCCATTCAGACCCGCCTGGACGCCCCTCTCTGAGCGTTCATGGGATATTTTTCAAAGTGGTTCGATATTCAGGCGGTTATTACCAGGAAGTCTGCCCCATAATGTCCCGAATTTTAGCTATGCTCAAACAGAGGTGGCAGCCCTAGTTTTTTTTTTCTCTCTCTCTCTCTCCATTTCTTCAGTTATGTCCTACTCCGTCTTGAATTTCAAAAACCTTGTCCTACTTTTTACATACTTCGGTTTTTTCGTTCTGGCAACTCTAGTCCTTGCTTCTCATTTTTATTGTTTAAATGAAATGATTTTCAGGCAACTAACTTGGGACACTATCGCCCTGCGTATCATCACTGGTTTTTTAAACGAGGCGACGGTAGAACCCAGTGGCAGCCATTCTCCGTAGCGGATTCTCTCAACTTGGAGCACGCCTTTTCATCCTGTAAATCCCCCCCCCCCCGCGCTTACTGCCTCTTTTACTTATTTTTTTTTTTTCTCACATTTTTCCATTCTAGCCGACATCAATGAGAATACAACGGTTGCTACAGACGGAGGTCGTTATGACGTTGAAGTGGTCAAAAGAAAGAAACACGCCGTCTTTTGGGAAGAATTACCTGGGGAAGTGAGGAGGTGTTCGTGGTTTGTCAAGTCTCTTCTGGACTCGCAGTATGTGCCTTACGATGAAAACATAGCGGAACTTCTCGAGGTGATTTTTACACTTGTTGGGATGGGTGGGGGTTGGATTCGAGCTAATAACTTTTTCTTTGTAGGATGAATTTAGAGCAGGGTGTCTGAGGAACGAATGGAATAGAAGGGTTGAATTAGCCGACGGAGAAGTAATTGTTCTTCATTCAGCGTATGCTATGGCTCATTATCAACGCCCTACTACTCCTGACGTTAGGACCAATCCTCCGGTAAGTTTTAAATCGTTGAAATATTTATTTAAAATCAACATTTTATGGTGGCGGGCTTGAAAAAAAATGAAATAACGCAGTAGATCGCAAATGTTATGAAAACGACCAAGTGACTTGAATAGAGGGCGTCCGACCACCGTTGGAAAGGCTTATGATTCAAGTAGTGAGAATTTTGGGTTGTCTGAGTATTCATGATACAGCCCAAGTATGCGAGATGAAAAACCGCCAGAAGGGTGAAAACCTGATTGGCGGCATTTATTACAATGTTATTGGCGGCGCTGCGCTTGTGCGTCATACAGGGCGAGCGACAAGGGCGCGGTCCAACGCAGGCGTCCCACAGTCGTGCGAGTTTACGTCGCAGACGGTGCTCGACGTATGTGTACAAGCCTAGGGATAGAAGGATGGCGCTGATGCGTGTGTTGACACCGTGGAGTAGGGAGCTGACCATGTAGGTGTTCATGATGGCGAAGAAAGTCCCTGAAAATTTCGTCATTTCGTCAAAATGGAAATACCCCCACCCCGCCCATTGTAGAAACTTACCGGCCTGTGGTAAAGTCGTCCTAAAAATATAAGTTCTCAACCATTTATGAACTGGCGCGTTCCAGTGAATAACAACGTCGACTAACGAGTGAGGCAATTCCATTGCCCATGGATCCGTTACGGTCACTCTGCTGTGACCTGCGAGTGTCGCTGTTAGTTCCGCTGTAAAAGACACGAAGTATTGTCCCGTTCGAAAGAGAAGAGCGTCTCGGTACATCAGCCAGCCTGCTGACGATGTATCAGCTATAATCCACTCAATCAGGCATACGGACATGGCGAAAAATCCCAGTGATTTCGACGATATCACAGCTAATCGCATTAGTAGCCTAAACAGGGCGACGTAAAATTCAATTTCAAGATTAATTCAACCGGGTCTCAAATATGTTACCCGAGGCTCAATTTTTCTTGCTCGCTCAGCGACGAGCTGTAGTCACTGAACGACACCCAAGGCCCGAATATGCATGTGCCTGGATTCAAGGCGTAACCGATGAAATGTAAAAAGTTTGACTTGACTATTGAGCCTTGCTCGTAGTCAAATGTATATGACACAGTTTTCATCACAACTATCATCAGAGGCCCCTGAATTTTCATCCAATTGTCCTTTTGGAGAACAGTATTTTGTAATAGAATCAAATAGACGATGAGCGTTGCAAGGACAGGGAAACCTCGACTCCTGAACAAAACGAAAACTCGCGAGTATTAACAGTCAGGCATTCCCAATCTTGTCCAAATTCTTTACCTGATGAAAACCAAATCGAAAATCTTCAAAAGCCCATACCCTCCCAAAACGGCTCCTATGATATGAAGCCCAAGATATTCGAAATAAAACAAATGAATATAAACACCCGCCAGGGCAGATAAAATGTGCTGAATAAAATTTGGAAGCCTTAAAAATTCTACGATCACTCTGAAGAGAAAGCACACTAGGAAGACGTGTAAAAGTTGCGAGTACGCGCTCAAAAGCGTCGGATTTAGACAGTACCTGTTGATTTATTATTATTAGTATGAAGAATTCGCGACTATTTTAATTAATTTTGTTTGTTTTTTCACCTAAATAATTCCTGTAAACTCGTTAGTTGGTCGAATACATCGCCCGGCTCTTCAACAGGAGACTCGTAATCATCGAAACCGTCGTAAAAATCTCCCAAGTCCGGTTGTAGTTCCTCATCGTAGTACATTTTTATTCATTTAAAAATATAAAGAATTACTCGGAAATCCGAAAGAAAGGGAAAAAACTTGAGTTTTTTTCGTGGAATGAACGGAATTTCGAGCGTTATCACACCGTTGTTTACGTGTAAAACCCTCTTGTGTCAAAAACCTACGAATGCTCCGTGTCCAGCCTCTTTCTCAAGACGATGACGTCACAGCTGTATTAAAACGAACCTTGTTATTTTTCTTTGTAGCATAATTTTTTAACGATGTTTCACCGTTTTTAATGCCTTAATAACCAACAGAATTGTAAGACCCGCGATTGTTATTCCAAATTAGTAATCGGAGAACGCATAAAATCGTCGTAAAATAATTGTATAAAGCTTGAAATTGAGAAAGAACCGTCCTGTGATTGATTATTTCTTTCGTTCTGCCACCTTTTTTTTTCGCGTTGGCACATGGTCACATCAAATGTTAAAATGTTATATGATTTTGTTGGTCTGTGTCGGAATGCTCATCCCTCTCAAACGTAAAAGCGCCTCCCACCGCCATCCGACACCTAGGGCACTAGGGCCGTTTTGTGCTGAAGGCGACCCAAAAACACACAACAACTAAAAAATCAATATTTTTGTACTTAAATGAAAACTTGAGTGAGGGGGACTCTTACTCTTAGGGCTTAGGGTTGTCAGGTCTCATGGCCAGAGGGCCTGGGACTTGATCTCCGGTCGGCCAAAAAAATCTCTCTGATTATTAGTTTAGGACGAAACAAAAAATCCTTACCTGAAATTTGTGGTTGAAGTGGTAAAAAATAATCAATCCACGGACAAAATCGAATGTGAGCGCTAGTTTTGCCAATAAAATTGGGAGAAAAACGCTCATTCACATCGTCATCATTATCACCAAAAATTGACAAAAGTACTAATCAGGGCAGAGGAGAGAATATTCGGAGCCCGGAGTGGAACTCAGTGGGGCCCTTTTACACCGCACCCGGAGGTTGGAACATAGACATAGGCAGGCCCGGATCTTGCCTTTTGCCCCCCCCCCCATGTGCCTAATCCCCCCCCCCCACAAGATCCAAGACTTGTTGAGTCAAGCAGGTAACGACAAAACTATTATCGTTATCTATTTGCATAAAATTCAGCTCAGGGGGGTGATTCTGTAACTCGCAAAATTTACGTGTCGTAACTGGGAAGGAGGGGGAGAGGATGTACCCCGTTACCTTGGTTTTTCCACGCATTTGTCAAGAATTTATTATTTTTCTTCGAGACCACACATTCTAGCGTGAAAATTCCACAGTTTAATTCACTAGGTGTCGTAAAAACCATGGCAACGAGGTACCTCCTCTCGCCCTTCTTCTATTTTACGACACGTAAATTTTACAAGTTACAGAATCACCCCTCTGCTGTCGAGCATTTCCATCCGTCTTCTCTCAATTATATCATGTGATGTATCAGGTAACGGAAAAGAAGGGTGGAAATGATTGCCTCCAGAGCTGAATTTTATGCAAATGGAAAACGCCATATGTTTCTTCAACCTGGCGGAAAATCTCGAGTTGACGGCCACCCTAGAAAGATGAAATTTTGGCTTTTCGTAATGAACGCGAGTGGGGCTGGGATTTGAACCCACCAGCAGACAATTATGAAAATTGCGACTGTTCTACGATCTGGCTCAACTTGGCAAGTCCGAGGGAACCATGTTGATGTTTGAACATGGCAGCGGCGCGGCGTCCTGCCCCAATTTAACTTCCTCTAGGCAATAGTCTATCGAGGCCCATGTGCGCAGTTATTTTCTCTGAGCAAGCTTACAGGCAAGTCTACGTCTGAAATTGAGAAGCCACGCTCATTTTTCGCTGTTCTGTGGGCTCAACGTTTTGAAAAACTCTAATATTCCCGGCTAAAATTGAGAAAAAGCGCTCATTCGTGGCTAAAATTGAGAAAATGCGCCAATTCGTGGTTTCTGATCCAACATCTTGGCCAAAATTGAGAAAAAACGCTAGTATGTAGTTTCTACAAATACGCAACTAAAGTTGAGAAAAGCGCTAATTCATATTTAAAAGTTGGAAACATCACTCATTCGCGGCAAAAATGGGGAAAAAACAGTCAACTATCCGCTAAAATTGAATTAAAAACACTCTAACTGCTAACTCATGGCTAAAATTAGGGAAAAGCTCTAGTTCGCTGCTAAAATTGAGAAAAAGCGGTCATTAAGCGATGAAGTAAACATCCATATTGGGGTTGAAACTTTGAAAGAACTACAGGCATAAAATTGTTTTTGGAAGCGCGAAATTGGTTCTTAAAAGTGTCAAACCACGAAATTTTATTTTTTGGATGAACCAAACCCTTGAATTCGGCAATTTGGGAAAAAAAATTTGTTAAGGGGCCTCAGAGATTTCCGCTCCGGGCACCGAGCACCGATATAGGTGGAGATCCACCACTGATTCTATAAGGCTATAAGGCTGCGGCGGCTTCGTGAGAGCGTTCCTGGCGGTGCGTGGAGGAACCCTTTTAGTATACGGGCACGAAGTATGAAATGAGGGGGAAAAGAGAGAGACAGAGAAAAACAACGTTCATTTTCTTTCTCTCTTCATCTCTTATGGTTCGATTTGTCTTATCCCCCTACCTCGCCTGAAAATAATTCTAAAATTTTGCCGCCCAGGGCTATAGCCCCGTTAGTCCCCCCCCCCCAAGTTCCGGCCCTGGGCATAGGTGTGGTTGGACATTTCCTGTGGTTCGACCTTTGCTGTGGTTGGAAATTTTCTGTATTTGGACGTTTGCTGTGGTTGCAGCTTTGTTGTGGTCTGACCTTTTCTTTGGTTCGACCTTTGATTTGGTTGGACCTTTCCTATGGCCGGACATTTGTGCTGTGGTTGAAGCTTTGCCGTAGTTTGACATTTTCCGTGGTTAGACGTTTGCTCTGGTTGGAGCTTTGTTGCGGTTCGACCTTTGCTGTGGTTGGACATTTTCTGTGGTTAGACCTTTGCTGTGGCTGGACCATAGCTGTGGTTAGACCTTTGCTGTGGTAGGAAATTTCCAGTTGTAAACGTTTGCTGTGGTTGCAGCTTTGTTGTGGTCTGACCATGGCCGGGTCGGCAAGGACGGTGGGCGTGGCTGAGGGCGTGCCGGTATTTCAGTACCCAGTGCCTTAGCACACGCCACGGGTGCCTGCTGCACTCACATGCGATCATGCCTCAAATTCAAGACCGCTTAGCAATGTGGTGGTGAAAACCCACCTTTGCGGTCGCCCAGCTGTCTACAGACCATACCAGTCCTCTCTCTCGAGGCCTAACTGGCGACCACCAGTCATTGCGGGAAAGGGTCTCCATGACCTACTCCGTTCGTCAAGGGACAAGACACAAACTGGACGTTTACCGTGGTTGGAGTTTTTTGTGGTTGCACCTTGGCTGTGCTTCGACCTTTGCTATTTGGTTCGACCACAGCAATGGACCAACCATAACAAACCTCCAACCACTTCCAAGGTTCACCCTCAGAAAAGGTCCAACCACAGGTACAGTACAACCTCACCAAAGCTTCAGCGTAACGTCCCAACCACAAGAAAGATCCAAATCACAGGTGTATCCATAATTTATGTCCATTTTAGCAACGAATTAACGATGCGATTACATTATGTAGAGCGATGAATTAGCTTTTTCTCAATTTCATCCTCGAAGTTGCCACCAGAAATAGTAAAATCGCGTTTTCTCGATTTGAGCTTTGAATGAGCGCTTCCTGTCAATTGTAGCTGATGTTGATGTTAAAATCTCAAGGAGGACGATTGCAAGACCCGTTGTAAAAAAAAAAACGTCCTCGGCAACTTGCGTCCATAATAGAGCCATACCCTTGTTGAAATTGGCGTTTTAAGGCACGAAATCAAATTATTGTCAAATTATTGTTTTTTTTTTTCATGAACGCAACGCAACGTTACGTTTTTAGGCGTTTTTGACCATTTAGAATATTGATTTTGCTTTCATCCCGTAGCAAATTTTCCGCAGACTACGAAACTGCAATTACTTTTGAAAAAAAGTGAAGTAGAAGCTGAGAAATAGCAGTTTTTCGTTGAAAAATACAGTTCCACCTAAAAAATCACTAAAAAAATTATTACTCGAAAACACAAAAAGAAAGGCACTCTGAATACGACTTTTTTATCCCATTTTTGGTGTACTATTACCTACTTTTTTTTTGCTACTCAAAACCGACCACCCTGTATAGATCCGTTGACAGAACTACTTCTATACGTTTGTCCCGGCCAAATCCCCTATTGACTGGACTAAAAATCATGTTTCGAAATGTTGAACAAACGAAAATTCCAGCTAAACAACTAATTTTAAGCCTAGAGATGCTTGAAAAATCGCTATTTTGCAGCCAATATTTAGGAAAATCACTTTTTAGCACGCGTAAGTAAGGAAAAACGCTAGTTTGCAGCTCAAATTGAGAAAAATTGCTAATTCGCTGCTCAAAAGGTAAAAAGTCGTTAATATGGGGCAAAAATTTAGGAAAATTCCTATTTGGGGCTAAAATTAAGAAAAAGTGCTAGTTCGCGGCTAAAATTGAAAAAATTCAAATTTTCGGCTGTAATTGAAAATACAGCAATTTGCTGTGCCTGAAGGCAACTTTGTGGCTAAAACTGAGAAAAAGCGCTAATTCATATTTTTAAAAATCCGCTAATCCGTTGCTAAAATTGATAAAAACTATACTCGCAGCCAAAGTTTGGAAAATCGTTAATTTGCGGGTAAAATTGACGACAAGTTATTATTCGCGGCTTAAATTAAGCGTAAGTTCTAATTGGCGGACAGGACGTAGAAATGGCGCTAATTCGTAATTCGGGCTAAATTACAGGAAAATCCATAATTTGGCCCTACGTAAAATTTATATTTTCTTGTTTATTCAAAGGCTATATAAGAGGCCTCTATAGGTTTAGATCCACCAGTGTACGCCATTCTAATTTTGTTCAAGGTCAAGAGAAGTTGATCTGGCGAGTGTTTGGTCGCGCGTTTTGGTCTAAAATTGGACGTTATTTGCTTCGGCATTTTATTTTTATTTTCTTTCTTTCTTTTTCTAGCAAATGCAATTGAATCCGAGAATTGTCAAAAGAGGAATGGAAGACTTCGAAATATCTGAGGGTGAGCCGACTCAGGTTGACCATTTGGTGCTTGTCGTTCATGGAATCGGAAAAGTCTGCGATTTACGGTTCCGATCGTTAGTTCAAGTCGGTGAGTTCAAAAGGCCCACGCCGGAGAGAGAGAAAAAAAAACAAAACAAAATAACTGTCGTCATTATTTTGTCCACATACAGTCGACGATTTTCGAGCCATGTCCCTTCAACTTACACAAGCCCATTTTCGCCGTGCCTGTGAAACTGGTCAAGTGGGTCGTGTTGAAATCCTTCCGGTTGAATGGCACCAGGCACTGCACACGGAGACAATCGACAAGCGCCTTGCCGATATCACACTGCCGAGTATTCCAAAAGCGAGAGAGTTCACCAACGACACAATTCTCGACGTTTTATTTTACTCCAGTCCTGTGTTTTGTGAAGTAAGAGTTTTTGCCCCCCCCCCCTACCTTCGATGCCTAACTTTGTAAATGTACGCAGAAAATAGTTCAAGCGGTTGGGGCTGAATTGAATCGAGTGTACAGTTTGTACAGAGAACGCAATCCTTCATTCAGGGGAGAAGTATCCCTCGGTGGACACTCTCTCGGTTCTCTGATTCTATTCGACATGCTCAGTCATCAGAAACCTGTTACAACGCCACCTATAACGCCTCTAGCTCCGCAGCACGATGTATTTTCAAACTATTCAAAAACTATTCAAAAGGACGAAAATGTTAATTTTTTTTTTCTTCCAGAGCGAAGACGACGAGTTTTCAGGCGTAGGGTTTACCAAAACAAAAGCTCGAGTGAGTCGAAGGATGTCCTACCTCAAAATTGGCACGCTCGGAGCAGGACAGCCTTTTATCACTTACCCTCAATTGAATTTTCATCCTAAAGCTTTTTTTGCTTTCGGATCGCCCATCGGTAATACCCGAGCCCACCCCCCCCTCCTCACCCGATAACTGAATTCAAATTTACTTTCTTACAGGTATGTTTTTGACCGTACGAGGCATGGAATCTCTAGGGGATGGCTTTAAATTCCCCACGTGCCCAAAATTTTATAATATTTTCCACCCGAACGACCCTGTAGCGTACAGGGTTGAAGCGCTTATTTCCAACGAAATGGCCAATGTGCCGCCTGTTTTAATTCCTCATCATAAGGGGCGAAAGCGAATGCATCTAGGTATGTTGCTAAAGTCTGGGAGAAAACGCGATGAAGACTTTTTAACGTGACGTTTTTTGTTTTATTATCAAGAATTGAAAGAAACAATGGCCCATGTAACGGCTGCACTGAAAGCCAAACTGGTCGAGTCGATTCGATCGACGTGGAATTCCGTGTATCAGTTGGCCATGTTCCAACGATCTGATCCGACGTTTAAAAACGAAGTTGATCAAGTTTTGGACGATGAGGTGATGCGCGACCATGGTGACACTTTACCTTCGCCTCAGTTGTCCTCGAATCAGTCCGTCGCCGAAGATATCGGCCTTGACTTACAAGTGGGGTCACTCAACGGTGGCAATCGTATCGACTATGTCCTTCAAGAAGCACCTTTGGAAACTTTCAACCAATACATTTCCGCAATTCGAAGTCATTTGGTCTACTGGTGAGACACGACCTCCTCCCACCGCCCACCGCCCGTTACCAATCGAATTTTAAACCTTTCAACTCTTCTTTTTTTTCAGGGAGTCCGAAGACACAGCATTGCTCGTACTCAAGGAAATATACAAAACTTTGAACATTTCCGCCGACTCTCAAGTGACTCATCAGATGGTTCCGTTTGATATCAGCCGATCAACAGAGGACCAGTACACAGAATACACGGACAGTATCGGTGCCCCGCCAACTCAATTTGTCCGAAAATAAGATATCTAGTTGTTATGGGGTCCGTTCACAAACCATTTATTGTGTTATGCGTCTATTGAGTCTATGCAACCTTTGCAAAATGCTTCATTTTTCGAGGGATTTATTTGGTTGCATTGAGATTCCACAGACGCATAGCGCATGGCTTGTGAACGGGACTTACTCAAAATTATTGAAATTGTTACTTTTTTTTTTTTTTTTTAAAAAAAGAGTTTATTTTTTGCAGAGAATATTAAAAAGGCTGTACACCGCTCCCTTCTTCTACCCTAAAATTATATTTTTTGAATATTATGTGCAATCGGATTCATCCCCGCCCATAACTCTTCGCGTTTTAGCGCCATTTTCCAAAATAACTGACTCTTCTATAGTACTCACGTCAACTAGAGATGCCGTGTACTGTTCCTCAGTCATGAGATTCTCTTTATAACTGTCGACGATATTAGGATAGGGAAGAACAATGGCGAGAAATCCCTTTTCCAACGGTTCGATTTTCATTAAATTGGGCGTCGTTTTTAAATTGTAGTTGACTTCGAGTAGTTTGCCTTTAATCCCGGAACAGAGGCGGTAAGCGGTGCCATCGGTCGTCTGCGCCGTAAAAAGAACCGTGTTGGGCTGAAGGATGAGAGCTCCGTGTTTTCGTTTGCCCGATGTTTTATTTTCGAATGTGTTCCGTTTCTCGTTGACCTGCAATCGTAAAGGTGCGTTTTCACTGAAGTGTCTGACATTTATGTAGCTACACTTATTGCGCGACATAAATGTGAAGTGTCAGACATATGTATATTAGGGGTATTCATGCTCTGAAGTTTAACATCATATGTTATCGACGTAAACCCTGTTATTTCGTATTTTTTGTGTTCAGTTTCTCCGTTTCTATGGCCTTACCCATCTGTTCGGAATTTAGCATATAACAAATACAAGGTTTCACATTTTTCATGAATACCCCTATTGACGGTACAAATTCAGATAAAAATTTCTGGAAGTTTGTGTTTACATCAAGGAAATTTGTGTCTGACACTAAATTTCAAGCACAAAGTGTAGCGCGACACTTCAGTGTAAACGCACCTTAAAACTTAAATTATTCATCTCGAATATACCTGTACACATTTAAATATCCCGTCTGACGTCAAAGGCGTACTCCAGGGGTGGCTAACTGAGCCTTTCACAATGGCCCGCCCGTGGCCAACAGTATGGTAAATTATCATTTGTAAAGTTGATACTGGCGCCCCTCGGATTTTTGTGAAAAATGGACAACGCTACAATTCGCGCTCGTGGGCGGCTAATCCTTCGCTGTGTGCCCACTTAATCCAGATAAAAAAAAAATAACGTAAATTTGGGACTGAAATTAAGATAAATGGCTAATCCATGACTAAAATTGTTGAGAAAATAACTGATTCACGGACAGAAGTGAGTATAAGTGTTAAATCGCGGATAAAATTAAGTAAAATACTCAGCTAATTCGCGAGGTAAAACGTTACTTCACGGTTGAAATTGAGAGAGACACGTTCATGAAAAAATATTGCGCAAATCGGGGATCCTCAGTCCTTGAAAGGGAGTTGAACACGGGGCATAGAATACATTTGTAGCTCCACCAGCTGAGGGGCAATTTGGGGTTTGAGGTGAAATTTCAGTTCCAGACACCCTAGGACAAGGGTGGAATGCAATGGACTTGAAAGAGATGCCCTTAGTATCCAAATTCGGCGAGCATGGAAAATCATTTTTTTATGTAAAGATGCGTAAAAGAAGCTGCTGCATGATCCACATGAGGGATTAATTGATCGCTCCAATGGTTGTTTTCGAACTGAGGGCAGTCTAATGTAGTTCTTAACAGCGCTTCAACCCGGAAAGAGTTTGAAAAAAGCGCTGAAACGGAGGAAATACTAAAATTTCCAACGGCTACCTTGAATAACAGCCGTCCTATGCGATGTCGCGATTGCCTCCAATCTTAAAATCAACTCATCATCCACCTAGAACACGCCTGCAAAGTTTGAAAGCTCGACTCAAAAGTGCACGATTTTGCTATTTTTCTTGAATCTGCTCCTGGACTATTAAATTGAAGACCACAAAAAACAAATGCGTAACTTCCGATCGACTGTTCGAGCTAAAACTGAAAACAAAAACGCTAATCCACAGTAAAAGTTGAAGAAAAAATGCAAATGCGGGACTGAAATGTAAAAAAAACGCATCTAATATTGAAAGAAATCACTAATTAGCGGGGCATAAATTAAAAAAATTTAAAAACAAAACAAAAAAACCATAATTTTCGGCTCATATTGGGGAAAAAAGGTAATTCCCGGCGCTAACAATGAAAAAATGGCTAATTTGCCAGCAAAAATAGAGGAAAGTGCCAATTGGTGCCTAAAATCGAGAAAATTCCCGAATTCACTGCTTAGAAGCGCTACTACGCTGCTAAAATTGAAAAAGAAAGAAAAAAAACGCACTAGTTCGTGGCTAAACTTGAGGAAAATCAAATCAAGATCACAATCGCGGATAAAGAATTGTGAAATTTCCAATTTAAATACGCTCCTTTTGAGGGCCAAACTAAAATTGAGACAAATGGAAAAATCTTGGCTATGCAGGGTGTTTGAAAAACCACTCGCAACCACGAAATGTAGAAGAACAAAAATGTAGAAAACCCTGGTATTTTCCGGGTAATATTGAGGAAACACTAATTTTCAGCTCAAACTAAGAAAAGTGCTAATTTCCTGCTAAACAATTGAAAAAATCGCTACTTTGCTGCTAAAGTTGATAAAAAAGGCATATTCATAACTATTGGGGGGAGGGGCAAAATCCTTAATCCATGGCTGAAATTTAGAAAAACGTTACACGCGACCAAAATTGAAAAAAGCTTTACCCGCTTTAATTTGCTGGTAAAGTTGACAAAAAACACTCATTTGCGGTCACCGAGGGTATCATGAATTCGCGGCGTAATAAGGTGTGGAAATAACGGGGATTCATGGCTAAAAATAAGGAAAAGGCCATAGTTTAACGCTACGTAAAAGTTACAATTTGAGACTTGAGGTAATGGCCTTTTGGAGATTTCCGCCCGGCGATCAAAGACGAGATTTTTGTCCACGTGGAATTACCGATTGACTAGACTACGTTGTTTTTGACTCGCGATTTTGTATCTCTTGTACAGCCTTGAATTAGTAGCGTATTTTCTCAATCTTAGCCCCAAAACAACACTTTTGCATTGATTTCTACATTTTAGCCGTAGAATGACCTCCATGTACCGTGGATCAACGGTTTCTTCACATTTTGATCAGGCAGTCACATCATGAGACCACAAATCAGCGCTTTCTCGCAGCACGAATATTAGGGTTTTATCCAAAGTTATCACCGCGTCAGCAATGTTGCAATAATTGCCGATGAGCATATGAAACTGGGGACGGTGTATTTTTTTTTTAGGAGGGGATTTTTTTGTTACTTCCTCAACTAAAGCGAAAGATGTTTTGCCCGGTGATCGGGTTCGAAAACCGGAGATCGGGCAACCCTAGTGGTAGGTGTCTTAAATCTTCATGAATTCGTGATGAACATTTGACAGAATCAGGACACACTATTTATGAGCCCCTAGGGCAATGCTGAGATGGCGACAGCCCCCTCAAAGTTGCTAAAAGTGAGCGTTTTGGAACATTCTTCAAAATGCTTCGATTTGAGCTGTATGCTGGTTTAGAGGCCCTCCGACCATGCTGAATTGAGAACTACAGGCGGTCAAGCCAAAACAGCCCCTAAGGGGGCGTCAGCCCCCTCAAAGAGATCAAAATAACAAACCGTTTCGCGTTGTCCTTGGTTTCGGCCAAATTTGGCCTCTCCACCGTGGGCTAGCGAGGTCCGCCTGCGGCGAGGCTTTTCCTAAGAATTCCGGGCTGATGATAACGTAGCCGCTTCCCACTGGAAAATTCATGTGGCCCCGGAGAACGGACCGAAGCGGCTAAAATCGCCGTAATCACAGGGAGAACTTTTTCAACGGCTCATCCGATGGAAAATAGGTTTCGATTTTCCGATTCCCCGTGTTGAAAAACGCTGACATAAGAGGTTTCATCCGTTTCTGCATTTTGGCCTTTTTCGCCAAAATGTCCCATGGTGGGCGAAAATATTGGTCAATTTTCTCCAAGTGTTCCGATCTGCACCAAACGCGATTTATGAGTCACTAGGGCAGAGGCGTGCCCAGGACTTTTTCTTCGGATGGGTTTTCAAATTACAAAATTACGTACAGATAATATTTATACAAAAATTTTAAAAAATAAATAAAGCAGGATACTTTTCTTTCAAGATGCCCGAATTCGCGGCTAAAATTGATATAAAACGCTGATTTGTCGCAAAAATTGTGAAAAACTCCAAATTCGCGCATTAAATGTATAAAAATCGCTTATTAGCGACTAAAATGAGGAAATCACGGCTAAAATTGAGAAAAATAGTTAATTCACGGATGAAATTGAGAATAAGCGCTCATTTGCAGCTAAAATTGAGGAAGTGGCAAATGGGCGCGAATAGCCATGTTTGGCCATTTTTCGGTGCAGATAGCCATTTTGAAGGCTTGATAAATCATACTATCTGTAGCCTGTAGCCTCTGGTCAAATTTCGAGTTGACAACCTTAGCCGTTTTTTGGCCTGCTACCGCTACCGGTAGACCGCGGATTTTTGGCTTCACGGGATGCATTATTAACACGCTTTTTCATTTACGGAGCGTCTGGCTCTCTTCCCTGACGACCGGGTCTATCTTAAGGGCTTCAATAGTGATGTAAGTCACATAACCCGGTTGATTCCCTATGATGCTCATGGTGAGGATAACAAATTGGAAAGGTCAAACTGTGGATTGAAAAGTTCTCTTACCTGGAATTCGACGTGTTCCACTTGAGAATCATTTTTCAAAAGCTCGTGCGATGGAGCCAGCGTGACGAGGCATACCCGATTCGAGTGTATGAGAATGCAGTAGTCGTCACCTTTGTGCCTGACGTTTCGGATGTATCGCTGAGTGTAGTATCGCTTAACAACGCTCGAGTAATCCTCTTGGTCGAAGGACTGTTCGATCGGCGGAGGAATGTAATTTTGAGCGTCGACTTCCATCATCTTCCCGGGTTTCTTGTCAGGCAGAACAGAAGGTTAGTTTAAGGAAGGCTACAATAGTGTTATCGGTTATCGGTTTTGTCAAAATGTCAAATTGGCGATCATAATTAAGTCCTTAGTACAACGTCTTATGAAAATCATGTTTTAAGCCATGCTTGGAAGATTTTCTTCTGCTCTTCAAAATGCCGTCGACGTTGTAAGTGTGTGAAATTTGTTATCTGTGCCTTCGTTTATATTCATTTCTACCTTTCGGCTGAAGCTTGCACCACCTCCTCCTCTTCATGAAGATTTCGCCTACCACTGGAAAAGGCTTATGAAAAATTACTTGGACGTCACGAAAAATAAATGTATTCCTGTCGAACTGACAAACATTCCAGCCAGATTGGACGAATTACTTAAGGTAATCGTTGGTGCGTTTAGGAGTACTAAGAAGGCAGTTCCTTATCCTTTATTTGTAGATTCTAATAAAAGAGGATGACCTTACTTGGGAATCAGGGCGACCTGGGCCCTGTCTCGAATATTTGCTCCAACATAATCTTCTCGACCTTCTGGCATCGCTCGCTACCTCAGACGAACCAACTGGCCTCAAGCATTACATTCTTCAATTCGTGTCTAAATTCCTCACGGGAATGAAAGCCCAAGTCGTAGGGCATCAGAGTGTCTTCCAGCCACTTCATCGTCTCGTCGCACTGTGTGACGGAACCACTCCTGGCCCTGCTGAAACTCGAGAGATTCAATTTCTTCTTGGGCTGGCCGGAGTGATCCGACGAAATCCCCAGCTTGTTCCTGTATTCACCTCAAACAGTATGGTAAGTGTTGCTTTCCCCCTCACCCCAGTTGATTGAGAGGTTTTTCTAACAGTTTTGAAACACAACCAGGGAAGTTGCGCTACGACTCCACGAAGGAAACGACGAAGCTCATGCGGTTCCTCGGGAACGAGCTGTATTTCATCTACCTGCCTCTCCGACATAAGCAACGCCGGTTCAACCGTTCCTCAGAACAATCCTCTGTTCGCTCCCCTAGTCACTTCAGTACGCTCTAAATCGATTCGTCTCATCCCACCACCCGTTTCGCCTGAAAGTTGCGTCAATGAGTCTTTATCGTCCTCATCGTCGGATGACAATAAATCTATTGTTGTTGACGACTCTGCTCAATTCCCACTGCTTGACGCCGCTCTGTCATACGTCCAGTCACCTGTAAGTCGACCAGCCTCGCCTTACATGACCAATTCAACGTACATTCTTATTTTACAGGATTCTACCGTCAGAGTCAAGGCATGTCAAATAGTCATGCTGCTTGTATCACTACCGGACGTTCGCGCCGCAGAAATTATTGTGTCAGACACGTTATTCCCTTCAAAAATGACGTCTAGACTTCACGGATTATTCCAAGACATCCCTATTACCACCGAACCATACATAGTTGATGACCTGCACGTCTCATGGGGGTTGGTTGTTTTTCTAACCTTTCAAAACCTAACCTAACCTAAATTGCCCCCTTTTTTCAGTATCGAAATAGTCTCCCCTGAGTCCGTCATGATTCATGGGACGCGGCAATTGTCCACATTTCTCGCCTGGCTCGACTTTTACGATCAAGTCATGTCGGAAGCTCATCCTGCCATCGGGCAAGCCCTTGCCCGTGATCTCAAAGAACGTTTCCTCGACGACATTTTTGACTGGGATACTCTGAGGCAACCACTGGCCATAGCTGTTCTTTCAAAATGCTTCAGAATGTGTAATTCACCGTTGATGATCAAAGGTTTTTTTTTCTCCTTTTGTCTATAACTTCAGTCAAAATATCGCTATTTTCCTTTTTTTTTTTGTTCAGCTCTCGGAGAGTGGCTTGTGGGAGCTGTTTGTGAAAAAGAAGCCCTGGGATTAAGACTCGACAAATTGTATCATCACCTTCTCATCAACTGGAACAGTGATAATGAAGATCTTGTTTTAGAGACTGTTGGATTGTTTGAGGTGAGTTGTGTTCTGTACTTTCGATAGGACAGTCTCGTGGTTCGGCCGTGCCATTAATTTAGCCCCAAAAAGTGACTGTCGGGCCCTCTGGAAGGTCATTTTTTGGTGCGGAGGATTCACACTTGAGCAGTAGAGTACTAGAACTGCCCCGGGTTACGGTTCAGAGGGGAAAAGCTTAAAGATCGGAAAATTGGGATTTTTATGCTTTTATGTTCATGAATTTGGAAAGATTTCGTATCCTGTTGGACGGCTATTTGGCTTCTTTCGAAGATTTTCATTCCGTCCGAGCTACAGAAGAATAGAACGTTGCAGGTGCTCAGCAGCTTCTGGGGGCTGAATATTCGATGCAGACCACATTTCGGAAGCGACAGATTTTTAGGGTAATTTTTACGGCCCCGGCCAAAACCCCTCTACAAAAAGAAATCAGCGTCTAAAATGGTCTGATTTTCCATTACTTTTGGACGATTCGTTTCAGTAGTTCCCTAAACGTACCAAAATTGAGAAGGCGCCCTAATGTGCTATTCTTGGGTTAGTACTGCTCAAGTAAAGCGTTAATATTCGTGGGAGACATTGAGGTAAAACTCTAAATCGTTGCTAAAATTTAGAAAAACCGCTAGTTCGCGGAGCATGGAGACCCTAGTTTTTACGGCTAAAATTAAAAAAAAAAAAACGTTAATGTGCTCTACTTGTGGCTAGTCATAGCTGAAATTGTGGAACAGGGATTATGCCCGCGCAAAAAGGAGTACCTGGGGGCCTATTCTCTAACTCCGAAGCAATAGCTTTTTCGCAGTCATATGTTTATTTCATTAAGTTTCTTCAAACAAATGAATGAAATAGACACATGGCTGGCGAAAAAAATATTGCTTGTTGTTAGAGAATAGGGCCCCTGAACATAAATTCGCGATTCCTAGAGGCAGCTGATTCATATGGCTAAAATGGGGAAGAAGCGCTATTTCGTGGCTGAAAGTAAAAGATTTGCTTTTTTTAACATTAATAATTTAAATTTGAAAAAAAATACCTGCTGAAACTTATAGTTTTCCATTTGCATAAAATTCTTCTCCGGAGCGACTGGAGCTTGTTCTACAACTTTAACAACAGTAGTACCGACAGTAAGTCATAATGTTTTCATTCATGAAATCGACGGAATTGAATGAAATCAGGGGGCCTATTCTCTAACAACAAGCAATATTTTTTTCGCCAGTCATGTGTCTATTTCATTCATTTGTTTGAAGAAAATCAATGAAATAAACATATGACTTCGAGAAAGCTATTGCTTCAGAGTTAGAGAATAAGCCCCCAGGTGATTGACTGTTGGCATCAACTGTTGCTAATTTTTGCTTCCGAGCTACGGAAGCATTGTTTTCACTTTTACCTACTTTTACCTGCTAGTTTAGGTAAAATTGAAAATTTTTCATCAATTCACGGCTGTTGTGAATTAGCGCTTTTCCCCAATTTTATCGGAGAAAGCGATTTTCACAATTTTAGCTGCAAATTGGTATTTTTTTCGCTTTTAACGTTGAATTAGCGGGTTTTTATCAATTTTAGCCGCGGACTCTACCCAAGAACAGGACATTAGTGCTTTTCACAATTTCAGACGCGAAGCAATTTTCCCCAACTTTCAGCCATGAATTAGCACTTTTTCTTACCTGGAAACCTGGTCTAGCCGATCACGAGAGCTTCCCATGTCTTCTGACAAATTTTTGCATAATGGGGAACTTGCATGAATGTCTGATTTGGGAGAAAAGTATGCCGGTGAATTGGCACATGGACAGAAGTATATCAATGGTAGTTGCAGCCCGATTGGTGCATTTGGTGATTTGTAAATAAATTTCAAAGTTCTTCAATAGGGGATAGATGATACGAGAGGAAATTACGTCAATCCCTAATTTAGAAGCTTGTGATTAGGGCACTCTAACATTTTTTGTTTACAAATAACAAGAAAAATTGTCCCCCTGAAAATGTGTCGTACCCCTCTTCCTCGCACCACGAATTAACCCTTTTTCTCAGTGTATGCAGCGCATTAGTGATTTTGCTAAATTTTAACTGCGAATTAGCGTTTTTCTCCATTTAGACCATGAATTAGCGAATTTGGCAATTTAAGTCGCGAATTAGTGTTTTCGTCAATTTATTCATCCGCGATTTTTTCCAATGCCGCAAAGTATAGGTTTTTACCCGGCGAATCAGCAATTTTTCTCACTTTTTGTCCGTGATTAAGCGCTTTTTCTGAATAATGACCGTGAGTTGGCGCCTTTTCTCACTTCTATCCAAGAATTAGCGATTTTCTCAACTTTACCAACGAAGTAGGGTTTTTTGGCCATTAATAAGTTATTTTCCTTCATTCTATCCGCGAATTAGTGTTTTTGTCAATTTTATCAGCGCATTAGCCCTTTTTTCCAACTTAAACTGCAAAGTAGCGTTTTTACCCGGTAAATTAACGATTTTCCTAAATTTTAGCTGTGATTTAGCACTTTTTCTCAATTTCAACCTTGAAATAGCGCCTTTTCTCATTTCTGTTTATGAATTAGCTATTTTCTCAACTTAGCCGCAGGTATCCAGCGTTTTTATCCGACGAATTAGCGATTTTTTTCAACTTCGATAATTCAACTACGAATTAGGTATTTCTCTCACTACTAACCGCGAATTAGCCCTTTTTCTCAATTTTAGCCGCCGACTTGACCCAAGAACAGCACATTAGCGTTTTATTCCTTAAGGCGAATCAGCAATTTTTCCTCAGTTTTGGTCTGGAAAATGCATCGGGAAACGGCGAATGGGCGCTTTTTCACTGTTTTAGCCTCGAATGTTAGCGGTTTATTCAAACATTGTGCCGCGCATTTGCCCACAAGAACAGCACTTCAGTGCGCTACGCCGCCGCCGTCTCAATTTTTCGCGAAGAGCGTGCTAAGAAGACGTACATTTCTCAATTTTTCAGCTTTCAGAATAGCATTTTAGTGGGCTGAATCGAGTATTTAGACATTCATAATTTGCCGAGCACCTTTCAACTTTCTATTGTCCAGGTCGGATGGACTGAAATCGTTGAAAGGAGTCAAATCACCGTAATATTAAAACTCCTTTTCACGTACCTTCATCCATGAACATAATACCTACAAAGTCTCATTTTTCCATCTTTATGATTTTTGGGGGCCTGAGACGGACCGCCCCCCCACCGTACTTTGGTACGCTTCTGGTCTCGGGTTCAGGTGTACTTATTATTCTATGGTTGTTGGACCATCTCATAGCGGTAGTAACACTCTATCAACCTATCAACATTAGAAAGGAGATGAAACATTTGGTAATGGAGGAAATTACTTCCAGGCAATTTTGGATAAGGGTGATCTTCACGTCATCCGATGTCTTCTGTTGAACTATGTGGAAGATGGTAGTTTTCTAGACATAAAATTGAATGACACAGACGACCCACATTCGAGCGACGCTGTCATCAATCTCAGTAGGATAGAGAGAATCATCAACAGGTGAAAGAAAATATTGCATTCTATCGTAATGACTGTGAATGACTTTTTTTAATGGTTTTAGCTTCGTTAACTTAGTTCCGGTGGGAATTCGTAGCTCCGAATCAAATGGCTATGAACAGTACATAGCTGAATCGCAAAGACAATATAAAATCGTTTGCTCTTCGTTGAATAGCGTGACGCCGCAAGAATTTTCCACTGTTAATAAATCGTCTGTTCAGAGTTCACGCCGTGATTTATTCTACGAAGGACCATTTCTAAGGGCGCTTTTCAACTCCTTGGCTAACATACCACATCAGGTGAAAATTGTTTGTTTAAAGATGGCCCATCTTGCGTGTTACTAACAAAAAAGAATTTTTTATAAAGTCCTACGAAGTGAATCTCGTACTCACGGGTATTGTGAGTAAAGTCTGTCTTCGACCCGAACCTCTTCTGTCAAAATACACGCTTGAAACGGCCGTTGAAAAATTAGTCCCAGAAGCCAACACGCTACATTCCGTACTTCACCGTATCACCACTGAACTAGCTTCGCGACTCATGGCCATTCCCGATTATGAGGCACAGTTGAAAGCGACCCGTGTGCGACTTACCAGCGATCGGTCACCAGCTGCCGACCCGAAGTAATTCTCTTTGCTTTTGTTTTTTTTTAAACATTTATCGAACGATTTTGGTTATGTATTTCCAGGGATCCAAACCAAAGAGATTTTGAAAATGTGGTCGTAGTCGAGGAGCTGTGCAAAGAGTTGGCCGCCATTGCATTTGTCAAACACAAACAGAAAGTGTCCGAGCTTTGAGCGAATTTTCCAAGTAGGTGCTACCCAGTCAATTGAATTATCGAGGGGAAAAAATCCCCGAATGATGAAAGTTACTAAATTAGATGATTTTGCTTGTTAGCTGTTATTTTAATGGAAACGTGTCTATTAGAAGAATGTGAAATCGTTCATAGGTTCGACTATTTTTCAATGGGTGCGTGGTAGGTGCGAAAGTGTCTCAATTAAATGTGTTTTAGACAAAAACAAATTCATTTAATCAAATTTACTGCTTAATGTACTCTTAAGTGTCTGCTGGACAGGCGTTGGGGCTTTACAAATCATTGTCTTTTTTTCAGTACATATGTTACATTGGCTAAAAGATGGCACTTAAAAGAGATGAAAAATTAGCTTTTTTGTGCTGAATTACTGTCTTTCTCATTTCGGCACAATCATTGCTTCATTTTTAGAAATATCAGAATTTATCTTTAAGTCTTCTAGTTACCCAGTTATACTTTGAATATATATGTTAAATACATTTGGCTGTGAATTACGATATATCGTCGTCAATTGTTGCCAAAATGGATTCCTGGAGAACGCAGTCACGATCGACGGAGCCTTTTAAAATCCGCCCCACGAGGCTATGACTTTTATTCGGTGGTATTCCCCTCTGTTGAGCCACTTTGAATTTCATGTCTTGAACCCCTAGAATCATTCCCGCAGACAGGTCACGGGCCGCAACAACGACTTTACTCAATTTCTCGAAACATGGTATTTCGGACGTCACGAGTCGTTTAATGCCAGCACCGAGACCCGTCTCTATTTCTCGAATTCCTCTAGTCATATTTTTAAATTCGTCCGGTTCCAACGAGCATGTATGATCGGTGCCTTTTAGTGTCTTGTCCAGGGTGATGTGACGCTCCACGATCTGCACGTATAATTTTCATTTTTTCCCCCTCATAATCAATAAAAAACAATTGATAAGCGTCCAGTACTTTAGCTCCAAGAGTCACAGCTGCTAGCGTCAAATTATAGCCAATTTCATGACCCGAGTAACCGATTACAGCCTCTGGAAATTCCCGTTGGAAAGTCTCAATAACTTTAAGGTTTGCATCGACGAGGGGCGTGGGATACGAAGAAACGCAATGAAGTAGAGCGAATTGACAGGCGGATGATTTTACTTCCTCATAAATGCCACGGACTCCATCCATATCCGTCATGCCTGACATCAAAATGGAACTGTGGGTACGTTTGGATGGGTGGGTGGGTGGGGGGGATTTTGTTCACCTGTAGAAATTATCAAAGGAGTTCCATTTTGCGCTGCTTGACCGATGAACGGTAAATTATTCGAGTCGCCCGAACCAATTTTAATGAAAGGAAGACCTAGGGTTGTTAAAAACGTCAAGGACGCCTAAAAATCTCAAAACGTTACGGGACAGTGGGGTGGCATGGTGGGAGGAGGGGAGTTACCGGATCCATCGCTGATGAACTAAACAAAATGTCCTTATGTTTTGCATAGTCTAGAAGCTCTCGAAATTGACACTCTGAGAATTCCAAAAACGCTTTGTGTTCACCATATGTGGCACCCCATGAATTGACGCCCGTGTACGGCGATTCAAGAACATTCTTTGTGAATTTTTCAGTGGCGCAAGATTTTTGAAATTTAACACAGTCAGCTCCACTCTCCTAGACATTTTTATCGATTTTCAAACAAAAAATTGTAATTCTGGTAAACCAAAGAACTTTACTTTAGCAGCGTCGATTAACCGTTTCGCAATGTCCGTACTCCCCTGGTGATTCTGCCCGATTTCGGCTATAACGAAACAAGGGTGGCCTCCACCAACAGGCCGGCTGGAAATATGAATGACTGGGGATACGATCATTTATCGTGAATTTCGTCGCGTTTCGCTGGTAAGGAGAACAAAAGCGTTCTTCACCAAAATCGTGTCCAACAGTTTTAAAATACTGTGGCACGGCTGACTGACTGGTGATCACTGGACATTGTTTTCAACCATTTTTTTTATTTAGCCGAGGTATAGGCATTTGGCTGAAGTGAAATCCACGATTGTACTATCAGAACGACGGCATTAATAATAGGGGAAATCGGGCAATCGGGCAAGACTCGAGGAAAAACGGTGGCGGTCAATAAACGTTGCCGCCCCCGGAATACTACCCCCTCGAAGCCGCCAAATTTCAAAAACAGCTTCTTGCAGTCTTTTGGCAGCTCGCAAGCAAATTGTGAAAATCAACGCAAACGGGGTTGTTTTTGGACCAACCCCGCGGTTAAAATTGAGAAAACACGCTATAATATTGACAAAATTCGACGCCTTCAAGTTAAAATTAGGCAAAAAAGACAAATTCACAACTGAAATTGCGAAAAATCGCCCACTCGGGTTAAAAAAAGCAAACAGATGCTGATTCGCCGCAAAATTGGCAGAAAACGCTATTTCACTGCTGAAATTGAGAAAAATCGCAATTTGCAATTTGCGGATATAAAGTAAAGGAAAATCGTTAATTCGCAGATACAAATGAATAAAATCACTAATTCACGGCTAAAATGGAAAAAATCACTAATTAGCGCGGCTACAATGAAGAAAAAAAAATCTCGCTCCGGCAGCTGGCGGTCGGAAAGAGTGCATTTCATTCCGTATACGGATACCCTAAGCCGTCCCAGAAGTAATAATTTTGATACCATAATTTGTTTCATTAAGCCGAGCTTCTTCCTCTATTTTCCCCACCATCTCTTCAAAAATGTCGACAAGTTTCGGTAGTTTTCCAAGGGCTTTGTTATGTTAAATTTTTGTGCCGTATAATAAACGTGTGAATTTAAGCGATTTTTTTTTAATTTCACCCCCCCCCCCATCAAAGTTTTCGATAAATCTCAATGGAACCAAGGGCTTTCGTTACATTAAATTATTGAGTCGAATTTTAGAGCGTTAAGATGAACTAGTGAAGTTCAACGCTATTTTTACACTTCCACACCGGAAGGACCACCCCCAGCACCTTGACTTTTTCGAAAAATTAAAATGGGAATCAAAGGCTACTCTAACATGGAGTATTCGTACTGAATATGATACATCTAGAATCAACTGGTGATTTGTAGTGATTTTTTGACCATTTCAACCCCTATTCCCCCCTCCACCTTGACCGATTTGGCCCAAATGCAATACCGACCGAGGTCTTACGACTTCTGATTTTTGTGCCAAAGCGCGTTCCGATAAATTGATTTCTTCGAGAGTTATCGTGCTAACAAGACCACACACTTACTTCCACCCCGGGGGCAACACCCCTCCCCTTCGACTTTTTCAAAAAATTAAAATGAGAATCAAAGGCTACTCTAACATGGAGTATACGTACCGAATATGATGCTTCTAGAATCAACTGGTGATTTATAGTGATTTTTTGACCATTTCAAGCCCTATTCCCCCCCCCCCCCACTACGACCAATTGGGCCCAATTGGAATACCGACCAGGGACTTATGGCTACTGATTTTTGTGCCAAAGCGCGTTCCGCTAAATTGATTTCTTCTAGCGTTATCGCGCTAACAAGAAAACGGCCATAAAGATATATATGTATTAATGAATTCCGGAGACCACTGAATTCGTGTTCTAGAGGTTCTGAAACATTAAAAAAACATGACATGACCCATGTTTGCTACCATCACGACGAGACCAATAGTGCATTTTCAGAATGAAATGCATTAAAACGCTAATTTTCGGTTTAAATGGGGAACTTGCACATTTTTCAAACACTAGTGATTCTTGAAGAGGGCTCTTCAACAAGATAATTGCTCGCATTAAACATCGAAATCAATCAAGGGTTTTTTTAACCGAATTTTTAAAAATTTTGAGTAGGGGTTTCATGACGTCAAAGCAGTTAATGAAATGGATGGTACGTTGAAGAGGGGAAGGGATGTGTTTTCTGAGGGTCAATTTTTCTTGTTATTTGTAAACAAAACATTTTAGAGTTCCCTCAAATGCTTCAAAACTGTACATTGATGTCATTTCCGTTCGCACCGTCCATCCCCACACGAAGAACTTATTCAAAAATCACCAAATGCACCAATCGGGCTGCAACTACCGTTGATACCCTTCTGTCCATGTGCCAATTCACCGTTATATTTTTCTCCTAAATCGGGCATTCATGCACGTTCCCCATTGGTGAAAAGTGATAATTCTCCGCTAAAAAGGTGAAAAATGCCAAATTTACATCTTAAATTCAGGAAAACGCCAATTCTTGGTAAATATTACGAAAATTCGGAAATGATACTATATGCTGCTAAAGTTGAGAAAAAACGCCAACCCTCGTCATATCCACATATCATAACTTTGATCCAAATACTGGCGAAATTCGATCAATTGATGGGGGGGGCAACAGGCTCGGATCCAGAGTCGGCTTAAGGAGGGGGCCATATTATGACTCCATCCGGCCCCCGGACGCCCGGACCTACCAGTACCACACGCCACACAGTTGCTAGATATGTGGCAAAGTTACAGCTCTCAATCTCCGATAATTGAAACATCGGAAAATTAAGGAAACCCTAAGACCGGAAAAGTTGAAGAAAACAACAACATTCAACAACCACCTTTGTAGAACGTGAACTATAAGTTTGGCAAAAATATGCCTCCCGCCGAATGAAGCGCGCCTCAGCGCTGTGGTGGAGGGGAAGCTTTTATGTCCCACGGCTAGCACTGCGATTGTAACCCTCAAAATTGGGTATTTAGTCAGCGAAATGTGGGAAATTACTTTTTTATTGAGTGAAACCAGTTAAAAAAGGTTCTTAGGGCGAAAAATCGGCGTAATCGGACTCTGAAATAGGCCACCCAGAGATATTGGTTTACTGGCAAACAAAATTCTGGAAATTGGTTGTTCATAAAATTGACAGTCTCCTAATGAAATTGACAATTTTCTCGTAAAATTGACAATTTCCTCATGAAATTGACATATTACTTTATTAATTTGACAATTTTCTCATAAAATTTACAATTTCTTCTTAAAATTGAAAATTCCTCATAAAATTGAAGATGTCGTTATAGAATTGACAATTTCCTCATAAAATAGACAACTTCATCATAAAATTTATTATTTCCTCATAAAATAGACAATTCCTTCATAAAATTGACGATAACCTTACAAAATTGACAATTTCCTCATAAAATAGACAATTTCCCCATAAAATTTACAATTTTTTCATAAAATTGACAATTCCCTAATACAATTGGCAATTCCCTAATACAATTGGCAATTTCCTTATAAAATTGACAATTTTCTCATAAATTTGACAATCCCCTAATACAATTGGCAATTTCCTCATAAAATTGACCATTTCCTCATAAAATTGACAATTTCCCACAAAAAAATGACAATTTACACTTAAAATTGATCATTTCCGCGTGTAATACTATTCATACTAAAACTAATAATTTTAAAGCTGAAATAAACGATCACCAATTACTGTATTAACAATAATCACCGAAAGGGCAATTGCCCATCGAGTCATGGGGAAAAGTTAATAAGTTCCCAGGACCAAAAATAAAACTATTGGGGATAAGTTCCAATTTACTCGTGAAATTGACAATTTCTACGTCAAATTGCCCATTTCTGCTTCAAATTGACAATTTTTAATTAAATTGACAAAACAATGCGCTAATAAAAATGTCAATTTGCTGATAAAAGGCAATTTCCTCGTGAAACGGACAATATCGTCCTACATTAACGATTCCCGGAAAATTTACGATTTTCTCTTGAAATTCACAATTTCCAATTCCCTCATCAGTGAGGCCATTCGCGAGAGTTTTTCCTTTAACTTGCCATGTAGCGTTTCACGAGAACCTCTGACTCTGGGGCCTCTGAGAAAATGTCCCTAAAATTAGAGGTGATCATCCCTTCTCGAAGGGATTTTGGAGGAGGTTTTGATGATTTTTTTTCTTGTGTAAGTGGCCTCGACTCAAAGGGAAGGGCCATGGCCCCTGTGGTCCCTCCCTTACATCCGCCACTGGAGGGAAAGGTCATGTTGAAAATAAGGCATCGACGAACATCTTCCCCGAGATTTTGCATTGAATGAGGCAAATCTCTCTGAATAAAGTTCAGGTACACTGCGAGAAGTTTTTATTTTGCTTCGCTGACCTTGACGAAGGCATAACAGAAGTATTATTTATATTTTCAATAAGAAGTATAGTGTGTTTAATTCAATTTTGTCAACTTCATTTGTCCGCAAAGGCCTATTGCAAAGAACACCCAAAAAAGTACTTTTCGCTAGAAATGTGTTCATTTCTTTAAACTTTTACAAAAGGGGTGCGATAATCTGAGTTTGGTATTTTGATCCTAACTAATGGGGCAAGTTTTTGTGAAATTTGCCAAACCTGGATAGCATTTCAGGATTCGCTATCACGCAATCAAGTTACGGCTAAACTGCCAAAAATCGGTACAAATCTCCACAAACTGACTGGTTACTGGAAAAGTACGACTACTTTTGGTGATAACTGGACCAATTCTCACTGAAAAATGTCAGTTCTTTTCGGAAGTGCCCTTGGATTTACCCAAGTGGTCCGCAGCATGTCAAAAATGAAAAGGGTGGGAGAGAAAGTGAACAGAAGAGGTGGTCCGCGTCGTAAGAAGTGGTCCGCACGTAAGGGTGAAACGAATCATTCATAGGTGGTCCGGGAGGAGTCGTCCGGCCGGGAGGACTGGCACGGTCCTCGACGATGTTTTTGTTTGTTTCTCAAAACAAGTTTGTAGGTCAAGGTTCCTGTGCGATAGCGCATAACGGTCAATCATTGTTCCGAGTGAGAACCGAGTGCTATCAGTATTGAAATGGATCCCACTATAATTGTACCAGGTGGCTCACAACGGGGAAAGAGCGTAATTTTTCGGGAAAACTTCCGGTATTGTGGTCTTCACCGAAAATTGTCAGACGGAGAAAGGTGGTCATGCGCGAAAAGACTGCGAACGAAATGTGCCGCGTTTTTGAAAGTCGTCGCTGCGGAAGTGATCTAAGCAAGTGTCCGACAATTTACATGGACGGCACCTTCGATTATTGTCCCCGATATTTTGTTCAAATGTTTACCGTTCATGGGCATCTGAATGGGTTTTTACGTCCCCTTGGTTTTCTGTTTGCTTCCGAATAAAAAAAAGATTTCATGCCGAATCGTGCGTAACGGATTTTGATCGTGCGTAACGGATTTTGATCGTGCGTAACGGATTTTGAAGAGAGCCTCCATTTGGCAGTGAAGACCGTTTGGCCTAATTCCGAATTGGTGGGCTGCACATTCGATTTGAGGCAGGCTTGGTAAGGCAACTTTTTAAATGAAATGAATTAGAAATACTAACTACAAAGTACATAGAAGTAATTAGTTTATAACATTTCAGGTTCCGTAAAGTTCAGGAGTTGGGGCTGACACCAACGTACAAATCAAAAAAGGAGGAGGAAAGTGGCTTCGATGGGCGTTCGGATTTCCACTGTGCAGCCCCCACGAGGTAGGGCAGGTCTACTCCGAGTGGGTGTTAGACAAACCAAATAATCCCGAAGCTCAAGAATTCGCAGACTACCTTCGCGACAACTACATTGTCAACTCTGCCAAATTCCCCCCAACACTTTGGGCAAGCATGACGTCGGCACTGACTCGAACGACGAACGCGTGTGAGGCCTTCCACGCGCACTTCAATAAAGAATTTAGCGGCTCTCACCCTAACATTAACCACGCTGTTGAGGTACTGCTCGAATATCAAGTTGATGTGTATGCCAAAGTGCAATCAATTGACGCGGAACATGTTCATCGGCCAAGGAGGCACAGACAAAAGGAGCAAAAGTGGATAGACAAATATATTAGGAAACGTTCGGAAGGTCTTCCCCTGTATAAATACGTGAAAAAAGTTAGCGCTAAGCTCAGACCTCGCTTTAACGAAGACGAATGAATGACTACATATTTAACTGATGTTAGAGAGATGCCTTCCACGGCATTGACCTTATCGACTTCATTCATTAGTAGTCCTAAGTCTGTACAAGTGGGAAGGAAAACTTTGTGTTTGCGACCGAGGACCACTTCAGAACCTCGCGGACCACTAGTCACCTGAGGACCACTTGTACACTCGCGGACCACTTCCCCTGGTCAGTTTTGACAGCGTTCGCGGACCACTTATCCAGGGGGTTCGGACCAGTCCTCCCCTTTTTCCCGCCTCGCGGACCAGTTAACCGGACCCCGGATTTACGTGTAACCGTTCTCGACTTATAAGCGCTGAATCCAATAAAACCAACGTCATGGCTAAAAATACTAAAATATCGATTACCCAAAAACGGTTGGAAACCGGACCTATGTATATGTATAGGGGCTTTATTGGTCCATTTTGGACCTAGAAAACCCCCTGCATTATTGCCGTCGACTTACCAAACACCCAGTACAATTAAATAATTTTAAAAAACTAATACCTGAATAAGGAGGGGCATTTTCTTTCAAGATACACAAAAATTCAAGGGATTAATGTGATCCTGAGGCACAGTATGGGGGGGGGGGACACACGCATTGTCATTGGCGTACGCGTACCGCCCAGCCATGCCCGGGTGCTCACTGCGTCCGCAAAAAATTCGACACGCACATTCGGACTTCACGCAATAAAACTGCCTTGCGAATATAGTCAGTCAAGCCACTTTATAGCGCGAGCGAGCTAGTACGAGTGAGTATTACTGTAACCTCAGAGGTGGGAAGGGGAGTCGATGAGTTTGTAGGGTGGGCACGGTACATGGGGACCGAATGGTCAGTTCATCGATTTTAAGGCGCTAATAGTCAGCTCATCTTTTTAAGGGCTTGATTAGCCAGTTTGACAATTTTTTCGGTGCAGCACGGGACAAATCGTCATTAAAGCCATCTACAAGACGCAAATGATCAGTTCGGGGGCACGAATTGTCCGCAGTTTCGCCGTTTTTAAGTCGCGGAAGATCAGTTTTTTGGATGCCGATAGCCACTTTGAAGACGCAAATCGTCTGTCGCAAATCGGCTAAAATAGACTTATATCGTTTTCCATTCATCAAAAACTCCATCCGTTAATTTTTAATTGACGTTTGCAGTTACGGGCTGCTCCCCCGGCCCCTTCACCAGCAAAATACGTCATCAATGCTGCTCCCCACTTCACCACCCTGAAGGCGGCTCGGCTGCAATTATTTCCATTATCTTCAGTTTATTTTATTGACCCGGGACATTATTATAATACTCAAGGAGAAAAAAGAAAGACTTTTAAAATAATAAAACTGTGAATTCAAGGTCAATCACGTCTTAAATATGTATTTCTTTAACAGTAACCCTTTCGAGATGGAAACTTCAGCGGCTTCTCGTCTGAGCGCCTCGTTGGCCTCGTTGTTCGTATTTGGAGGAAAACCTTTCAATCACAATTTCAATTTTTGAATTATTTTTCAACTAGGTATCAGTTTTTCTCGGTTGGCCGATGTCATTCCTTTGTTTCGATCCTAATGTTTGTAGTGGTTATACATTTACGTTTTATCCTTTTCCCTGCCGATATCTTCCGAATAATTTCCACACCGTCCTTGATTTTTGTCTATTCTCTCCGGTGATATCAATCATCCACATCGTTGTCCCGTCATCGTAGCACGCTAGGACGCCGCCGCTGGACGCTTCACGGCAGGCATAGACAAGAACCAAGCGCAGTACAACATTGCCTGCAACACGTCCTTGCGTTCGTTTGATAAAAATTAGCACTCGCACTAGGTCAATAGAATACCTAATACACAAAACTTTTCACGTGAGAAGATAAAAACGAACGAAGAGAACCTACAACTATAATCAAATATTATGAAACTGAAAAATTGGGGAATGGACTCTGAAAAAATCAAACTTTTTTTGGCTTTTGATGATAAACTAGCTTGACTAATAATCATGTTGCACCGTCCAGTGAAGTGAGGCAGGTAACTGGGCCTCATGTCGAGTGACACAAAATGTAGTAAGACAAAGACAGAGTAGGCATTCGCGTGACATCACGCGGGAACTCGAATTTCCTACTTTCATTAATTTAAAAAAAATGTTTCTAGCACGACTTAATTTTTTTTTACACGTTTTTATATTCATATATCTATGTGTTCGACCAGAAAAAAATACTTTTGAAAAATGTGAAACTTCCTCATTTTAGAGCTCACATAGTCATGAGGTTGGACATATATAGGGCGCGAATAGGACGTCAAACCAAGGTGATGATGGTCAGTTAGGGCATTTTTGGCACGTGACTGGTTGTTTTACCATTTTCGGGGCGCGAATCGTCAGTTTTGCTATGTTTAGTAGGGTGAAATTAATCCCTTCTATCCAATTAGGCACGAATGGATATTTTGACCATTCTTGGCGCGCAATAAATGGTATATTTTGCAGCTTATTCGGACGGAAATCATATTTTAAGGCATTTCCAGGCCGCCGTCCAGAGTCATTTTGGCCATTTTAGAGCGGGAATCGCCAGTTTAACTATTGTTAGGGCGCGTAAAGTCATTTTTGGGTATATTTGTGGTCATATTTGGGTATATTTGGGGGGGGGGGGTAAATGCCAATTTTTAGGGCGCAAATAGTCATTGTCAATGCACGAATCGTCAGTTTTGCCATTTTGGGGCACGATTATAGTCAGTTTAGCAGCTTTTAGTTAGTGGATTTCTGTCAAGCCATTTTTAATCAGTCGAACGAAGCACACAATCTTGCAATCCCCTCCCTTGAGCTAACGCTGAATCCACGTCTGAGTGCGAGTATGCCATTTTTAGGGCGTGAATAGCCAGTCTTGCCTTTTTTAGGGCACGAATGGTAAATTTAGACATTTTCAAGGCGTGAATGCTCAGTTCAGCTTTTTTTGACGCGCGACGAATTTTTTATTCTGCCATTCATAGAATATAATCCTTTGGGCCTTTTCAAAGCGCGAGAACGCGTCAGTTTGGCTAATTTTGGCGCGCGGGTAGTTGATTTTGCCATTTTTGAAGCATAAATCATCAGTTCAGAAATTTTTCAGAGCACAAATTGACAGTTGATCCATTTTTAGGACTCTTTATGGTGGATTTCAACACCTTTGCTTAAGGAACCAAAAAACATAAAACTCCCTTATGTCCGACTTAATTTTAAGCCGAGGTGGTGAAATCCACCATTGAAGTCAGCTTGCACGTTTTCAGAGCGGGAATCGCCAGTTTGGCTATTTTTAGCGCACAAATAATCAGTTTAGCTTTTTTCATGGCGGAATATTCGTCAGTTTTGCCATATTTAACGTGCAAATGGTCAGCTTAGCCAATCTTGGTACGCGAATGGTCGATTTTGCCGTTCACAGGGCAGGTATGATCAGGCTTTTTCTGGCCGCGCATAGTCAGTTTAACCGTTATTAGGACGCAAATAGTCCGTCAAGCCAAGGCTCGAATTGTCAGTTTGGTTATTTTCGCGAATGGTCAAATTATCCATTTTCATGACGGGAATCATGATCTTTCAGGAATTTTCATGGCCTCACGAATCGATGGTTTAGCCATTTTCAGGGCGCGTGAAGTCAGTTTGGCTATTTTTATGGCACAAATAGTCAGTTTTGCCATTTTGGGGTGCGAGTATAGTCAGTCTAGGATTCTTTATGGTGGAAATAGCTAATTTAGTCATTTTTAGGGAGCGAATGGTTGTCAAGCCATCTTTAGTAGAATTTCTCAAGCTCGAACAAATCATGAATCCGTGCCTGGACAATTGAAGCCATGGATAGTTACTTAGCGGGGCTAAATTGCTAAATAACGAATTTTTAGGGTCATACAAATCAGGTTTTTGTTGTTTTTTTGTCTGTTTGTTTTTGTTCTTTTACTTTTTTACTTATTCATTTCATTTTATTTCCTAACTATGCTGGGCCAAAGTACTCTGGGAGGGGTTCTGACCCCCAAAACCCTCCCCACGGGCATGCGACTGTCTCTAGAAACAGCGAAGTAGCGTTTTCTAGATTTGCTTCGTGAGTCAGCGTTTTAGACACGAACTGACACTTTTTCTCAATTTTGGCCGAAGCGGTTTCTCTAAATTAGCGCTTTTATTTTATTGCAGCAGTGAATTATAACGCATTCCCTTACAAATACGCAGCCACGAATAATCTGCGTTTCCCCCTCAATTTTAGCGGCAAATGAGAGCTTTTTCTTAATTTTAGCCGCGAATTAGCGCTTTTTCCGGGTTTAGCGGAGAATTAACTTAAAAATTCATAAATTTTCTATAATTATTATTTTATAAATTTGTTTGGACTAAAAATCCTTATTTATCCATCTTCAAGCTTTCCAGGGGGTCCCCTCAGAATAGGAGCTCGGGTCTGCCTGTCCCTCTTCGACACCATGCCTATAGGCACGCTATTAATTATTTCTTATTTGACGGATTTTTTAACGGGATGGAATACACGTATTTTGACGGATTTCTGGCGGAAGTTCGAGCTTGACTTGACGGGAAAAGCAAAATGCAAGTTGGCAACGCTGATTGACTGGCGAAGACGTGTACTGCTCGACGCCTGCTCCACCCATGGTGCTAATTGCCTGCTATTTTCGATTTGCCAAACATGATAAATAAACCAGAATGACGTGAAAATAATTTCAGAAAATATTTCTTTCTGGCATTTTCTGGGCGATCTCCAGTCAGTTTTACTTTATATAAAATGTATTTTTCTATCGAAACAATAGCCAATGAATTGAACCTCTTTAAGGTACTATACCTCCTGATATTTTAAAAATTATATAAAGTGGTACCAAAAAATTGGATAAATTAGATAAATTTGCCTGCTTTGTGCCTACTTGGCCTCCCCCTTAATCCGCCTCTGTTCAAAGGAATGAGGGAGCCTGAAAAATGAAAATCACTAACAATCGAGCACTCATTCATTTACGGTATATTTAAGTGACTCAACACCCGGCGTTTCTTAAATGGCAAGGTCGCTTCAATGCTGCCGACCACGCCTCGCCTTGATATGAACATGTTCACCCTGATTCACGTTTCTGCATGTCGTGAATTTTTTGGTCCGTTGACCGTTAAGATAAAGTTTGTGTTGATGGCCAGGGAGGGGTTAAATACCGGCTCAAATAAGACGCTTTGTTAATGTTTTCCGCCCTCGTCAAACGACTTGTATGGAGAGCGTACACTTCATGGATGAAGCACCCACTGAAATCACGCCCTGGCTATAAGCATGCGGGGGCTAGAAACTATATATCTCGACTTCGTAAGTGTCCGCAGAACTCTCCCCCCCCCCCCATGAAGTTCAGTGCACTAACCGCGTGGTGGGTGTAAATCAGTTACAGGATGCGTACATCCACCAGTACAGCAGTAGTCCGACCAGTACAGCCGAAAAGGGTTGTTTATGGCCTTTGAGTAAAGGATATTGGATGTTTAGGCACCTCTAAAGAATTTTGTTTAGATGGAAACGTCCATGCATCCCTCTCATTCCAGACGATATGAAAGGAAAGGAAAATATAATTACTACAAGACAATGCATACATTTGGGGAAGAACCATGTATTTCGGTTTCTATTACATTAGAAAATTTAGCCTCATCACGATACTGCTCTCACTTTCGCCATTGGATGATTAATAAATTACGAAATATCACTTAGTAAAATGTACAATTTCCTTCTTGCGAAGAAGTATGGGTTCGTGAAAAAAAAGGTACAGGTTTTAATCATGTTCCTTTTAATAGTGAATGGTGTATCCGTGTTGTTCAACGGGTTCCAAATGACGGACGACGGAGTAGCCGGCGTCAATGTTGTAAGGAGCGAGACCGATGGACCTGTAGTAGGAAGGCAGAGGAGACCAATATTGGGGGAGGGCGAGGGCGGCGGCCACAACGCACAAAAGGACGATCACCTAAAAAGAACGACAAAAAATTTTTTTTGATTTATTCAATTTATAAGGACTGGCGAATTTCGCCTGGAAAATGAGGAGGAAAATTTCGGTTTCACACTCACAAGCTTGTACATGGTTTAAAGTGTTTATGCCTCGAATTACGACTGCACAATGAATTCTGTACCAACAGGATTTTGATTTTTATACTCACGCACTACCCACTCTACTTTCTTTGTGATTTTTTTCTACCTAACACCGAAGAAATCCAAAGGGCGTGGTGGTCACGCCAGGAAAAGGGGGTGGGCGGGGGAGAAGTATCGACCTTGCCATTCTTTTTAAACAGATATTTTTACGTTTTTTATTACGAAAAGGCGGCGGTGAATTAAAAAAAAAAAAAAAAAAAAAAAAAAAAAAAAAAAAAAAAAACAGAAAAAGTCCTTGGATGGACAAGTAAACTGGGGTCCATGCCTTTTTTCGTGTTCCGCCTTATACTTGTAAGAGACCCGCGAAAGAAACAAGCCCCCCGCTGCAGACCGTAGGAAATTGGTCTTTTGATGACCATTATAGTGCATTTTACACATTTAAAACTAAATTTAACCTGACCTCACACAAATACTGTTCATTTCAAATTCACATTTTCAACTGTACTAGACCCCACGAAATTCTTTATTTTCAGGGACCAAACCCGTGAAACTGGTTGTGTTCTGATCCAAATTCGCAAGAATTATGGTTTTTTCTAGAGCTAAACCTGTGAAATAGAGCCGTACCGGCAGTACCGGCCTTAACGCATTCGGCGCCCCCGGGCGAATCTTTCACCAGCGCCCCCATTGAGGTCACTGTGTTCATAATAAGCCGCGGTTTGGCTTTTTCTTCATTTTTACCAGTAATTAGCATTTTTCTATACTTCTACAATTTTTCTCAACTTCATCGGTAAATTAGCTACTTGCCTCCATTTCAGCCGCGCATGAGCGATTTTTCTTAATTTTTCTTTAAGAGTTTCTTCCTCATTGGCCACGAAGTTGCCTCCGGAGCAGCTTGCCATTTTCTCAATTTTCTGTGAACTCAAATTTTCTCAAATTAATCCCCATTAGTAATTTTTCTTGATTTTAATTTTTAGTTGCAGATTAGAGCGTTTTTCCACACTCCAAGAAGCTGCAAATTGACGTTTTCTCCTTTTAAACCGCGAGTTTTTAGCGTCTTTTCCTCACTTCAGCGCTTCTTCTCAATTTTATCGGTGAATTAGCGATTTTGTCTCCATTTTAGCAGTAAATTAGCAATTTTTCACCATTGTAGCCGTGAATTAGCAATTTATCTCCAGTGATTTTAAGATTAAAGCGCTATTCTGAATGCTCAAATCGAGAGAAATCTTGTCTTCTTGGGGTAACTTAGAGAACTTTTAGCGCCTCTGGGGATAAAATAGAGAAAATACGCTGATCACCATTTCTTTTTTAGGTCCTCATAAAGAGGATGAAGATGAGAAGACGCACTAAAATTATGTACGAGCAAAAAGTTGGGAAAACGCATATTCGTGGCTAAAACTGTGAAAGGGTCCATTCTCGGTTATCGTGATGAAACTTCCGGACCAAAATTGTTAAAAAATGGCTGATCCGCGGTGTATACATAGATGCCACTTTATGGCTAAAATGAAGAAAAAAACACTAATTTGCTGTTCTTTGGTTAAATTGAGACGTGCCTTGGCAAAAAGAGACGAGAAACTACGCTAAAATTCAATGCTATAATAGTAGGAAAACCCGCGGCTGAAATGGAGAAATAACAACCCAAGGGGCTAAAAATGAGGAAAATGGCAAATTCGCAACTGCAATTGCAAAAAATCGTCCATTCGCATGGGCATAAGAGAAAATCTGCTAGTTCTTAGCTAAATTTACTCAAAACGCCAAGTCACAACTGAAATATAGTAGAATGGCTATTTAGCAGCTAAAATAGTGACAAACGTTAATCGAGAAAAATCGCTAACTCGCTAATGGCATTGAAAAAAGCGCTAATCAGCAGCTAAAATTGGGACAATCCTAATTTGTGGTCAAAAATGAAAAGAATAACGCTGATTCGCTCATAAAGTCTAGATAAAACGTTAATTCGCGGAATGAAAAAATCGGCTAATTAATGGCTAAATTGAAGAGCACTAATTCTCAAATAAAATTTAGTAGAACACTGATCGTGGCTAAAATTTAGCAAAACACAAATCCCTCGCTTCTGAAAGCTGAAGGCAATTTCGGGCCTAACACTGAGAAAAAGCGCTAAAATCCATAGCTAAAAGTGAAACAAAATTGATCATTTGGGACAAAAATGGTTCATACTCCGCTGATTTGCGGCCAATATTGAGAAAAATCACTAATTAGCGCGGCTGAAATTAAGAAAAACGCTAATTTGCAGCTCAAAGTGAGAGAAAGTGCTAATCCACTTTTGAAGAGGTGAAAATTGCTAATTTGCATGCAGCAAAAATTGAGGAAAACACCAATTCGTGGGAAAAATTTAGAAAGATCGCTAAGATGGGATGAAAACTCTACTTTCACCGCTAAAATTATGAGAAAGTGGTAATTTGCCAAACTGGCTATCTTGCACGCCCTAAAATTGGTAAATATGACTCAATTCGCCGAAGAATAATGGGGAGGGGGGAGCCTAAATAAAGCTGACCGTTATTCGTATTCGTGCCTTTAAAGTGGCAAAACCGACTATTCGTGTTCCTAAAATGGCTATACTACCAGCGCTCAACATTCTTAGTATCATAGATTATTCGCGCTTTTAAAGAATGAATTGACTGTCCGACTGGCTGTACCTACTGATCGCCCCTCACCCCTCGACATCATTACTACGTCTAACCAGCACCACCTGTTGGTTAATGTGATACTTCCCCGTGCTGATGGGCTGACTGCTCTCGCCCTGGAAGAACAAGTTTTGCCCTGAAAATGCAAAAATGGCGTATTGCCGTTCGTGTTGTTGTGTGACTGTAACACTACTAACAGCCCCATGCGCGGGGTAGCGAATTGCTGTGATGAGTGATCCCATATTGGACCCCTGGCAAATCTTTTTTTAGTGCATTTCATTCTGAAAATGCACTATTGGTGCTCTATTGGTCGTGATGGTGGCAAACATGGGTCACGTCATGTTTTTTTCATGTTTCAGAACCTATAGAACACGAATTCAGTGGTCTCCGGAATTCATATAAATATACGTTTTATATATAGGTTTATTTATTTATTTATAAGCTTATGACCGTTTTCTTGGTAGCACGATAACTCACGTAGAAGTTAATTTAGCGGAACGCGCTTTGGCACAAAAATCAGTAGTCATAAGACCCCGGTCGGTATTGCATTTGGGCCAAATCGGTCATGGTGGAGGGGGGGGGGAATAGGACTTGAAATGGTAAAAAAATCACTACAAATCACCAGTTGATTCTAGAAGCATCATATTCGGTACGTATACTCCAAATTAGACTAGCCTTTGATTCCCATTTTAAATTTTTGAAAAAGTCAAGGTGGAGGGGGTGGTGCCCCCGGGGTGGAAATAAGTCTGTGGTCTTGGTAGCACGATAACGCTAGAAGAAATCAATTTAGCGGAACGCGCTTTGGCACAAAAATCAGTAGTCATAAGTCCCTGGTCGGTATTCCAATTGGGCCCAATTGGTCGTAGTTGGGGGGGGGGGGGAGGAATAGGGCTTGAAATGATCAAAAAATTACTACAAATCACCAGTTGAATCTAGAAGCATCATATTCGGTACGTATACTCCATGATAGACTAGCCTTTGATACCAATTTTAATTTTTTGAAAAAGTCAAGGTGGAGGGGGTGGTGCCCCCGGAGTGGAAGTAAGTGTGTGGTCTTGTTATCACGATAACTCTCGAAGAAATTAATTATCGGAACGAGATTTGGCCCGGAAATCAGTAGTCATACGACCTCGGTTTTAATTGCATTTGGGTCAAATCGGTCGACTTGAATGGGGGGGGGGGGGCTTGAACTGGTAAAAAAATCACTAAAAATCACCAGTTGGTTCCAGAAGCATTCTATTCGGTACGATGATTTCATTTTGGAGTAGCCTTTGATTCCCATTAAGTTCAGCTTGAACAAACCCGGCATCAAACAGTACGAGGAAGGGTCAAACTAATGTTTCAACAAATCATGTGTGACAAATCATGGTCTCAACATTATTACTTCTGAGACGGCTTAGGGTATCCGCATACGAAATGAAATGCACTCTTTCCGACCGCCAGCTGCCGGAGCGACATTTTTTTTTATCCTTCAGTTTTCTTTCTCACGCAGAACGCTGCTTGGTCCAAAATTGACTCAGGCAAGTCAGTCCCCTCCTCCCTCTGAATCACAAAGTTCCAGAAAAAGTGCAACACGGTGTTTAAAATATGGTTCATGTTTTTCCAATGTTCATATCCCCTGAAATTCATTATTATTAAATAGTCCAAAGAAACATTGTACCGAGTTCGGTGTTTTTATTTACAGTATTTTTCCCTACAATTACTTTTTTGATGACTACATAAGTGATTCTAGCAGATAAAATAGAATAGGGTTGTTGGAAAAAAATAGAGCTATTTTATTCTTAAGGAAATACATGTACAACAATGATTCGCTCTTTGAACGAACGTTGAACGTTGGAGTTTTAGGGAGGGCTTTATCCACGACCAAGAAAGCTGAAGTTTTACTCCGAAACAAGCAAAAAGTTCAAGGATTTTCCTCCATTTCCCGGCTTTTACTAATGAGCTGGTAAATTCTAAATAATTAAATGGTAAATTCTCTTAAAACAAAATTCGTAAAGTAAATCTCTCCAAGAACAGGCCTTGACTATTTTTTCTTTACGTTAGAAAAACGTACAATGATTTCATTTCAGCGGTCTAATGAGACGCGGTGCGAGCTGATTCTCGTGCACGTGGTCCATCGCATATACATAGTTATGTTTGTATTCGCCCCAAATCTCTATTAGATTACTCAATTCACCACTTCGCGAAATAATTTACAACTAGGAGTGAAAAAAAAAAAAAACACGATAAAGAGGAATTGGGCGTTTTAGAGAGATAATGAACGGGACAAATGAAAGGCGTGGTCGTGTTGGGTCCCCAACCTTGAATGGCCTTGCTCTTCAAAAGCTGAGGGTTGAACTCCGGGGCCTCCCTCCTCCACCATTTATTCTTGTTAGGCGCAAACTATTATTAACGCAGTTGGAATTGAAACATTTTCCGGAATCACATTGAAAGGCGTTAGTGGGTGAGGTAAAATTTAATTATCGCGAGAGTCTATGGACGAGCGCCCCCTTCAAAAAGTCAGCGGCTTTGAACCTGACCAAAAAACTGCCTCCTGAAGACAATGGACAGTCTTTGTTACGATAATTAGGGTCAACCAGTCTGCTGAAGAATAAAGCACGCTCCACTCCCCTAAGCCTGAAACTGGCCAGTATATGAGTGGAAATATCCGAACTAAAGCTACAATATCCAAACAAATTCATTTACATAAATTGCGTACAAGGCGCTGAAATATGCATCGGGTGCGTCCTGGGCTGGACCACCCGAATTAATCTGTCGAGCGTGGTCTGAGGGCGACTCATCAACGGCGTTTAGGCTCAGATCAGAACATTTTGAAACGTCCATCGCAACCCCCCCCCCCCACAGATGCGCGACACCGTCCAATTTTAAATGTTGGCCATTTTTGCCAAAACCACCGAAGTGTGGACGACTTTTAGGTTATGCCCATTTTTTCCCGCTGCCGGGTCAAAAAAGCCTCTATTGTATAGCGGCCGTTAGCGCAGAAAATAGAAGGTTTCGCCTCGTTGGTTTTGGACGATTTTTTTCGACTCCGTCCGCTTCGAGGTCCGTGTGTGCTGTTCTTTTACGGGCGAGTCCAAGTCCGAAATTTTACCAGTTTCTGTAGGTCCTTATGTGGGCTAAAATTGAGCGAAAAAGCCCTCATTTGACGCAAAAATTATAGGAAAGAAAAAAACCAAAACACTAATTCGCACCTTCTGGAGGCAACTTTAGGAGAGTCTGTCTGTCAAGGGTTTGGCATGCATGGGATTTCTTTCCAGAGCGTTTTGAATGGGTTGTGAGATCGGCATTTCTAGGTGTCCATATGGGAGCAGTTTGGGACCGCACTTAGATGGCTTAATGGCCACTAGGAAATTTTATGGCCATTTGAACCAGAACTGCCTACAAAAATTATCCGGAGTCGAGCTCCAATCGCATTATATTCTCCTGATACGATGGATAAAAAACTCCTCAAAACACAGGATAAAAGAGGTGAAATCGTTCGTTTTTGATCAATTTTGGTCCTCAATGAACATGAGAATAGAATGTGCTGGGAGCTCGTCGACGGAGGAAGTTTCGCAGCTCCAGCACATCATGTTTTCCTGATACAAAAGACTGAAAATCGCCATCAAGAAACAACAAAAATCGCTACTTCGCAGCTGAAATGTAAAAAAAAAAATTCGCTCCGGCAGCTGGCGGTCGGAAAGAGTGCATTTCATTTCGTATACGGATAACCTAAGCCGTCCCAGAAGTAATAATGTTAGGGCCATTATGTTTCGTTAATGTTTGATCCTCCCTCATACTGTCCCTGGTGAAAATAAAGTGTGTGGAAGCGTGCAGGAAGGCAGTGTTAATGAGGTGTACTGAACAGGTCCAGAACATTAAATTAAGTGTACGTTTAGTGTTAATAACAGTTCATAAACGCTTCTTTTACCGGGATTTGGCCCTATTAAGTGTACACGAAGCGTACACGAAGTGTTAATGAGGTGTTCACATCACACTACATTGGAGCGTTAGGGAAGTGTTCACGAAATGTTTAAATTACAGCTGTTTACGCGTTGTTTCGTGTTCCTTGAATGAAACATTCATTCCATTTCTTGATTTGTTTACGGGGGAAAAAATTAGGTCAAAAATGTATTTCGAATTTTGGGTCTCTCCGCCGTCACTCCACTTTTGACGTTCGTATGGCGTACTTTTCCCCTTCGAAATATACAAAGTCGACGGTATCGAAGTTTCTATAATTTGTCTAATATTATCGCTAATACGGCGTATTTTACTTCCGCGACCCAGTTTTGCTTTAAGTTGAATTTATTTAAGAGATAATTTATTTAAGAATATTCAGCACAACAAAGTTCAAGAAAATTTCAACTTCCGACCCATACGAGATCCTTACGTACACTGCCCAACACAGAAAAAACGCTACCTGCTCTACTCACTCCACTCCCTATGACACCCTTGTCTACCCCCTCTCTTCCACAATTATCTATTTTTTGAACAACTCAAGGACGGCGAAAGCGATCTTTAAGTGTTCAGCAACATTTACATTAAGATGTTATTTTAATGTGCAACGAAGGACGCAAGAGGAAGCGTCCTACAACCATAAATCAAATGCGCTTCTTTGGTAATTTTTCCCCCTTCACCTCCCCGCCTCATTTTGCTGGTCGCGCCCTTTAGGACACTGGACCCTCCTTAAAGCCGGCACTGCCGGTTGAATTATTCATACAATGGATACATTTTCTTATTATAATGTAGGTCACTGTAGGTATTGTTCAGCTTTCTTCCCATTGTCAGTTTCAATTCGTTTGAGAGGTTGTTATATCGATAGTATTAATGGGATTTAAAATGTTGTTTTAAGCTCTACAAAGAAGAAGCAAACTGCCCGATGCATTATTGGGGTTGTCGTGGAGGTGCAATTCCAGAGGTGAATGAAAAGTAATTGTCTCTCCACTTTCTTTTTTAGTTTTCTCGCAGAGCGCTTTCAGCAAATTATTGCCATCTTCAGTGCTGCCTACAGGGATACAATTACAACGCTTAAATAGGTACCTACTTAAATTATTTATACATACAAATGCGTTAAATAAGTAGAAAACTTACGTGTCTATTGAAAGCTAAAATCCTTGTGTTAACAATGGTCAGATGGTAACTATTAAACGACTAGATTGAAATGACTAGATGCTGACGTTGATTAACTGACTATACCAATTCGGGGGAATAAGAGGTATTAGGGATAAGAACGGGCCATTTACCGCCTCCCCTCGCTCATTGAGGCATTGCTCGCCGTTTCGGAGCTCCTCGTTGATGCAAAGGCCTTGCAGGGCATTTAATGGATCTTTTCGATTTTCCACTATTAAAATCTCTGCCTGGTGGTTGGCTTGGCGTCCGCAGGATTGAATGTGGACATAACTTCGAGTCTTGGCGTCTGAGGTGCTCTCTAAATCGACCCTCGAACCCGCGTGTCGTCCTGCCCACGTATATGTTGCCTGCTCACACGCACCGCATTTCATCCGTGGCCCTGGAAGGCCTTTTCATCAACGAGGAGCTCCAAAACGGCGAGCAATGCCTCAATGAGCGAGGGGAGGCGATAAATAGTCCGTTCCTATCCTTACTACCTCTTATTCCCCCGAATCGGTCTAGTCAGTTAATCAACGTCATCATCTAGTCATTTCAATCTAATCGTTTAATAGTTGCCACTGACCATTGTTAACATAAGGATTTTAGCTTTCAATAGACACGTAAGTTTTTTACTTATTTAATGCATTTTTGTATGTAAATAATTTTAGTAGGTACCTATTTAAGCGTTGTACTTGTATCCTGTATGCAGCACTGAAGATGGCAATAATTTGCTGAAATTGCTCTGCGAGAAAAAGAAAAAAGAAAGTGGAGAGACAATTACTTTTCATTCACCTGTAGAAGCAAACTAACATTTTTTGTAATTCATTCGAAAAATGCAGTCCGACTTTTCTAATCATTGGAAATGTCGTAGGACTTAACCCTCTCCACAACGACTATCGGTTCAAGCCATGGCTTTTCGCCAACACTCTCGTTGTTCACGGCATTGCTTCCTATTTCTACCTGCCAGTCTCTTAGACGTGTTTTCGAGAGGAGTAAGCTATAGCAATATGCCGCTCCTGTATGAAGTCGCCGTCTGTTTGACAATCGGAGTCAATCTGGCGACTTACTATTTTCGAATCACCCGGCGCTGTCATTTGATTGACTTTAAACGAACGATGACAGCACTCGTCGGGGACAGACTCACTCTCGACAACAGCCGAGTTTTTCGCCACTTTCTCGGGTTGACCGTAGTTTTGACTGGGTGCAATGTCGCAATTTGGTACACGGAGCCTTTCAACCTGTCCACATGCGCCCTATTTTTCCACTATTTTCTATCCACCGTGTCTCTAATGTCAAATCAGTCCGAGTTCATCTGGTCAGTTTGTAGCGGGTTCTTTTTCTTTTTTAAGAGATTTAACACGTTTATTATTTTTCCTTTCAACAGTTAGTTACGACTAGGTTTTACATGGGATTATCTTATCTGGCCAGATACTTAATTGAGAATTCTTTAAGATTATTATTATAATTTTATCGTGCAAATGGAATAATAAGTTTTTTCGTTGCGTCGCGGTTTATCTTCGGCCCTGAGGCCTCTCAAAAGACGTCGGATAAGCCGCGCACTTTGTGGACTCGGGGAGTGACGAGCGTTGAGACGACAGAATTGCGCCAGTGCGTGCCACACACACACACCCACACACAAAAGGGGACCTGGAATGAATTCCAATCGGTCACGCGTTGATCTTGGATGTATGTTTTTTGTTTCTCTGTCTTACTTTCGTCTCCCTTTTGTGGTAACGCTCAGAAACGTTGCTTCTCAACCACGTGGGCGCTTGAGCTTGCCTCGATGTTGGTAGGTGAGGTTAACTCCTGATTTCATGGAATTTTTTAGGATGATATTTTCAGACCCTTTTTCTTAGCTTTCCAGACTTACAAGGCAGATTGTCTTCTCCTCGTCTACACGGCAGGCCGGGACGATGCGCTTGAAAAATGTGGATGAAGAAATCTTTATTTTCGTCTCGATCTCTCGGTCGGCTTCCTCCTCGTCCAGCGCCCCTCACACGACTCGCCCATCCCTTGCGGAGGTGATCTCTATCTCGCCAAGGAACCGCCTAAACCGCCTGAATTTTGGCTCGTACAATGTCCGAACAGGTGGGTCAATTATCCCGAAATCACGCCTTATCACTTGTTTGTGATTCTTATAATTAAGTTTGTTTACATTCATTTGAAGCTTAAATATGTGTTTTGTTTGTTAAATAGGCACACTTTACAATTACATTCAACACGACAGAGGGCCGAGGGGGGGGGGTTTCTCGGTAAAACACCGGGAGTGAAGATTAGGTTTGACTTTAACCATATTTACATTATAATGAATAAATGAGAGTATTTTATTATTTTAATTTATTCCACTTGTGGTTCGCCACAAGTTGACCTTGGGGAACATTTACGGCGACTCAGTCTGTTCACGTGTCGCGAGACCGTACAGACGGCCGTTCGGGGTATTCAACGAGTGTTGCTCGCTCAAAAACAATTGAATCGAGGCTTTTCCATTTCTCGTTCTGTCTAATACGTCGATTCTTGCATTTATTTTCGTGTCGTCCTGGGATTTTATTTTCATGCCCGAAACGTTGAAGGCTCAACTGTTCATTGCCGTTGGAATTGCAGCTTTCGTACCAACTGTACTTTTTAACGCACTGTTGCTTGACTTTCCTTCTTCGTTTTATAATAAACTCTTTTGGACCATTTTCAGACAAAAAAATTCAAGAAGTTGTTGTACGATGAAGTGATTCACGACAGAACTGGTCTCATCGATGAGGTTAATTATCAATCACTTTAATTAATTATTAATTAATAACACAATGGGTGGGTAGCCTTTAGTTCGAGTCCAGGTCGCATATAACCCAAAAGCCGTTTCTACGGCCGGTAAATTATTCAACGTCGACTCGGTCTCGTGCACATGGTAAAGAAACAATCGAAATACGTTTCAGTTGAAGTGTTTAATATTTTGTTATTTACAGATTTTCGGTACTACGGTAACTTACATGATCATTTTAATGCAATTTGTTCCCGAAAATGACTTGCCTTACTAATAAAGTAGCTAAATAATTAATGTGTTTTTTCTGTGTCACTCTTGAATTATTAACTTAACAATTTACTTTGCTTACAATCTCTTTTTTTAAAAAGACACCATTCGAACTCGGTTTAAAAAAAATAAAGATAAAAAATAATTACGGGTTCACGAAACTTTAGTCTCAGTCGAGTTGGGCCCTGGAGCTTGAGTTTTATCTGTTTAGTAAACAATAATGAAATCAATAAAAAATAGAGAAACGGGATGAAAAGTTTTGCAAATTAATTCAGAGTTGGAATAAAAGCAAGCGGAAAATAAACGATTGTACACGTGCGGTTTAGATGCAAATTGGTTAATAAATTTAAAAAAATATTGAATTAACTGAAAATACTCACACATTAATTTCGGTTTCTACATAAAAGTTAGTAGGTGCATTTCCCTGTATTTTTCCCAAACCTTCATATCCAGGATTAAAAAAATTGTTTTGACCTATAATAATAATTTTAAAAACATTCGTTTTCAAACAACATTTAGACAATCATGCGTGTTCAATGCCCAGAAAATAAGTAAAAAAAAAAAACCTTCAAAATGCATTTTAAAGAAATTTTCCCAAAAATAATAAATAATGTTTAATAATATTAGTGTTTTCGATTTTACCAGGCACCAGCATTGGAGTTAATTCCATTTCATCTCCGTCCTTTTCGTTTCTCTTCTGTTTATTTCTCATTTCAAGGTAGCCCTCTCTCACATACGGATTTTCACCTGCAGCCATGGTGACACAATTAGTGTAGGTGGGCGCGGACAACATGCTCAAATAGTCGATTTGACCAGTTTGATGGCTGTTGAATTTGACGTAGTAGTCGTTGAGATCGATGTAGTGCTGCGAATAAAAAAATAAAACAGGGGTGGATGAAGTAAGATAATACATATTTCTGAAGGGAGGGGGAGGGGAAATCTTACTTGTTTAACGCTTTCTTCCAACATGTTACCGAGACGCTCGGCGCACTCGGTAAAACTCGGCCTGAGCATCGGTTGCTCCCTCCAGCATTCGTACATCAAGTTATACCTGATGATTTTTAATAAGAATGCAAATAAAAAAATAGGGGAAAATTATGTGGTTTTTGAATAAAGATAACACTTACACGTCTTCGGAAGCGTACTCGGGTTTGCCCATGCGGTAGCCGTGGAGTAATTTCTCGAAGAATTTATCTCCCATTTCGACACCTAAGAGACAAACAAAGAGATATAATTTCTAACAACTTGTTAACTCAACCTCCACAACATTACTGGATGAGAATGGAAAGAGAAAATCTGGATATTGGGATGTTATGGCGTGAGGCAGGGCCGGCCAACCTTTTTTGGTCGAGAGCCATAAACTGGTTGTAATAACTCAGGCGGGCCTCCCATCCTCGACCCCCCCCCCTCCTTGAGCACAACACTTTGATCTATTAGCAAAAGGCTGTGACGCTCTGAATAAAAACGCACTGGGGGGCCTGTTCAATAACGTCAACAACATTCGTTAACTACAGTACAATATAGTGTTTTCCATTCGCACAAAAATGTGCCCTGGGGCAGCTCATTGCAGTGCCAGCCTTGAACATTTGGCGCCCCCCGGGCGAATCTTTCACCAGCGGCCCCCATGAAGTTGCCTTCGGGAGCCGCGAATTAGCGGTTTGTCTCCATTTCAGGCGCAAATCAACAATTTTTCTTGCCACGAAGTTGTTTTTTCCTGATTTCGGCCGCTAATGAGCGATTTTACCCGACAATTAGCGCTATTTTCTAATTTTAGCCACGAAGTTGCCTCCGGAAACCGTTACTTGCCATTTTCTGTAACTTAGCAAATGTTAATATCTACTTAAACCTCTAATTAGCCATTTATCTTGATTTTAGTCGTGAAATAACTAATTTCAACCTTTTAAGCGAGCCACGAATGACAGTTTTCCCCAATTTTCACCGCGAATTAATGCTTTTTCTGAATTTTATCCGCGAATTAGCGTTTCTTTCACACTCTAGCGCTTTTTCTCAACTTTAATGGTGAATTTGCGATTTTTATCCATAGCTGCAAATTTGCTATTTTCTCCACTTTGGCCGTGAATTCGTGATTTTAGCCGCTAAAGAGCGATTTGCCCCAATTTTATCCGTGAATTAACGATTTTATCACTTTTAGCCATGAATTAGCGCTTGTTCTCAGATTGAGACACGAACTTGCATTCTGAATGAGCCGAGAATTTATGTTTTCGTAATTTCAGGAGCGAATTAACCCTTTATGACAAAACCATCGATGAATTATCGATTTTTCACTATTTTATCCGTGAATTAGCCTGTTTCGTAATTTTAACCACGAATTATTGCTTTTTTACACCTACTTATTGTCTATTCTAGCGCTTTTTATCAATTTTAGCCGTGTATTAACGTCCCCTCCCCCCGCCTGAATCAGCTATGTATTTTTCTGGATTTTAGCTGAGATTAAGCACTTTTTCTCACTTCTGTCCGTGAATCAGTGACTTTTCTCAATAATCTCAGCCGTGAATTAACCATTTATCTCAATTTCAACCTCCAATAAGCGTTATATTTTTTATTTCGGTCTGGATTAAGTGATGGGCACGAATATTAGCACATTCCAAACTTGTATCCGTTTACTTGCCCCAAGAACCACACATAAGTGCGCCTTCTTCATTTTAGCCACGCACGAGGGGGCGCGAATTGTAGCGCTTTCCATTTGCACAAAAATCAAAGTGGTGCCAAAATCCAACACCAAAAATGATAATTTACCACTGCAGGCCACGGCTGGGCCATTGTGAAAGGCTCAGCGGGTCCCTTCTTGGCCCGCGGGTCTGGGTTGGCCATTCCTGGCGTAAGGCCATTCTAGGCCCTAGTGGAAGAAATCGCGATTGGTAGTTAACCAATGGGCGAACCCCATGAATAAAGTGGGGCATCATTACTGCAGTTCTTTAAAAGGTGGAATAATACGGCCTTCATTCTCTCTTATTGAGATTTACGAGCTCCCGCTCCCCACCCTACCCATCCACCAGCCACAGCACTTCAGGATCATGGGTTAGTCGATAAAACTATTTGACGGGTGGATGGGGGGGTCCCACAGAAAGTCGGCCCCACCCCCAAGTATCGGAACTGGTTGGATTCAGGCTGGTCACAGGAGGGTCCACTCCGAATTGACTGGGATCAATTTACCCCCACCCCTCCTCTCCTCATCCCTTGGCATGCAGCGGTCCGCGAGCCGAACTTGGCGCAGTCAGGCGTGCGAAGGGAGCACTTTTAAAACAGGAAGGAAGAGAGAGCGTGACCCTGGAGGACCTTCAGGGGGTAGAAAGGGAGGGGGGACCGTGGAATTTCGTGGAGTTGTTTCAAACAAAAACCCAGTTTTGAGGTGTTTGGCTGGGGCATTTAAAAACCAAATTTCACAAAATAAGCACTTGAAAAGAACATTCCCATTCTCGTGTAATTTTGCCCTGAAGAAAGAACAAAATTTTCCCGGATCTCGGCTCTTTAAAAAAAAAAAAAAAAAATTCGCGGAGTTGGCTCACTCAAAAGCCAATAGCTCGGATTCGGCGCCTTGTCAATTTCGCGGTTTTGGTTACTCAAAAAACCAATTTCGCAGAGGTTTGTATTGAAGAAACCAAATTTGACGGGGTTTATTACGTCGTTGAGAAAAAGAACTTTGAGAGTAAAGTCATTGATAAAACCAATTCTAACGCGTGTTTAGCGTTTTTAAAGGTCAAAATTCACGGGGCTGGCACATTCATAAAATTGGTTGGCGAAATTGGTTTCGTGAAGATTAAAGCCTTACTCGACCCGCAAAATTGACTTCATGAAGTGATTGACACGCCTAAGCCTGTGAAATTGGTTTGTTGAGTGAGAAAAACCTGGGCATTATGTGTTTTTTTTTTTAAGGCCCAAAACCTGCGAAATTGTAGTTTTCAATTACTAAACCCCCGCGGAACTGGGCAGACGGTGTTGCGATTAGTTCCTGGCAAGGAACATCGGCATGCAGGCAGGCGAGGTTGTGCGTAAGAAGTTGGGATAGAGGAGCGTTGTCTCTACATAGGCGTAATCTACGAAGAGCAGTGGGGATGTTTACGAGCCACTATGCTGTCCGAAGGCATCTATTCAAGATGGGCATAATGGCGGACCCGATGTGTAGGGAGTGTGAAGGGGAGGAAGAGACGACGACACACTTTGTTGGTAGCTGCGATAGGATTGCGGCGATCAGGTTCCAGGTTTTTGGAACGGATAGGCTACCCGCCCTGGTATTCTCCAGAACCGAGGGGGTTCGAGTTTTGGGGTTTGTTAGGAGGGCAGCGAGGTTTGTGGACCCGCATTAGGTCTCCCGAGCCCGACCCCAACACCCTTGGGTATGGCGTATGAGCAAATAATGGCTTTGGCGCCCTCGGACTCAGCATGGCCGGGTGCGGGCCCACTGATTAATAAATAAAACCCCGCGAAATTGGGTTTTTCAAAATCCAAAATGAAAAAACTTATTTTGCCGCTTTGGAAAATGAATTTCGCAAGTTTGGGGCTCTCCAAAACCCCAATTTCGCGGAGTTTAAATCACAGAAAAAAAAATGTCGTGGGGTTTGGCCATTAAAAAAACGAATTTCGCGGGGTCAAGTCGCTGAAAAAACAAATTTCGCGGGGTTAAGTAGTTGATAACCAAATTTTTCAGTGTTCAGTCCTTAAAAACGTTTTCAAAAATCGACATTTCTGGGCTTGGCACACCCATAAAATCAATTTGGGGGTTTGGATCGCTCGAAGGTTTCGGCTCCACAAAAAGCCAATTTTGCGGGGTCTAGTCCTTGAAAACCTCAAATTTTCAGAATTTGCTAAACCAATCTTATTCACGTCGAAACTTGTCATTTTTCATAATTTCAGCCCGAAATATAGCAATGTCGTGGCAAATCGTCTGCAGTGTTACCATTCAAGCTTTGGGCTTTTGCGGGCCCCAAACCTGCAATTTCGCGAATATTCAGGCTGAAAATGTTCAATTTCGAGGATATTTAGCTCCTCGCTATTCTGTCATGTGTGTAATTTTGTAGCTATTCGTCATAAGTTGAAAGCAAAAGCTCTGAAAAAGATTACAAACTTGCAACTTCTCATAAATTAGGACCAAAAACTGTCAATTTCGCGGACATTTAGTTCAAAATTCAACAATTTTTGTGACTACCCGTCAGACTTTGGGCACTGTTGTGGCCACCAAGCCCTGAAAACGATTCCGAACTCGCAATTATGCAGAAATTTAGCCCCGAAAAAAAAAGTCCTGAAACTTACAATTACGCTCGAATCTGAAACTTGCAATTCTTAGAATGTTCAACCGGGGGACTTCCATTGTCGCGGGTATTTAGCTTAAAAAATGTGGCAATTTTGTGGCTATCTAGACTTTTAGGCGCTGTCGATGACGTGGCCGGCAAGAGCCCGTCCAGAGTTCCCCCGCCCACCACCCAAATAGCAATTTCAGTGCTATTTTTAGACCCGAAACTCGCAATTTTTCTGATTTACAACTCCGAGTGTAGCAATTTCTCGGCGAGACGGCTCCAGTACTACCATTTTCAAGCATTGGCGGCCGCTCTCATGAGCCGGCTATACTGGGACTCACGCCCACAAAAAAAAGAAGAAAAGGACAGAACCTGCCATTTTGCGTATATTCAGACCCAAAACTGGCAGTTTTTTTTTCCATTTATTACATGTTGCAACTGCTAATATATACAAATAAGAATTAAATAACATCTAGCAACTTCACTTTGACATTTTGCACAGTTTGTGGCTTCACTACACTTATAATGTAGCTACCAAGTCAAGGGGTTTGGTCCGTTTCAGCCGTCGAAGGTCTCCTGCAGTATCCAGCAAGACGAGTGCCTCAACATTAGGATGTTTGTGGAGCCTTTTTTTGTGCTCCGCTGCTCGGTTTTTGATAGCTTCTGCCACCGTTTCAATTTGCAGGTCACGATGCAGGTCAAGCACAATGCAGGACGCATTTGTTATCATTCTCAAAACTTTGTTTTGAAAAGTTTGTATGACTTTGCTTTTCTTGGTGCAGCCCCAAAGCTGACACCCGTAGGCCCAGATCGGCTTCAGAACTTGCTGGTATAGCAGGAGCTTGTTGGCCATCGAGAGCTCAGAATGCTTCCCGAGCAGCCAGTACATTATTCTGAGCTTGTTGTTGAGTTCCTCTTTTTTCTTTTTGGCGTGAGGCTTCCACCGGAGTTTAGCATCCAGCGTCATGCCTAGGTACTTCGCCGTGTTTGCAAATGGTATTATTTTCTCATTGAGTTGCACGGGGATTGGGCTGGTCTTGCGATTTGTAAAGTTTACATGAAAAGATTTCTCCTCGTTGAGTTTTATTCTCCACTTTTTTGTCCAGGTGTTTACTTCTACGCGGTTTGCATTTTGCTAGTAGCCTCTTCAACATCATTTCCGACTGCAAGAAGAGCTGTGTCGTCGGCAAACGTTGCAATGATTGAGTCCTCTCTCACGGGTAGGTCACTCGTGTACAATAGGTAAAGCACTGGTCCAAGGACGCTTCCTTGAGGTACTCCAGCCGAAATTTTACGCAATCGCGAATATTCACCCTCGTGTTTCACTCAGAAGTGTCTACCGCATAAATAAGATTTCAGAATTTCGTAGAATTTTTTCGGAAGGAGTTTATTCAACTTGAACTCAAGCCCCTTGTGCCAAACTTTATCAAACGCTTGAGCTACGTCTAAAAAGACAGCCGAACAGATTTTCTTTTCTTCCAGAGTAGACTCCACAGCATTCACTATCCGATGGACCTGATCTATTGTGGAGTGTTTTTCTCTGAATCCAAACTGATGGGATGGTATGATTCGTTTTTCTTCTAGAATAGGCCTTAGTCTTTTCAGGAGGAGTTTCTCAAAAAGTTTTGAGACTGTAGGGAGAAGTGAAATGGGTCGATACGACTTCACTTCATTAGCTGGCTTTCCCGGCTTCGCTATCATTATAACTTCAGCTACTTTCCATTGCCGGGGAATTGAGGCGTAAGGCTGCGTTGATTAAATACAGTAGCTTCCTAAGTCCCCTTTCGGGCAGCTCCCGCATTATCCTGGCTGTTATCAAGTCATAGCGGGGGATTTTTTCGTACTGAGGTTGGTCATAATTTCCGTCCTTAGTTCTTTGATCATTACTGGCCGAATTTCCCTGTTGTCCTTGTTGGGTACGTAGGATACACGTTCGTTGGCTGACTGCCGTGGATGGGGCTGGAAGGTTCTTTCCAGATGATCTGCAAATACCTGCACTTTTTCCTTTGCGCTCCTAGCCCATGTTCCTTCACCAGTTCGAATGGGTGGTATAGGCACTTTTGGCCGCTTGAGGCTCTTTGTCGCTTTCCACAGCGAGTATTCTGTGCCTTTTTCTGGTGTCAAGCCTTCGAGGTACACCGAAAATTCTTCATTCTTTACATGCCTTATAAGCGCTTCCAGCTGGTTACAAAGCTTGTTCAATTTCATCTTATTTTCTGTTGATCGATTCCTTAGCCATATTTTACGTGCCCGCCTTTTCGCTTGAACTATTTCCCGAACTTCCACAGGATAGCTGGACCACCGCTTGTGATTGGGATTATTACTCGGCGTGCTACTCCAAGCCGCCTCTTGTAAGGTTTGCACAAAGTTATGCACCTCTTTCTCTAACTGGGCAGGCGTTTGCAGACTTATTGATAAGTCAACTTTGGCGTTCACAATCTCCTTGAACATCTCCCAATTGGTCCGCCTATTCGTGAGTCTTTCTGCTTCTTCTTTCAATATTATCGATTCACCGAGCGAGATTTGCGCAATTTGGATTTGTGGTTGGATTTTTTTTTTCAATATTTTTGTGGTTTGAGCTTATACGGATTAAAGGTCAAGCACATCTTTCACGAGTGCCCTCCACACGATAGTAATAGGGTGACTCTGGGGGGGGGGGAGGACCCTATTATAAAATTTAATACAACAAAGCCCTTGGAAAACCACCGAAACTTTTCGACATTTTGAAGAGAGGGTGGTGAAAATAGAGGAAGAAGTTCGGCTTAATGAAACAAATAATGGTATCAAAATTATTACTTCTGGGACGGCTTAGGGTATCCGTATACATAATGAAATGCACTCTTTCCGACCGCCAGCTGCCGGAGCGAAATTTTTGTTCTTTGAAACTTAATAGTTTTGAAAATTTCTAGTTGGCAATCCTATCTGAGGTGAGACGGCAAGGGGAACTCGTTTAAGGCGGGAGGGGCTCACCCCCCCCCCCACCACACACACACACTCCCACACACAAACATTGTGAGCATCACGGCGCAGCTATTGTTCACTCGAAAGACATACAAAACAACAAAGGGTTTATTCTTACCTGGGTATGGCGTCTTGGCTAACGAGAATAATTCCCAGAGGACGATGCCGAACGCCCAAATGTCTGACTGTGTAGAAAATCGTCTGTCTTTGAGAGCTTCAATGGACAGCCATCTGACTGGTAATAGATCCTTGAAAGTACAAACAAACAAACAAAAATGAATATTACCGCCCCACTCCCCCTCCTCAAAGTGGCTTATACACTTACGTCACCCTTTTTCGTGTACATGTCACTCTGGTATAAACTTCTCGCCAGACCGAAATCGCATATCTTGACGATATTGTCCTCGGCCAGAAGAACATTTCTCGCGGCCAGATCTCCGTGGAAAATCTTTCGCGACGCTAAGTACTCCATGCCTTTGGCTATTTGATAACCCCAACAGAGGAGGTCCTGCGTACAAATTGTTCGGTGCTCTTTATAGTCACCCTGATAGTTTTCCGTCATGTCCTTCGTCATTAAGTACCCGTCGTCGCCTGTTTTCAATCGCTTTGTTTTTTTTTAAGGTGTCGTGGAGAAAACGTTGGTGCCTTACCTATTGGCGTTGACAAAACTGTCATGTCGGTGTTGACAGTCTGACCGTTGGAACCGCCGGTATAATAATTAGAATTTGTTTGTCTGTACATGCTGTTGGTGACTTCAGCTCCATCGTTGACGAATCCGATGCCATCCCTGAAAAAAAAAAAAAAAATCCTTGGTAACATCGAATCCCACGTGAACCCTTAACCGAGTCCCCGTACCTTGATATTTCAATATTCCCCGACCCAGGGTTAACCTGATTGATGAATAGACTTCTGTGACTAATCAGATACTGGTGTAAATTACCGTATTTACAATATTCGACTACAACTAATAACTCTCTGTTCGTAATTTTAGAAGTACACGCTCCCAAAAGGTTTAAAACGTTTAAATGCTGTCCCAAATGACTCATAATTTTTAATTCAGAAGCGAGGGCTTTGATTTTGGCAAAGTCCGAATTTTTCTTGACCATTTTTACGGCCACTATTGTAACGTCCTCTCCATCTTTAATTCCTTCAGCTTCGGCTTTCATGACAACACCGAAAGCTCCGCTACCCAATTGTTTACCTGAAATTGAGTAAATTAGGAGATGAATTTCCCTGAGTGAAAACTTCAATTTTACCAAACGAGTACCTAATTTTAATTTCTCCCTCGGGATTTCCCATTTTTTATCGTACGGAAGCAAGTCAGCTTGTTCCGTTACGCTTTTTGTGCTGTCGATGATCTCCGTGTGGCCTTCAAGTAACCTTCCAAGATCGGTCGAGTTTAGTGTGTTTTTTCTCAATCTCTGTGTAATAAAAAGTGTTAATTCGTTGGGGGGGGGGGATTAAAAAAAGGACACACCTTTTCGTGTTTGACCTTCCTGTAGAGGAAAATTACGAGAATAAAACACGCCGACACAATTAACAGAGACCCTACGATGATGATTCCTTCCCATTTCGATCTTTGAACATCTGAAAATCCGTTCGATGGGTTGATTTTTTTTCTATTGGGCGGTGGAAAGGGGGAGGGGGTAATGCGAATTCTCACTTATTTTGAGTTTAAAACTGGCAGAAATCGAGCCTTTATTGTTGATGCCGAGACACCTGTAGTTGCCCTCGTCGCGCATAACTGCGACCGCTATTCTCATCGATCTATTGTTATTCGTCATTTTGATGGAATCCGTCTCTGCTAGCAGTTCGTCGTCCTAAAAAAAATTTGATGCGTGTTAGAGGGTGGGGATGGCGGGGTGGGGGCGATAGAAAACGTTGTGGTTTCACGCATGGTTTCAAAAAATGTTTATCCAACCTTGAACCAAAGGATTCTTGGCATGGGCACTCCGGTAACGTTACAAAACCATTCAACGGGACCACCCAGGATCACCAGGGTTTTAATCGTTTTATTGTGGTCCTGACCGTCAAGGAAAGTCGGTGGTTCGCTAGCTGAAGAGAGCAAAAAATAGTTTAAATAACGATTGGTACACGATTTTAAACCATTTTTTATTTTACGGATTATTTCAATGGAGTGTTGTTTCACTTCGGTGTTGTTCGTCCAGAAGTTTTTAGCGATGCACTCGTAAGTTCCACTCATGTCCGGACTCGGCTCTGAAATTTCCAAAGTGCTCCAATACGAGTACTCGGAGGCTGTTTCATTCAAGGTGACGCCCTCTGTCGTCGAATCAATGCTTTGAACACGGTGATTGCGATTTGTGAACGACCATGTAAGATTTGACGAATATTTATACTTGACGGCTCCGCATTTGATTTTCACGGGGTCCAAATCCGTGATGGGAGCCTCACGTCGAGGATCCGAATCGAAAATATTAAACTCACCCTCGACATCTTGATTTAAAAACACATCAGAAATAAATGAGAGTTGGAGGATGGGAGGGGGGCAAATCCCACCAACCTGTGACGTAAATAAATTTCGACTTAGACTCCCGATCCAAATAATTGGCAGCTCGACACGACAAAAGCCCATTCTTGCGCACCGTCAACTGCGCCGTATAATTACAGGAAATGTTTGCACACTCCCTATAAACCTGTATCAAGAGAACGTTTAACACACAAAATAAATTAATTAAATTTAAATAACAATACATTTAACTGAGTCTCAGGGCGAAAAGTATTCGAGCAAGCCGGATTACCCTCGTGTGGACAAGCCTCGAAACTGATTACCACTTTCGGGGGTGGATGAGACACTACACGACACGTTACGGACATCACTTCATTCAGAAAGTACTGAGGTTTTGTGTGCAGAATGGTCACCTTCGGCGATCCTGGAATGTGTCAATTAAAATAAATTAACCGCTTTTTGACAAAACTTTGTACACCCCGTATAGCGATTATAAACACCTTCAACAAGTAGTGTGACGGCCATTTTTTTCGTTTCCTTTTCAGTCACAGCGTGTAAATTATACACGCCCGAGTCGAGCATGTTTAACCGGTTGACTCTTACTTTGGATGCATCCATGGTGTTGACTATTGAATACTTAGGGTTGTCATTAGTCATTTGTTCCCCCTTGGGATTGTACCTTGATTGGCGGATCAATAATTGTTAAAAAAAAGAAAAAAAAAAGCTATCAAGCAGAGTGGAGTGAATACTCACCAAACGATTTTAGGTGGAGGATGACCGGAGATTCGTACAATCCAGACGGCTTCAGATGTTCCCGCTCTGACGTTAACTGTTGGATTGCCTTCCATTGTCAAGTTGATGTTTCGGTGTCCGTCATCTTAAAAATAACATAAGAACAAATATTTTTTTAAAACTCTAAATCGTCATGAGCCGTGAAGGTATGGGATTAACCCCCCCCCCCCTCAACAGCAACCAACCCTCGGGCCGAAAGCGTGTGCGCTTTGAGAGGAAGAAAGCGCGCCTGAAAGGGCCTTCAATGGAGTGGAACAAGAAAAGTGTTTTCAAGCCCTCAGACTGTCGGTGGAATGTCATCCAAAATACCAATGTCGCGGTGTTAGTCCTTTGAAAACCAAACTTTCGCAAAACTCTCTGGAAAGAACCATGACCGTGGCGTTTCACTCTTAATTTAAAAAGTCAAGTTCACCGATTAGGCTCGCTCAAAAACCAAATTTTCGGGTGTGCGATTTGCCCCCAAAAATAAAAAAATCCTTGTTATGACTCTTCAATTTCGTAGGATTGGCAATTTTTGGTAACTTGTTGCGACATGAAATCTGATAGTCTTGAGATTATTAAGGAATATTTGGCGGTGTTGTCTCATTCAATAGTAAATGTATCACCCGAAAAAACTCTTCTCGCGGATTTGGATCTGAATAAAACCAATTTCACGACGTTTGGCTCTTCAAAACACGAAATTCGCCGTTGAAAGATGAATTTCTGGCGTTTAGTTCTTTAAAAAGTCAATTTTGCAGCTTCGGGTCACCAAAAATCAAGGTCTGGCTCTTCAGAAAATCAAATTTCGCGGATTTGGCTAATTCAAAAAACAAAATTCGTGGAGTTTGACTTCCCAAAAAAATAATTTGGCGCGTTTGATACATCGGTAGAAAATCAATTTCGTGGATTAGGCTATTTATGAAAATCATTTTCGTTGATTTGGCTCTTCGTTAAAATCAATTTAGTGGATTTCACTCGCATGAAATTTAGTTTGAAATATCAAATTTTGTATCACTGAAATTAAACTCGAAATTGAATAATCAAATTTTGTATAATTGAAAATCAAATTCATTCAATTTTGAACATAAATTTTGTGGATCTGGCTGTTTGTGAAAATCAATTTCGTGGATTTGGCTTTTGGTGAAAATCAGTTTCGTGGATTGGCTCTTTCTGAAAATTAATTTGAAATATCAAAGTTTGAATAAAAATTTATCTCGAATACAAATTAAAATTGAACTCAAAATTGAATATGTGATCAGATTTTGAATAATTGAAAATCAAATTCGATCCATTACGAACATAAAATTTTGTTGAATTCGAAATTGAATAATCAAATTTTGTATAGTTGAAAATCAAATTCATTCAATTTTGAACATACATTTTGTGGATTTGGCTGTTTGTGAAAATCAATTTCGTGGATTTGGCTTTTGGTGAAAATAAATTTCGTGGATTTGGCTCCTTGTAAAAATCTACTTCGTGAATTTGGCTCTTTGTGAAAATGAATTTCGCGAATTTGTCTCACTTAAAAAACTACTTCGATTTCGTAATAAGGTTGGAAGTTTTTGGTTTTTCATTGCATCTTCAAGGGTTAAAGTCCCGAGATTATGAAGGAATTTTGCTGAGTTACCTCAGCAAAAAACCCAAAATTTCGCGTAGTTGAGTCACTGAAAACACAAATTGCACGAGGTTTGGTCCTTGAAAACCCGAATTTCTCGTGTTAAGTTATTTAAAATGTCAATTTTGCGGGTTTTGGCCTCCAAAAATAAATTTTAAGGGGTTTCATCTTCCAATGAAATTATAAGGCCTAATTCTTTAACAGCGTTTCCCATTTGCACAAAATTCTGCGTTTGGGCAGTTAATTTCCACCCACCCACTCTTAATTAAATCATATGTTACTGGAGAAGACGGGTGGAAATGAATTGCCGCGTTGCAGAATTGTGTGCAAATGGGAAACGCTGTAAGAAAAAATGTTTGCAGATTTGGATCTTCCAGCGATCATTTTTGACAGTTGGGCTCTTCAAAACAGAAAATTATCTTTAAAAAAACAACAATTTCGCGGGCTTATTGGGCTCACCCAAAAACCAATTTTACGGGGTTTTGCTCACTCAAAAGGCACTATTTTCTTGGGTTCCATTTTCCCACACAATTTTCTCTGTTTTGGCTCAAAAGACGTACTTCATGGGGTTCGCGCCGTGGTCTGCATTGGGCCTTGGGCTCCCTAAGGCAGCGCAGTTTTTCAGTTTCATAGAGAACCTCAACCTCTGCTTCTGCTGGGTTTGAATGAGTCAATCCGGCCAAAATATTCTTCTTGAAAGGAGCCAGACCCGCTAAATTGCTCTTCGTAATGAGCTAATACGCTGGAGCAATTTGCGCTGGATTTTTCAAGGAGCCAATGCTGCGAAATTGCTTTCTGGAGTCCCATGTCGGTGAAATTTGGTTTATGAAAGAGCCAAACCGGTTGCGGTGGAATTGTTATTTTTCAATGAGCGGAATTGATTATTTTTAATTGGCCTAAGCCACGAAATTGGGTTCTTCAAGTGCCAAATCCGCGAACTTAAAAAGAGCTCGACCCGTAAAATTGCTGCCTTGTGAGCGAACGTGGGGAGAGAGCAAAATAACACGAGAAATTCCAGAGTGAGTGTCAAATCCGCAAAATTTGGGTCATGAATGTGCAGAACTCCCGAAATTGATTTCTTCTAAGAGCCAAATCCGCAAAATTTGGGTTTGAAGGGATATGCTATCGGCTATCATGTAGTGGATGATAAGAAGGGGGAAGGGTCCCGGCAACGCTCCTTAAAAAAAAAAAAAAAAAAAAAAAAAGCCCTCGAACATAAATAATGCGGCTATTGGATTTCACTGCTATTCATCAACATTGGCAATTCCGTGGCTATTAGTCCATGAACTTGTAATTATGCGGATGGACTTGCAATTATGCGGAAGTTTCTTTGCCAAAAACTCAATGGAGTTTTATCCTCTGTTTTTTTCCAATTTCACGGTTATTCATCTCTCCAGTACAATTTCGCGACGGATATCCTAAAACTTACAAATTTGGGGAAACATTTGCCCCCCGAACTCACAATTTCACTGCTGATTATCAACTTATTCAAACCCGGCAATTTTGTGGCTATTGACGATAGGGAAAATGCAATGTCGCACCTAAATTACCTTCCGAAATATTTAATTTCGTTCGCTGTTTGCCGATTTTTTCCTTTTTAAGCAGCAATGAACGCTTTTTTACTTTTTTTAATCGCTTATCTCAATACTCGTACTATAGCATTTTCTCAATTTTAGCCGAAGTCTTGCCCACAAAACACTAAATTAGCGCGTTTTCGTAATTTTAGACTATAAGTTGACTCCAGAAGCTGTTAATAAGCAGTTTTATCAATTTCAGTAGCGCAGATCAGAGTAGCAGTTCAGCGTTTTTTCTAGATTTGGACAGCCAATTATCGCTAAGCACTATCGACAGCAAAGTAACCGCGAATTAGCGCTTTTTCTTAGTTTAAGCCGCCTATTAACACTCCCCCCCCCCAAATTTCATCCACGGATTTTCCGCAAAATTGGCGCGATTTTTGCCATTACAGCCACAAATAATCGTTTTTTAAACATTTCAGCAGCGAATATGAGCGCTTTTAAACAATTTCAGTCGCAAACGTTACCCCAAAAGAGCACATTAGCGCATATTACCAATTGTAGCTACGATTATTTTTTGTAAGTCCTCGGGTGGCTAACATCGAGTAAACGCCCCAATGTGCCACTCTTGGGGCAAGTTTCCACGGCTAAATTTGAGAAAAAACACGCTGATTCGCGGCTAAAATTGAGAAATTGCGCTCACTCACGATGAAATTTTTTCATAAAAAAGCGATCGTTTGTAAAAAGTGGCGGTTTATGAAGGCCATTTTACTGCTAAAATTTAGAAAAAACGGTAATGTGCTGCTATGTGGTCAAGTCCGTGATTTAAAACTAGAAGTGCTCATCATCCGTGGCCAAAATCGGTATAAAAAGCGCTAATTTTCAAGGCTAAAATTGATAAACAGTGCTAATAATTCACTGCTAAAATTAAGCAAAAGCGCTAAACTGTGACTAAAATTAAGATGAAACTGTCGTTTGTCAACATAAAAAAAAATCGTCAATTGACGGGATCTTGTCTCATGTTTTTTGAAGTCCTTTTAACGTATAAAATACAGGAAAAACGCTAATTTGTGGCTAAAATCGGAAAAATCTCTAATTTGCAGCTAATATTGAGAAAGAGCATACGTTTGCGGTTATTTTAGAAAAAGCTGTAATTTCTGGCTGAAATAGAAAAAAACGCTAATGAGCTGTTCTTGCTGTAAGCGCGGAGGTTAAAATTCAGATTCTGTAAGAAACATAACGCCTGAAATTGTTAAAAACGCAAATGTGTTATTCTTAAAGCCAGTGCATAGCTAATTGGTTGAGAAAAGCGCTCATATTAGTGAAAAAAATGGGGAAATAACGGTTATTCATGGCTAAAATTGAGGTACAGGACTAACGAGCTGTCTGTCGGTCGAGTTCGCGACTAAAATTTATAAAAATCGCTAATTTGCGGCGAAATTGACAAAGAGCGCTCTTTTAATTGCGGCTAAAATTGATAACAACGCGGTCATTTCGCGGCTAAAATTGAGAGAAAGCGCTAATGGCTAATGGTTCGTGGGAGCAAGTCCGCGCTCCCATGAACGGTAGGGGCCTTTGCTCATGACCTTGTTGCGCGGCCATTATGTTCGCGGAAATCTATGGCCAAGGTCAAAACGTACCAAAATGGCTAAAAGCATCGTAATAATTGTGAATAACTATAGATCCGGGGACGGCGTTGAGTCAGAACCACAAAATTCGTCTTTTAAAAGAGTCACAAAACAGGAAAATTGTTTTTTTGAATGACCAAATTCCGCGAAATGATTTTGTAATGGAACAATTTTTATCCTGCTCGGGCGTGGCCTTAAAATGGCAGCACTGTTGTCGACATCCAGCCCTCACCAATCCATCTTCTTCACCTAGAAATCACGCAACCCCCTCCCTCCCGCCCACTTCTGAAAAGGGTTTTTCGTCCACGAAATGGCATATTTACCCCTAAAATTAGCAAATTGGCCAGGAAAACTGAATTACTCAGTCCAAAAACGGGTGAATTTTCACCGAAAAAACTTCCAAGTCCTCAAATAACTGAAAATTTGATCCCAGAGGTGAGAAAATCAGAGCCAGTTCTGGTCGGATGGAACAAAAATCTTCGCAAAACACGCATTGGGGGGGGGGGGGTGGAAAGTCGCCGTTTTCAAAGTAGTTTTTGGTTTTGAATTATTGATAGAGCTGGGGGCCTGTTCTGTAAGATTTCAGTGTTCCGAGGAATATCCTTTTCCACCCGTCCGCCCCGAATTAAATGACATGCTGATGGGGAGGACGGGTGGAAGGAGACCCAGTTAAAACTTTTAGAACAGGCCCCCTAAACAACGTAGCACCATCCTACCAACCCGTTGAAATTTGAAGATTTGAACTCAACCAAATGGAGGGGGGGCAGAGGGTATCGCGGGAATTGTCAAACGTCAATATTCAACCTACCGAAAACTCGAAGGTTGTACGTCGCGGGGCGTTTATGCTTGGCGTTATTCGACGCGACGCATGTGTACGGGGCCTCGTCAACCGTTGATACGTTCACAATGGTCAGCAGACTGGTACCGACGCGGTCAAATTGAGCGCCAACGTTATGCCGACGACGCACTGAGTATTCTTCAGTAATTCTCTATCGCAAAAAATAAAAGTTTTATTGAGTTTTCTTCAAAAAGTTTCTTCGTCTTACCGAATCATTGTGCGGTTTTTCCCAGTACAAATGTATCAGTGAACCTGGCGCAGCCACTACCGTACATTGTAGGGTAACATTTTCGCCGACGACGACATTTGAGCCAGCTGGCCGAATGAGCTGTATCTCGGGGGGATCGATATCCTCCGGAGGCGCTTGAAAGTTTTTTTTTTTTGTCATTATTTAAAATTCTTTAAAGTAATAATAAATCGGCTTTAAAGCACAAGAATAGGTGACACGATCAGTATGTGCAATATTTACACGAACATGAAATAAATAAGCCGAGACCGATTTTATTGCATAGCTATAAAATTGGTCCCGGCCGATCTTAACCTGTTAACTAGGTAAATTTATCTTTAAAAAATAATAAAAGACTTACGAACAATTGCAACTGGAAAATTGATACTCGAGCTTTTTCCTCCGTGAGTACCGGTACAATATAAATTAGAGTCATGCAATTGGGGAAACGTGAAGCCTTTTTTATAGTCGTAGGTAACGCCTGGCGTCTCGAACTAGATCGAACAGAAACAAGAAAGAAGGACCAACAAAGAAAAAAAAGATATAAATTGAATAATATTAACGACGAGTAAGAAGTGTTAGTATACACAACAATAAGCGGCAAAAGCAAAAAAAAAATACAAAAACAAAAGGACAATAAAAATGCATGCAACGAATAAAAATAAAATAAAACGTCCTTACAACCACTATTAACGATGAATGTAATGTTTTGTAGTTGTGTATCAGAAGCATAATGTGCTGAGCAAACGACAATCATATTCACTGCGGCATAACCCAAACCATTGACGAGGAAGCCATATTTTTCATGGTAGTCCGTAACCAAAGGGTCCTATGGATTAGTGGAAGAAGATGAAGGAAATAAGAGAGGAATAGATGAGTCATTGAACGTTATTTTCGCCCGTCAATTAATGAAGCTTTGTTTCCTCTTCTTCTTCTCCTTCTAGCCCCATGACTCGATGACAATGTACTTACAGCGTTATTTCCATCGACTAGAAGAGTAACGTTTACTTCCGGGAACGAAGGAATACACGGAATGGCTATTTCTGCATACGGATCGTCATGATGGATAAACTGAAGTTCGGAACCAACTAAAAGATGGTCCGGATCTGTCAAAATAAAATAATTAATAACTATGGAAACCACCCGGTGCGGTGAAGGAGGAGGAATGAACGCGCATATACCTCGAACAAAAACATAAATACTCTGCGAGACTTTCGACGCTGACTCAGAAGCGCACGTGTAGAATCCAACGTCCATGTAACTGGCGCCATGAACGGTCAGGGTCGCTTTAAATGAGTCGGACAGACTTTGCTCGATGACTGTAATGTGGTCCGGATTCTGAAAAAGAAAATTACTAATAGTTGGTGAATGATGGCAGTAATAGCGCGGAGAAAAAAAGAAAAACCTCATTTCGCGGGTGAGACCAGGCGATGCTTTCATCATGCTCGCAATTCAAAATGATATCAGAGCCGGCTGGGTACGTAATGTCTTCTTCTGGAGGAGATATTTTCAATGAATAAGCTAAAACACACAAAAACAGTATAATTTATAAAAATATGTTAATGGGCAAACTATAAATTTTAAATTCAAAGATTAATGACTACAACCACACCTGACCGGTTCTACAGTGGGGGGGGGGGGCTATGAAGCGAATTTTTGTCCCAGGGCAAGGGGTCTCCTCTCATACAAAAATCAAATCCCTCGGGACTAAATATTTCAAAAAAGCAATCTATAACTGGGGCAGTCAACGCTGCAGTCCCGCAGGTTTGGCTCTTTCGGAGTCCAAATTTCGCTCACTTGACACTTACAGAATCTATAATTTCCCGATTTTTGGCTCATTCAGGAAGTAATTTCTCCTTGGGCTCTTGGAAAGAGAATCCATTCTTTCGGTTTGGCTCGTTCAAAAAACCAAAAAGCATCCAAAAAAATAAAATGAAACAAAAAAAAACTTGAAAGCTGAAGCCTCCCCTTGATAAGCCAATGTCGCAGTAGTGGCTCATTACAAAAAAAATATCTGTGGCTGGACTTTTGCGGGGATTGGACCTTTGTTGTGGTTGGACCCGGGTTGGACCATTGCTGTGGTTGGACCTTTGCTGTGGTTGGACATTTGTTGTGGTTGGACCTTTACTGTGGTTGTACCTTTGCTGTGATTGGACCATTGCTGTGGTTGGACCTTTGCTTTGTTGGGACCGTTGATGTGGTTGGACCTTTGATAGGGTTTGGTCATTTGCTGTGGTTGGACCGTTGTTGTAGTTGGAGCCAACCACATCCGAGCTCTCAACTCCAGCAAGACTGCCACCACGGCAAATCTCCCACCACAACAAAGCTCCAACCATCGCAAAGTCAATCACAGCTAAGGTCCAACCACAGGGTATCTCTTTTACCCCCCCCCCATGAGGCGCTCCCCCCGCCACCCAAGGGGTGGAATAATCGAGTCACGTGGCCACATCAAGGGGAAGATAACCGTCGGGGGGGGGGGGAATACTACGCGGAAACGTTCAATTTTGGACAGATGAAGCAGGGCCAAGAGGGGGTGCGAAAGCAGCCACCATACAATTGCAGCGCTTTCTTATTAGGGCTCCTTCTCTCTCACTTTTTCCATCTTGAAAAGCTGAAGAATGTGCCTCTTATGAGTCAAACCCTACGAAATTTCGTTTTTTAATAATCCTGAAAATGTGTGATCCACGAAATTTGGGATTTAATAGAGGTGAATCAGGAAAATTGTTTATTTTAAAAAGAGTTAAATCAGTGATTTGATTATTTTTGAATGGGCCATACACTCGAAATTTCTTTTTCAACGGTTTAACAGCGCAAAATTGCGGCTTTCCTGAAATAAACGCTCTGCCTCCCTCACTCTCTTTCTCTTCTCCCGGTGATTCTTAGAATAAGGGCCCAACTACTCTCTCAATCAGTTATTTGCAGAGCGATGAGCAAAATTATCGAACACGCAGTGAGATTAAATAAACTTACACAGAACAAGATAAGCAATTCTTTAGGAGTGCTTGACTCTCCCTTATTCTTACCACTATGTGTGGTAGGCCAACATGCACATTTCCCAGTATCTTTCCAAGCTGAACTACCTATCTTTTTGGCTCATTATCTGCTTCCTTCCTATTCATGAATTCAAAACAAACTACAGAGGGGTTGGGAGGCATAGACGAACCCTTTCCTCTTGGCTTTTTTTAGTATTTCAATGACTGAACCTGACAACTTGAAAATCGAACTAGATTTTAAAATAGCAAGTTTTTGAATATCATCATGACGTAATTATGTGCCTAATTTATTCAAAATTTTGTAGAAGTGTGAAAAGGATACAAAGATACACACAATATTTTCAGATTGAGTTCCTAACTTCCCATTCTATTTGCACGCTTAAAAAAGCGCATTCAATTGAAGGTTCCTACCGCTCCGCGATCCCACTCTCTCTCTTTATGCAGTGAGTGGTGGTCCAAATGACCCTGACAGGCATGAAGAGTCATTTTTGAAGGTTTCTACGTGTTTGGGTATTTTATGACGCTTGAGTCTGTTTCTTCTTTTGTACACCTGCCCCCCCCCGCCAACCAGCAATCATTTAATGCTTCTTTAAGGCCCGTTCACAAGCTCTATGTTTTCGTTGTGTGGTGTGAATGGAACGCTTCATTTTTCGAGGGAATACATTTGTTTGGTTGCATAGACTCCACACAACGCAAACATAGAGCTTGTGAACGGGCCTTTAACGATGCGCCTTTCATTTTTTTGGCCGGACAGTTCATTTGTATGGCATCCTCATTGCAGAGGTACTCTTCAATCTTTCCTTAATCCACTTTGTTTTATTGACGTCGCTTAGATTCGCACCCCCCCCCCCTCACCAGGGTGAAATGGTCTGACACACTGAACGCGGTTCCGAGATCTGCAAATATTTTTTAATAAATTCAAGTTGTAAAATATGTGTTTGAACAGCTATAGTTGGTAAACCAACGGGGCTTTACGTCCAACTGCCTTAGGCGTCGTCGACGAGGGCGAGAGCACACACTTTACTTTTTAACTTTTATACACACAAGTTGAACTTTTGCTCAAATAATCCAGCCTGTAGTGGGAATCGAACCCACTCAACCGACGCCCTAGCGACCTCGGCCACTCTGCTGGACTGAAGAGGTATAGTGTGACCAGACTTCAATGAATTCATTGAATTGTATTTTTGAAAATGAATAATCGGTTCATTGACCCCCCCCTCCAAACTCTAGAACATCAAGAGATTCAAGGGATTGCCCTCTCAGAAAAGCAAATACGCTAATAAGCCACGAATTAGCTTTGTTCTCTATTTCAGACCCGATTAATTAGCTATTTTCCCCCCTTTTAGACCTGATTCAGCTGCCAATGAGCGCCTTTACTCAATTTTACCCTAGCATTTGCCCCATGAACAGTCGCTTTATACATTTCAGCCGTAGAAGGGCCACCGTAACCCGCCAATTAGGTGTTATCACAATTTAGGGTCAAAAAGTTGGATCGACAAAACGCGAATTATTTTTTCAATTTTGCAGTCACGAATGAGCTATTTTTAACCACAAATAATGGCGCCTTTTTTCTAAACTTTTGGCCGCGTTATTGACGCAAAAATTCCACATCAGCGAGGCTGCCTAAATTTTAGCCGCCTAAAAAGGACCTACAGAAACTGGACATCGGCGTATTTTCTCTCCATTCTAGCCGCGAAGCTGCCTTGTTCCCCTTTGTTTCCGAGATATCACACATTTTATGATTTTTTCACGAATTCCCCTTTTTCACACAATCTGACTGGTCACTGCCACTGGAAAAGTGCGACTACTTTCGGGGATAACTGGACCAATTCCCACTGAAAAATGTCTGCTCTTTTTGGTAGTGCCCTCAAATTTAATGTACGTGTAACTGTTCTCGACTTATAAGCGCTGAATCCAATAAAACCAACGTCATGGCTAAAACTACTAAAATATCGATTATCTCGAAAACGGTTGGAAATCGGACCTATGTTTACATGGACTTTTTTGGTCCATTTTGGACCTAGAAAAAGCCCCTGCATTATTGCCGTCGACTTACTAAACAAATACATATTATACAGGGTGTTCATAAATTACCTCGACAGAGAAAGTATGGTGATAGTACACCTCATTTGTGATCGAAATTACTATTTGAGGTTTTTTGGAATTCCTCTTGGTTTTCGAGATATCGTTAATTTCGTGTTTTTTTGGTGGCCCTCTGTTTTTTTTGGACAAGTGACTAGTACGGCATCACCAACAGGTGCTAGACTAAAAGTAAATAGCTCATTGAAAAGAGCACAAAATTTCCTTCATTATTGGTCCTCTACTCAATAAAATTACACCAAGGCCCTAGCCGCTAGGGCATGAGATATCCGAAGGAAACTCGTTATTCGCATTTCTGCCCAATTTTCATAAGCGATTTTCACCATTTCGTCAAAGGAAAATATTTTTTTGCATTCATAGGGAAAACATCCTTATGATGTTAGCTTTCCAATGACGTACAACAGTTACCAGTTTTCACCATCTAGTGAAGAGGTAGAAGCAATAAACGAGTCCAAAACTGAAAAATAACCCGCAATGAGGACCCTTTGAATGAGGTAAAACCAGCTCTGATTACTCGTTTCCAACGGATGAGACATACGGGTTCATGCGGTCAGCTAAATCTATCGCTAATTTACGTTGGTGAGTTGAAATTGGGTGGTGGTGAAGCTTAAAATATCGTTAGAGGATTGGGCTTCATGGACCAGTGGTCACCCTGACCCGCAACCCACGAACGCGAAAATCGAATGCAAAAATCGACCCTCCGCACATCTGCATTAGATGCACGTTGCACCTCCAGTTGCCGCCTCTGGATTTCCTCGCACGATTCTGGAGTACGTACGATTCTCAAGCTCCTCTCTGGGGCTTCTCGGGAAAAAATGCCGCTAGCGGGATCCAAGGACGATGAATAAGAAATAACACTATCCCGTCCTAGCAACCGCATCTTGTGGCATTTTCACACGGTTTTCGTAATACGGCCCCTGGTCGCAACTGGTTGTTGGTAGACCAGCTTTAGATGACCTAGTAAATAAAAATCCATGGGTGGTTGGGGGTCAGGACAGGACTTTTTCCAAATTTCCTGTGTACGTCAGCGCCAGTTTCTGACCAAGTGAACACAGTGAAAATTTGTCGCCAATTTCAGTAAAACATGTCCGTGTTGTGAGCTTTCAAATCATTTTTGAAAAATTGAAATCGGCTTATTTTTGCATGAGATATTGTTCCTAACGTGTGAAAAAACACGGGTAAGTCTTCAATTAGGCATAGGTGAACCTTCCTTAAACGCGTTTGATAACAGATTAAATTTGTTGGCTTTTGCTAATTAATCGGTTTAGTGAGGTCCAATAAGATCCCTCCCTATCATTCCACACCGCACATTCATAAAAATCCTCCCACTGGCGCCAGTTCGACTGTTGTTCATACCGTCTCGGGTAAACGTGGCATCGTCCGAAAAAAGAGTAAGAGGAACGGAATACTGATTCTCGAACACCCAGTGATAAAAAAATAATGCGATTAATTTCGTCTCCATCGAGTAGATTTTGCACTTCCTGAAATTGGTACAGATTGTGTGTGAGAAATATTCACTCTGGGAAAAACGCATCACAAGAAAACGAAAAACAAAAGAGCAGCTGTTGGTCATGATTGGAAATGATTAAAATACGTAGGTGTTCTTCAGAATACATTTTAGGTTGATTTATTCAATGTACATACCAAGTTTTCCCCCAATATCTTAAAAGTTGACAGTCAGGGGGGGGGGGATAAATTTTTTGGGAGTTTTGTCCTTTGTCACTTATAGTGCATTTCATTTTGGAAATTTAAGACAGGTTATTAAACTGAATAATCAGCAAAAACCAAATTTACTTTGTAACAACGCGTTTAAGAAAGTTTCACCTATGCCTTAATTGATGGCTTACTCCGTGCTTTTTCACACGTTAGGAACAATATCTCATATAAAAACGAACTGATTTCAATTCTTCAAAAAACAATTGAAAGCTCACAACATGGAGATGTTTTACTGAAATTGGCGAAACATTTTCACTATGATCACTTGGACAGAAACTGGCGTTGACGTACACAGGAAAATTCGAAAACGCCTCTTTCTTCATTTTTAACGAATTACTGAAATTTTTGGAGGCAACTAAAATGATGTTGATCGACATTTCCTGAAGTAAAATTGTGTGATCTTTCCAAAAACGTCAGCAGTTTAAGGGTACAAAAAGAGGTTTAGTCGTTGTAACGACTTTTTAGAGGAAAAACAGCAAGTGGCTAAAAATACACAAAAATTGCCTGTAACTTCAAGAGAAATCATTTGCGACCCTATGTTAATAGGGTGATTTTGGTCGTAATTACTTAGTACTACAACATATTAAAATATACGTCATTCGTCCTGAAACACCCTGTATATGTATAGGTTTATTTATTTATTTATAAGCTTATGGCCGTTTTCTTGTTAGCAGGATAACTCACGTAGAAGTTAATTTAGCGGAACGCGCTTTGGCACAAAAATCAGTAGTCATAAGACCCCGGTCGGTATTGCATTTGGGCCAATTCGGTCAAAGTGGGGGGGGGGGGTAATAAGGGTTGAAATGGTCAAAAAATCACTACAAATCACCAGTTGATTCCAGAAGCATCATAGTCAGTACGTACGCTCCATGTTAAAGTAGCTTTTGATTCCAATTTTAATTGTTAAAAAAGTCAAGGGTGAGGGGGTGGTGTCCCCGGGGTGGAAGTAAGTGTGTGGTCTTGTTAGCACGATAACTCTCGTAGAAATTAATTTAGAGGAACGCGCTTTGGCACAAAAATCAGTAGTCATGAGACCCCGGTCGGTATTGCATTTGGGTCATATCAGTCAAAGTGGGGGGGGGGGGGGTAATAGGGCTTGAACTGGTAAAAAATCACTACAAATCACCAGTTGATTCCACAAGCTTTGATTTTCGGACCATGGTGCATAGGGTATTTTTAATCGCAAACGATAATTTAAAAAAAAAATTTCGCTCCGGCAGCTGGCGGTCGGAAAGAGTGCATTTCATTCCGTATACGGATACCCTAAGCCGTCCCAGAAGTAATAATTTTGATACCATAATTTGTTTCATTAAGCCAAACTGCTTCCTCTATTTTCACCACCCACTCTTCAAAAAATGTCGAAACGTTTCGGTAGTTTTCCAAGGGCTTTGTAAGATTAAATTTTTGTGCCGTATTTTATAATACCTAAACGTGTGAATTTAAGCAATTTTTTTGAAATTTCATCCCCCATTTCACCCCCCCCCCAATCCAAGTTTTCGATAAATCCCAATGGAAACCAGGGCTTTCGTTACATTAAATTATTGAGTCGAATTTTAGAGCGCTAAGATGATCTAGTGAAGTTCGACGCTATTTTTACACTTCCACACCGGAAAGACTACCCCCACCACCTTGACTTTTTCGAAAAATTAAAATGGGAATCAAAGGCTACTATAACATGGAGTATACGTACCGAATATAATGCTTCTAGAATCAACTGGTGATTTATAGTGATTTTTTGACCATTTGACCCCTATTTTCCCACCTTCCACCTTGACCAATTTGGCCCAAATGCAATACCGACCGGGGTCTTATGACTTCTGATTTTTTTGCCAAAGCGCGTTCTGCTAAATTAATTTCTACGAGAGTTATCGTGCTAACAAGACCACACACTTACTTCCACCCCGGGGACACCACCCCCTCCCCCTTGACTTTTTCAAAAAATTAAAATTGGAATCAAAGGCTAGTCTAACATGGAGTATACGTACCGAATATGATGCTTCTAGAATAAACTCGTGATTTTTAGTGATTTTTTGACGACTTCAAGCCCTATTTTCCCCCCCTCCTACTTGACCGATTTGGCCCAAATGCAATACCGACCGGTGTCTTATGACTACTGATTTTTGTGCCAAAGCGCGTTCCGCTAAATTGATTTCTTCGAGAGTTATCGTGCTAACAAGAAAACGGCCATAAAATTATAGTATACTGGAGAAATTATAGAATTCTGGAGACCACTGAATTCGTGTTCTAGAGGTTCTGAAACGTGAAAAAAACATGACATGACCCATGTTTGCCACCATCACGACGAGACCAATAGTGCATTTTCAGAATGAAATGCACTAACAAAACAGTATTTGTAAGGCCCTCCGCGCACGAGTCGTCGCCGATACCCAAGGTACAATTTCGCGTCCTCCTCGTCAACGTCGGGGGTTTTAGCCGTAGTTCACAGTAAAAAAGTGTCACCGACTCAAGTTTTCGATACATGAAACATGGAACTTCCTCACTGTTGAAAACCTTCGATGAGAGACGACCCGTGTGCTAAAGTCTTTGATCATATTCGAAAAATTCGAATCCTCTCTTAGTCGAGAGAACCCGGTTCCAATTTGAACAATTCCTGTCAGTTATAAACGATTTTTTTTAAAGACACCCCTTCACAAGCCATATGTTGTTATGCATGTGTGGAGTCATTCGAGGGAATACATTTGTTTGCATAGACTCCACAGAGCACATACATAATAGGTCTATTCCAAGGTCTATTCGTTTGTCGTCCGGAGCTGCACTATTAGCACTGAAAGTACTAACCTTTCATTATTTTTTCGCTTTATTTCACATGATAACCCGCGAGGCTGCAAAATTTCGTGCTGCTCGGAGTAGTCCGGGACGACAAACGAATAGACCTAATGTCTCAATGCGATGTTAGTGCGATCTAGCAGGAGCCAAATTTCAAACCCAAGAATGGTCTCGCGAGCTCTTCTGATCTGGTCTCGCGAGCTGGATAACTTGGTTTTCTATTTGACTTTGGCATTCACATACAAACACTGATAACGATCCAGAAGGATTGAAAATCGATTCCGATTTAGAAAATACAAGTGTGGAGAGACGAAATAAATACAATTAAAAAAAACATGTATATTGCACCGTTGCAGTACAGGAGCGGTTAAAATAGAGTCGACCGCTCCGCGATTTTTTGAAGGGGGCTTACCTTGGGATCAAATTAGACTTACAGAGCTCCGCTTTGTCTCAGAATTAAGCAAATTGTGACTATTCTAAAAAGTATGACATTGGCTTTTTTTGTAGGATGCACGTTTCTCCAAAAAATTGCACCGAGGGTGTTTTTTCCCTATTATGTGGGTCCTGCCCCCCAACATCTTTACCGTCCACTATTTTCCCCAAAAGTGCGAATTTTAAGTTTTTACCATCTCGCTTGAGAAATACCATCCAAAAAAGTGATCTTACGAATTTCTGAGAGATGAAGTTGTAATAAATCAGCTAAAATAGTAGGGCTCCAAAAATTGAAGAAGAAAAAAAAAAAAAAAAAAAAAAAAAAATATTTTTCCTGTTTCCGTTTTTTTAAGATAAGTGGTGAACACAGGGCTGCAAAAGTCCGCCCTTGTTCAAAGTGGCCCATTTAAAAACAAAATGTTGGAGTAACAATTTTAATATGCTCAAAAATCTCAACGATTTGTGTTGAGAAATTGTTGGTGTTTATGAGAGATGAGACCCTATATGTATAATGATGTACAAACTAGAACTTAGCGTCAAACGGAGCCCCAGAAATAACCAAACGGCCAAAAACTGGACATGATTACTCTGAGATCTCCTATTTCGTCCCAAAAACAGTGGCGTAGGAACGGGGGGTACAGCCTATAAATTTGTACCCTATATGTATAATGATGTACAAACTAGAACTTAGCGTCAAACGGAGCCCCAGAAATAACCAAACGGCCAAAAACTGGACATGATTACTCTGAGATCTCCTATTTCGTCCCAAAAACAGTGGCGTAGGAACGGGGGGTACAGCCTATAAATTTGTACCCCCCCCCCCTACGCGATTTCGGCTGACAGAGAATCTTTGAAGCCTTTCCCTTCTTCAAAGCACAAATTGTATTCTGTTGTTCTCCTGTTCCTCCCGTTTGGTATAGTTTCCCATGTTTTTAGTTTTGGCTTAGTAAGCCCAAAATACCTGGATAGCCTGAACAGGCTACTCAGGAAATAAATTGGGAATTTGTCCGCTGAATCTGGTCGATGAACAATTATAACTAGCTCCCGCCTGGGTCCTTTCGTCCTAAAAACATAGAATATTAACTTTAAATTGAACAATTGGTCCCTCAATAGTTAGTTTAAGTCCTAAGCGATGGAAAGCCCTCCACATACATTTCATAAACAAATATTTTGTCCAAAAGAAACTATCTCTCTGCCAAATTCATTGCATGTTAGCCATACCAACGCAAGTTGGGTCTTCTCATTTTTCACCCCTTCTTTGTTCACCCCCGCCACCAATCACCAAAGGTATTCTTTTCAGTGCACCCCCCCCCCCATTCCAAGACGTTCCTACGCCATTACCCAAGAACCCGATGTTTTGGCCACAAAAAACTTCAGCAACTGGACCATTGAGCCAAGAAGCCAAACTCGATAATTTGACCTTAAGTGAGCCGAGCCGCGCAAATTGTTTTCTTTTAAGCTTTCAAATTCGGGTTTGAATGGTCCAAACCCGTGACATTTGGCCTTTGGGCGGCGAGATACGCAAAAATTGGATTTGTGAAAAGAGTCAACCCCACGATATTTATTTTTTTTAAACTTATAAACTTTTTAATAAAAATTTAAAAAATATTTATTTCTCCAAATTAGGGTTAGATCGGGACGAATCCTTAAATTTGAGGCTTAAGACGTGCCAAACCCCGAAATTTGGCCTTTTGAAGGAGGGACTCATAAGTCCGCGATTTTTTTTCTTGGAATCCTTTTAAATTGGGGTTTTATAGGGGAGTTGTACATGTGTTTCCTCCACCCCCCTCCAATCATACCTCGCCTACTCGGCGTTAAGTAAATTATCGCTGTAGTTCTGCACCAATCCTGGATTTTAAGGTCTCATTTTAATCTCCAGATAATGGGGAACTTGCACATTTTTCAATCACTGATGTTTCTTTAAGAGGGCTCGTCAACAAGACAATTGCCCACATTAAACATTGAAATCAATCAAGGGTTTTTATTTAGACGAATTTTTCAATATTTTGCGTGGGGGTTTGATTACGTCAAGGGGTTGTTAATAAAATGGATGGTGTTGGAAAGAGGGGGGAAGACGCGTTTTCAGGGGTTTAATTTTTCTTGTTATTCATAAACAAAACATTTTAGAGTTTCCTCAAATGCTTCAAAACTGCTCTTTGACGTCATTTTTCCCTCGCACCATCCATCCCCTCCTGAAGAACTTTGAAATTTATTTAAAAATCACCAGACGCACCTAGCGGGCTACAACTACCGTTGATATCTTTGTCCGCATGTGCCAATTCACTGGTATACTGTTCCCCCAAATCGGGCATTCATGCAAGTTCCCCATTGTTCTTTAAAAAGAGTCAACACACTAGAAATTTAGCTTACAGTTGTCTTGACAAAATTGTCAGTGTGGGGTAAGGGTAGGGGTGGGGTGTTTCCGTTGTGGGCCCTGCCAATGACAACGCGAAATGCTCATTTTTAGCACGTCCAGGGGCGGATTTAGGGTAAAAAGTTTAGGGGGGCGTAGCCCTGAGCTCAAGATCCCCCCCCCCTCTCGCAAATCAAATCAAATTACAAGTTTTGTGGATTAATGCTCTGTTGTCCGCACAACGAATTTCAAAGGTTTTCCTCACTCAAAAAGCCAATGTCACAGGAATCACAGGATCGACTCTCTAAAAAGCCTATTGCACCAGCCTTTGACTATAATTCAAAAGTGCAAATCCGCAAAATGTAAATGCAAAAATGCAAATGACACTTTTAATGTCTAAATATCACGGATTTGACGCTCACAGAAGCACAGAACCCAATTCCATGACTTTGGCTATTTCAACAACCTTCGCGTTTGCAGGTGTCTTATATTTGGCGCTCCGGAAACCAATTTTGCAGGGCTCCACCCCTTAAAACGAGTCCATTTTACAGGGATTCACACATTTTTCCCCCAAATGTGAAATTTCCAGTGTACTGGCCCATTTTAAAAGAGAGCCGAGCCACCATTTGGAAGGAGGAGGGGGGGGGGAGCTTAAAGATGAAAAAATATGAATTTATAGGTTTTAAAGCGTTGATTAGCGCCAAATATTGATGAGATCGCAAGCGCTCTTTTGCCACTTAAATTAGGAAAAATTTACTTATTCTCAATATCTGAAGGCAACATCGCGGACCAACAAGAAACTACGCCAACCCTTTTTATCAGCCATAAAAGGCGTTCAAAAGTGAAAAGGCGTTCTAATGTGCCAATCTTGGGCCAAGTACGCTGCAAAACGTGGGAAAAAGCACTAATACTCGCGCCTGAAATAGCAGGAAAGCGCTGATTCAAAACCGACAAAAAATCACTAAAAATGGAGAAAAACACTAGTACGCGACGATAATTCAGGAAAAGAGGTAATTTGCAGCTATAAAATTGTGAAAAAGCTGCAGCCCATTCGCTCAGCAGGGGAAAAAAATACTTGTGGTTTCATGAGACAACGGGACTGAAATTGAGAAAAATCGCTTATTCACGTGGATAAAAGTGAAAAATCGCTAGCTCACGGCTAGAACTGAAAAAATTGAAGTAAAACGCTCATTCCCAACTAAAATAGAGAAAGACGCCAATTCGCAGATCAATTTGAAAAAAGGCGCTAATTCCAGGCTAAATTTAAAAAAGACTTATTATTGAAAAATAATAAGCCAAAAATAATTTACCACTGAAATTAATAAAATAATTCAAGGTTAAAACAGCTAATTGAGAAATAGTGCTGATTAGCATCAAAAGTAAACAAAAAGCGCTAATGCGATGCTAAAATTGGGAAAACGCTAATTCATGGTCATGGATACGTGTGATATAACCATGAAACTCGCTTATTTCACGGCTAAACTGAGACATACTGCTAATTCCCGCCTAAAATAAATGTAAAACGTTCATTCGCAGCTAGAATGATACAAAATAATTTTTTTTGCAAAAAGCGCTTATTAGGAGCAAAAAAAAGGAGAAATACGCTATAATTCACGGATCAATTTGAGATAATCCGCTAATTCGTGACTAAAATTGAGGAAACGCGGTAACTCGCGGCTAAAATGGAGATAGAACGCTAATGCACAGGAGTGAAAAGTGAAGAAAAACACTAAAATATGGAGGTAAAGAGCTCATTCGCTGCACAAATTGAGAAAATTCGCGGCAGTGGGCAAGAAGCTGATGCTCATTCGCTGGATTTTACAAGAAACGGATTTGAGAGAATCCGCTGATTTACGGCTGAAATTGAGAAAACACCAACTCTCGACTGAAATTGAGCAATAATTCGCGACTAAATTGAGAAAAATAGCTTAGATCGCGGTAAAAATTGGGGAAAATCGCTATTTCATGGCTAAAATTGATAAAACGACAATTTGCGTTTTCTATTATAGAGGCAAGTTTGTAGCTAAAACTCAGAAAAAAGAAAGAGTACCTGAATCAGATTTACGGAGAACCCCCCACCCCTCGAGATAAAATCCTAGATCCGCTACTGCGTGGGTTTATGTTATGATTTCCGGCAAATTGTTTGCCTGTTCAGCTTAGCCTGGCGGGCTAAGGGGATAAGGCGCTCCCTCAGCCTTAGGAGGGATGAAGCTCCAGCTCTGGGACGGACGTTGTCATGGTATTGCGGGGGCTCGGGATGAGCATGTTTGAAACGATGAGTATTTCTCTTTTCGAAAAGGGGCTTGAGAATGATTATCTTGGGGGACGGGGGGGGGGGGTCTGTAAATGCTCTGAAGTCGCGCTCCCGTCCCCATCACTGGAATGGTCACTATATCTTTGCGTATTACGTGATCTAATTATTGGTCATGTTATATGTATATGTTATTCTCAATGGCCGAATTCGCCCATGTTTCGCGTTGTGACAACTTCGATTTACCCACAACGCATTGTGCGTATTTCCAATTACCCACATAGCGATTTTCACCCGGCTTCTGTGTCTTGCCTGATTAGACAAGCGATAACTTACAGCATGTTTCTGTTAGCCGTCTCCTGGTAAATGCCACGGGAGCATATCATACGTGAATGAATAAACTTTGCCTCTTTGAGTTTATGTTTCTTCCTCGTTCTTTGTTTCGCTACTGTCTTTTCTTTCTTTTGTAATGGGAGTTGAGACACATCTGACTCCGCTTTGTGAGTAATTTGAAATGCGTACAACCCGTTGCGGGTATATCGAAGGAGCCAATACGCGTTGTGGATAAAATAGGAAAACCTACGACGCGAAATAGGCTCACCCTAACCTTTATTTCAGCTATTGAGTAAAAAGAGTTACCCAGAACGCGTTATTGGTATTTCATTCCGCCCACTGGGCCAAAAAAAAATTATCCACAACGCGTTGTGAGCATTTCGCGCTGCCCATTACGCCGTTGTGCCATTATGCCATTGTAAGTAAATTTTCCGGGCAATGGGCGAATTCGGCCCTTGAGAATAGCAAATACACAAATAGGACAGTCGTAACCACTCGTACTGTGCAATAGGTAATTTAATGACTGATCTCGGGTATTATCTTAAGCCGGCGGTCTTCAGAGGGAGTTGTACATGTGTTTCCACGACCCCATTCCAATCTTACCTCACCTACTCGGCGTTACGTAAATTATCGCCGCATTTCTGCACCAATCCTGGATTTCAAGGTCTCATTTAAATCTTCAGGAGATTCCTCACAACCGTACGATCTTGCTTTCCTAAATAAGTCGTCAAAAGAGAGTGAATTTTCAAGGTAAAAGTTGATGTGCGTTTTACAGTTATTTTAGGGGTGAAAGAAGATCGTACGGTTGTGCGGAATTTCCTGAAGATTTAAATGAGACCTTGCAATACAGGATTGGTGCAGAAATACGGCGATAATTTACGTAACGCCGAGTAGGCGAGGTAAGATTGGAGGGGGTCGAGGAAACACATGTGCAACTCCACCTTAACCGAGCGTTCTAAAATGGAGCGGCGACGGCTACTGTGATCGTTGTCACCATCCATGGGCGTTCGTTCATCGTGCCATTTGTGTGTATACGGCCAGCATTACAGTACCTTCCACTTTTTTTTTTGAGTTGGATGTCCCGATCATGAAAGATGCCAAGCGCCAAGCCTTGGAATGGATTCAAACCCTTTTGGGCTTTTATAAAAATTGGCTATGAAAGAGATGCGAATGTTGAGAGTAAAAGAAGTAGCTTATCTTGACCCCCTTTAGTTGTAGAGACCAAAATAAAGTGTGTGGAGAATTCTCTAAATGGAAATGGAAGAGCAGAAAAATACAAATAATTTGACAAGCGCGATCAACAGGTAGGTAGTTCAAAGCCTTCTGTCTCCTGAGCGTCTTTTCCCCACCCTTTGGCGCGTGACACCCTTTTTTACCTGGAATGAATCACTAACCACTTTACCTAGAGGATATTGAGCCTTCCCCCTTTTTTTTTATTCAGTCATATTTTTACAACCAATGACTAAACAGTGATTATACACTGTAAATTCCCCTCTTACGTCATACATCCAGTCTCAATTCTTATATTGCATTACAATTAAAGTCCAAAAACCAAAGTTGTATTGTATACACTGCAGGTCACGTTTCTAGACGATGACATGACATGCATTTTGTAAAAGATCATGACTCAATCACGCAGGAATGTGGGGCCCCGTTTGTGCGTTGTTTTTGAACGATTTGAATCTTAAAATACCTGCGTGTGTGACCAGTAAAAGGAGTAATCGATGATGCAGCCAAGTTCTTTCACGTCCGGCCATCATAGAAGTCAACAGACCGATGATGACGGCATTTCACAGTAATTCACAGAACGCACGGTGGCAAACTTGGATTACGATGCACGAACACCATCACACAAATATGTAAAAAAAATTGTTGCAAAGTGATGGAAATTTATTGAAAAACAATAAAAAAATCACAATTTTAAAATGGAAATCTCCGGCCTCGCCGCGCAAGACTTTCAGTTCTTCTCCCCCCGTTTGGGAGACAAGTCGAGTTGTGAGCGCCCAAGATAACGTTTGGCCTTCATCATTCCATAATTTCTTTTTTGTTCATTCCTTTTTGTCTACTCCCCACCTTCTCCAGTTGTAAAAGGCGCTTCTAAGTAAACAATTATACTACACGAACACCACTATATGGAGTAATATTTTTCCTTCCCGCGCGCACCGGGTCACATTCGCGCTGCGGCCTTTAGTTCGCTCTCGCGTTCAATATAAGCCTCGCGAAAAGAACACAGTGTGAACAAACGTTTCTGTTTCCAAAAAGTGCCCCACTCTTTAATTTCAACGACGGGGGGGGGGATGGATGGGTCAAGGGGGAAGAGGATTTCCACACGATTGACTTTCCTGTTTTGTTTCGCAATCCATGAGGAATCAAAGGGGGGAAAGTTTCTCCCGTGCCGAGGTAGATCTGAGTTTCGGGCCGTTGTGACTTATTGAACTGAATTCTAAAATACTAATAAAAAAAAGAGCCGGCTCTTTCGATAACCGAACTCATCTTTAAAAAAATGTAAAAAATAATTGAAGCACTGACCATTTTGCCCTTCTCACAACACCCTTCGGTCATGTTTACATGTTGCGCAATGATTCTGGGAATAAATCCGTAAAAAAAAATCACGGCAAGCACGCAATGAAACAAGCCGAGTACGTGGAATGTTCCTTGCACCAAACGTCCCCGATACCTATAGAAGGGTAGTGCGGGGCTTCAGGGGTTTCAACGACTGCATGACTGTAATGAGGACGGAATAAATCCGTAAAAAAAAATCACGGCAAGCACGCAATGAAACAAGCCGAGTACGTGGAATGTTCCTTGCACCAAACGTCCCCGATACCTATAGAAGGGTAGTGCGGGGCTTCAGGGGTTTCAACGACTGCATGACTGTAATGAGGACGGGGGGGGGGGATTAACGTTTCTCTTACAATGGCCTTTAACGGCATTTGAGGAAAAACGGTTGAAATTTGGACCCGGCAAGTGAAACTTTCCTAAAAAAAACAACAAATTGCTGGATCCTGACTCCCCACCCCCACCAACGCAGCATTATGTGCATTCATTCCTACCAAAGAAAGGGAAATAAATTTCGAAGTCCACCACTATTGCTTAAAGGGAAGAGAAGGCATAGGCACATAGGGGAAGTTAATTCAATAGCTCCTTCGATTTAATGCACTTACTAACACTCGTATAAAAAAGTTTTAAAAAAAGAGGAAGATTCAAGGAATCAGGGTCAATTGTTGCTTTCCCCTCTCCTTTCTTTTGGAACACTTTATATAGTCCTCCATAATATTGGTCCATTCATCAAGTTTCTAGTTGGTCACTTATACCCAGCCAGTGAAAGGGTTGTGTTCAATTTATGTGGGTTTGACGAAGAGTATGATGATTCATCAAGCGGACGAGCTATAGGGCAACGATGCGGTGGAGTGAGGGAAGGGGGTATTTTTAATTGATCTCGCAATGTTCGTTGTTATTAAAAGTGCTGTTCATAGGATTTTCTATTGTTAAAAAGGACATTGGAAATTGGAACGCACGATTTCTAGACGAAAGACGTGAGAACGCATCCTTTTTGTCTCGAAAAATTGCATCTAAGGTGAGCGGTCCTGTCACTCCGCTATTTTTGTTCGGCCCGCATCTGCCCGGGAGCAGAAGGAATTTTATGAGGTGCAATTAATGGAGTTTCCCATTTGCATAAAATTCCGCTCTGGAACCGAGCATTTCTACCCTTCAGAGAAGACGCTATAAGAAAACCCCCTCATATGGCGCTTAAAGTATGAATAATAAACAAATTCATGAAATACCCAGCCAACTTTTGCGGTAAAAATGACAAAAATCGTTTCTTGTCATTCTGAGAGCCAGCTCACAACTGCAACTGAGTAATTTACCAATGCGTGGCTTCTGAAGCCCACTTCGCGGCTCAAATAAATAAAAAAACGCTAATCTTCAAATTCTGCTAGACCCCCAAGGCACCCAATAGAGAATTCGCGTACAATGTACCTACCTGTTCGAGAAGAAAGATAATTATGGTCTCTTTTGTTTTTATACTTATTATTCGATTTTTTCTGTTTTTATCAATTGTAAATTTCCCCCTGCTCTTCCTATCCCGTCACCTTTACCCCCACCTATATAACCAGAAATAAGACTTTACTTTCGAATTGGGACTCGCTCGGAATTTCGCTCAACACTTGGATCAGACTAGTCCAAAGGGATCTCTTCGCTGATGATTTCCTTCGAATCCAAAAAGGACTAAATCCATCTAGTAAATTGGGTAAGTTGGGACCCTTTCTTGTCGAAGATGGCATAATTCGAGTAGGTGGTCGGCTGTCATTATCCGATTTGCCCTACCCCAAGCGGCATCCCATTTTGCTGCCAAATAAAAGCCATTTGACAACGCTAATTGTCCGTTTTTACCACGAGGAATTCGGTCACTTGGGACCAACCTTACTTCTCGCTTCGCTTTGTCGCCGCTTTTGGATCCTTGCAGCCAGGAGACTCATCAGATCTATCGTTTTTCGATGCGTGAAATGCCATCACGTAAAGCCCAAGACCAATCAGCCCATTATGGCAACATTACCGCGGGTTAGAACCGAACCTTCCTCTCGTGCCTTCGTGAATTGCGGTGTTGATTACGCCGGACCAATTGAAATCAAATCGTCGACTCTCCGAAAATCACCTAAAATAAAGGCCTACATTTGTATTTTCGTTTGTCTTTCTACTCGTGCCTGCCACATCGAAGTGGTCTCCAGTCTGTCGACTGCTGCCTTTATAGCGGCCTTGACCAGATTCGTATCCCGCCGAGGGCTTTGCTCACACTTATACAGTGACAATGACACAAATTTTGTAGGTGCAGACAAGGAATTGAAAAAGTTTCTTATTCAATCACATAACCAATCTTCGTTGGCGGACAATGCCTCTAAATTTGGAATTCAATGGCACTTTATCCCACCCTCGCCGCCTCACTTTGGAGGTATTTGGGAGGCAGCCGTCAAAAGCGCCAAACGCCATGTCATGAAAATTACACAGGGAGCTCTACTCACCTTTGAGGAACTATCCACAGTGCTCACTAGAGTCTAAGCCGCACTTAATTCTCGACCCCTGACTCCCATGAGTGAGGATCCGGGGGAATTCGAAGCTCTGACACCAGCACACTTCTTGGTCATGGACAGTCTACATAACTAGCCAGAACCTGACTTGACGTTACCTGATGCAAGGATTGATCTTCGCGATCGTTGGAAACTCACAAGTCGACTCTCTCAGCTATTTTGGAGGAGATGGACTTCAGAATATTTGACATCGCTTCAAGGTCGGTGTAAATGGATCACCTCTTCCCCTAACCTAAAACCTGGCACCATGGTACTGGTGAAGGACGACCAGTTACCACCTCTCAGCTGGAAATTGGGACGAATCGTCAGCGTTTTTCCTGGACACGCGACGGCAACGTTCGAGTAGCGACGGTCAAGACTCCTGCTTCTGGCTCTGGTCGGGCGGCGACCGCCGAATATAAGCGCCCCGCCAACAAACTCATACCTTTACCTATCGAAGACTACTGCTGAAGCTTGGATGGAAGCTTCAGTGTCGGGCGGGATGTTCGAGAAGAAAGATAATTATGGTCTCTTTTGTTTTTATATTTATTATTCGATTTTTTCTGTTTTTATCAATTGTAAATTTCCCCCTGCTCTTCCTATCCCGTCACCTTTACCCCCACCTATATAACCAGAAATAAGACTTTACTTTCGAATCAGGACTTGGACTGTTACTGTGGGTTCTTGGTTGGTATCAAAACGTGCTAAAATGGTCTCGCTTTTTTTGGGAAAGTTCGCCCGCGACCGGTAATTAATAAATTGTTTTTTCTTTCGACATCGGTCATTTATTCGTCGGATGAACCGGGCTACAGGAGATCGCTCTTCGTGATCGTAATATTCAAGGTGCGTTCCCCTTCCTACGTCCTCCTTTTGCTTTTCCTTTTTTTGTTTCTTGTTTTGATTTTTTTATACAGTCCACTAAATATCTGGCCCTAACATTTTGGTCCTCAGGGCTTCGGATTTGGTTTAATCGTTTTATTCGATATCATTCGATTTTGTTGTTTGGCCGTTTATAAAATAATTGTTTTTCGGCAATCCTTTTAGATAGGATTTTTCGATGTCACTTTCTTTGGTCGTAAAACAAAATTCAAGCCCGGTCGTTTATAGATTTTGGAATCAACGAAAATGGATACTCGAATCAATTTAAAAGGGCTTATTCGAAGCTCAAGGTAACGCTCCGACGTATAACCTATCTTTCCTCACATGGCGACTTGGATCTGAGGCATCTCTTGGAAATTTAAAATCGAACTAGAACCCGTGTCGAAACGGAAGAAACGTTCTATGACCTAATCGCGAGTGAGGTTCGTGACGCAAATGTTACGGAGCAAGAACTTACAGATTTATTAGAGCAGTACACGGACGGTATTTACCGCCTCGAAGCCCAACTACTAACAGCTAAAGAAAGAATGAATCGTTCGTCCTCGCATTTTACTGTCGATTCCTTAGGCGAGGAAGTGGATCCTCCTCGAATGAGACAAAATAATTCAACCGCTCAATCGCGCGACGTGAGCCCTGGGTCGGACCAGTTACACAGGCCTGTGTCACCTTGTGACCCATCTTCGGTCTCCATTCACGACGAGGAGGGTAAAATGCTCAAAAAGCTTACCCCATCGACTCAAAATGAGCACGGTGCCTTTTCGACCGTTCGCCTGCCGGCAATCGAATTACCCTCCTATGACGGGAAAAAAGAGTCCAATTGGACGAATTTTAAAGAACTTTTCAACTCTTTAATTTTGAAAGACCCTTCGATTCCTACAGTTCGAAAATTGTACTACCTCAGGTCAGCCCTGCGAGGTGAAGCACTGGCCAAGATTCAAAATCTTGGTCTGGAAGCCGGCAACTTAGACGTAGCTTGGCAAACTTTGGTGAAAAGTTATGACAATAAACGCGTCATTTCCACTGAGCTTTGGGCTCCCAAAGCTCAGTGATGGGAGCTTTCGGCATCCCATCGTGGGTAAAAATAATACCACTCTCGCCGATTTGGTTTCTAAATTTTCCACTAACCTCGATGCACTCAAGGCTTTGGGCCACAATGTCGATGAGTGGGGGTCCGTTCTTTTGTATTTAACGTTGGGGAAAATTGACGATGAGTCTCGCTCATTATTCGAAAATTCGGTCGCTGCTGATGAGCCAACGTTCCCTGAGCGGTTCGCTTTTTTGGAGAGGAGAGCAAAGTCCCTTTCGGCCACGTTTCACTACTCGAAAACTACAAAGTTGGCCAGTCAGCAGTCTGATGGCAAAAATCGAGCAAAAGGCGTTTACGTTGCAACGTCTAGCGCGCCCAGTACATGCTTTGCGTGTGATTCGCACGCTCACTGACCTCCTGATCGTTTCAAGGCCGTATTAAGGCAAGAGTTTGCATACTTTGTCTATCAGGGAATCATGCCGCTGCCTCACGCAGTTCGAAAACTTCCAATTCTCGGCTATAATTGAGAGAAAGCTCTCTTTTGCGGCCATGATTGAAAAAAATGATCATTCGCGGCGAGCATTCAGAAAAAATGTTAATTCGCAGCTAAAATTCAAAATTAGCCCTAATTCATGGATAAAAGTGAGAAAAATTCTCATTCGCGGCTAAAATGGGGAAAAACCAGGCTAAAATTGATAAAAATGTTAATTAATTCGCGGATAAAATTGAGAAAAAAACGCTTATTCTCAATTTCGCTCAAGGGCGTAATACATATGTATAGCCAGAACGTGGGGCACTTTTCATAACTACACTCGGAAACCGTCAATTTACCCCCTCAAAATGGTTGATTAGTATTGAAACGTTAAAAATAAAAAAATAAAATGAAATAAATAAAAGTAATAAAATATAATAAAATATGAAAAATTATGAAAAAATAAAAACGGTAAAAAAATATCGCTAAAAAAAATCGGTAAAAAAAATGTATAAAAGTTTATATTTCGCTCGGATTTTCTACATGAAAAGATGACAATGAGGAAGTAACACATTTTCCAAAATCATGCCGTCGTGATAGCTTGGTTACCAAAACTCATGAAAACACGATCCGTTCAAATAAAATCAGCCTCTATATTTTTGTATTAATTTTTAAAACTATTGGGTTGAGGGACCCATTTGAAATAGGCTAGATAGACTGATGACGCAATAACAGCCTTTGCATAACCTTCACAGTGGCTTCCCACAAATCAAACAATGTAAACAAGGTAAACCTCTCTTGGAAGGTTCATTGTGGTAAGCATAGTTTTGATTTAAGTTCGTATTTTGATTTCCTTCGCGGATGAAGCCAACGACTTGTTGAACGAAAGCGGTTTAACAATCATTCAAGTTCTGTTATTCGTAGGTACCATTATCGTCGATTACTCAACAGATCCAGAGAAGTGGTCAGATGAAGCCACTAGGCTCATTTTGAAATGTATGGATAACTCTAGTCTAGAGTCAAGCTCGTCCGACGAAAAATATGAAAATAAGAAGACTACGTGGGCTATTATTGCAGCAAAAATCAATAAGGAGAAGACGGAATAACAAAAACCTAGTACCAGTGTTCCAATCGTTACAAAACGGTTCACCCGGATTCTCTACATTAATGAAGTTATTCATCTTTATGTATTACATATTTTCCCCAAAGCCCTCTCCTTCAGTTTTCCTGTCGCCACAAAGCGTGTTTGCAGGCCGAGAATTTATAAATTCGCAACTTGTTGTTATTAGATATCAATTATGTTCCTGGAAGAACATTATTAATAGAATTGGGCATTGAACTCACGAAGGGATGCACCCTATTTGTTCATTTGTTCGTGGATTTGGCCCCTTCAAACACCAATTCGCGGATTTTCGCTTTACCAAAAACAAAATTTATTTGCTTCAGCCCAATCTTAAGTTAAATTCTGGTCTAATTCGAAAACCAAATTCACGGATTTGGCTCATTCTAAGGCCACATTACATCATTTTTAGTTTTTACAAAACATTTTTTGCGGGTTTTACAATTACAACTACTTTCACGGATTTCGCTCCCTGAAAACCCAATTTTATTTTAATCCTGGGGGCCCTTCCCTCAACACGCTAAAGCGGACGTCTGGGCACCCCTCCGAATGGTCTACTACCCGTTAAAGATCGTGACCATTTACATTCGTAGAACAACAGACTAGTCGTAGAAAAACATCGTTGACTCGTAAAGGAAAATTTGTCGATCGTTCTGCGCTGAGAATGAAACGAATGGGAACAATCTAACGCCATCTGCCGCAAAAATCATCGACTATGAAAAATTTTCCTTTATTCAGAAATATGTATAATAATAAACAAAAAATACACAGTTCGACTACAAAAATTTCCGAAAACCGCATAGTAACATTACAAAGGGGGGCGGGCAGCAGTAGGCCCCGGAGGCCACCATTCAGGGGGTGTCCACGAAAAGCTTAGAAATTGGGAAAAAAGGGCATTTATAGGCTTTTTGTTTGGGGACGTGGGAACAAGGAAAGAAGATTGGGGAGGGGGGATGGACGACGATTTCCATCCTATTCACGATTTTCATTTCATCCGAATAGAACGCTGCAAGTTCTTAGCAGTTTTTGTGCTCCATTTGAGAAAAAGCTTTAATTCAAGGCTATAAAGCGGCCAAATTGACGACTAAAATTGCGAAAAAGCACTGATTTGCGGCTGAAACTGCGAAGAGGAGCTAATTCGTGGATAAAATTGAGAAAACGCCAATACCCTGTTTCTGCAACTTCATAAAGCAAGGAAAATCCGCAGCCGAAGTATACACATACATGTCCTCGGTTAGAATTGACAAAAACACTAGTTCTCTGCCAAAACAGAAATAGCGACAATTGGAAGATAAAATTGACAATGTACGGCAATTCACGGCTTAAATGCATTAATTGTGTTTAGAAGACCCTTTTCTACGGACGATTACGGGATTACTCCCCTCTTCACCTTACCACCATAGTCACAACTAATGCGCGACTGAATTAGCCAAAAAACTCAGCTAGAATGGAGAAAAACAGTAATTCTTGATCGAAATTGATAAAAAGCTAAAATCGAGAGAAAGTGCTAACCGCTGCTACAAGTGAAAAAATCACTAATTCACAGCTAAATTGAGAAGATCGCTAATTCACTGCTAAATTGAGAAAATAGCTGATTCACAGCTAAATTGAGAAAATAGCTAATTCACAGCTAAATTGAGAAAATCACTAATCGCCAAATTTAAGGAAAAGGGAGAATTCCCGGCTTAAATTTAGAAATAGCGCTAATTCGAAGCTGACGTTGGGAACAAACGCTAATGCAAATTTATTTTTCGCGTGTCCAGCGGGTAAAGATCGAGTTTACAGGCAAGGAGATACACACCAGTGAAGTAAAAACTTTTATGTACAACATATAAACTGGTGTTTAGACCCCGTTCACAAGCTCTATGCTTTCGTTGTGTGGTGTCCATGCAACCTATCAAAATGCTTCATTTTTCGAGGGAATTAATTTGTTTGGTTGCATAGACTCCACACAACGCAAACATAGAGCTTGTGAACGGGCCTTTATTCCCTTCAAATCATGCTACAATTATCGAAATTCACTCCCCAGGGAGTAGGACTCGTTATTCCCAAGGCAAATAAAGCACGGTTGTCAATTGTTTTCCTGCAATATCTGCTTATTTGGAGCTCCTTTAGAATAAAAATTACGTTGGCAACACCGCGTCACCTCTTCTTTATCAGCGAAGTTCGATGAGGAAGCAACAATCCGGCCGGCTTTTCCGCTTTTGTTTTCGTTACAACCCCTCCCATCACATCCCAATGCGGCCGGCGGCGTGGCGCTTTTATGTTCAATCTAAGTATGAACAACTACATATTGTACCTAAAGTTAAGTAGGTTTATAACTTTGGAGTAAATCAGTTTATTAGTCAAATCGCTACCACACAGTCTCCACTGGATCCGAAGTATCTTATGTTCGTCCGGTCCTACACGGTGTTCCGCAGGGCTTTCACTTGGGGCCGGACTTGTGTGCTGTTTTCAACAACGACTTACCGGCTAGCCTGCCTCGATTTGCGCAACTTCAGAATTGCTACATAATATATATGCAGACGACATCTCGGTACAATTTGCGCTCCCTGATAGTGACTCGGCCCCCCAATGTTCGGAGTTTTTAGAGGCATGGTGTGGCGCAAATAAGCTCATCCTCAATTCTGACAAGACCCAGTGCCTCGAGGTTACATCAACGTCGTCGGTGGCGCCTACCCCGCAGGAACCGCTCAACTTCCTGGGATTCAAACTGGATAGCAGACTCAATTGGGAATATCACATTGACATGGTCTGCGGAAAGCTCTCTCGCAGTCTATTTTTGTTGCGGCGACTCGGGGGCTTTGTGTCGGAGATTGCGCTGAGAAGTGTATTTTTCGCACACTTTCACTGTCATCTTCTTTTTGGGGTGCTTCACATTTGGGGCCTCGCGGGAATGAGGCCAAGGGACTCGTGTAGGGAGGCTTTCACTGCGCTTGGGATACTCACCCACACTTCACAACTGTTCAAGTCACACTCGGATGTCCACGTCTATTTGACGCGGAACGCCAACAAGCTTATAAAAGATAGAACCCGTTTGAGACTCACTAAGTTTCTTGCAAAGGCCTGCTACTCCGTTGATGAGGTGAAGGACGCTCTCTGCTCATGGAAGCCTTTGTCTCTGTGATTTTAAATTTTGCCACTTGACGTTGTAATGCCCATTTTGGGTCTCTACAATAATTAGGTGGGCATACACGAGCAGATATCTGCGGCAGATTTCATGTTTTTGACAGAAATCGGTGGTGAAAATTTGCTCGTTAGTGGGCAAGAAACGACGACAGATCAACCGTGATCGGCCAACCGATATCGGTGGGAGTTCAAATCCGTCAGATGTGGTCTGTGGTCCCCCATTAATCAACCGATTTCTTATGAGAGATATCTGGCAGACATAGATCGGCCGATTTCGAATTGGGCGTCGCCCCTTAACGCAACGATTTTAACCACCGAAACTTCACTGAACATGTATTTTCTATTATTTTCATCATATGTATGGGTCAAGCTTTTTACTCCCTCTACTAGTTTTCTAACTTCATATCTGCCATCGATCTCAAATATCTTTCGAACCCAACCGATAAATGAAATCTGTCAGATTTTTTTCCGCAACAGATCTCAATCTGCCAGATGTGCCCCCATCAAAGGGCAGATTTGATCGGGTAACAGATATCGGTCGCAGATAACTTTTGTACGTTAAGGGGCGACGACCGATCTCATCGTTTGCTCTAGATCGTTAACGATATCTGTTAAAAATATCGGCCGATCAAATCTGTCAGAATTATCTGCCTGTGTATGGGCCACTATTAATCAACCGATTTCTTATGAGAGATATCTGGCCAGACATAGATCGGCCGATTTCGAATCGGGCGTCGCCCCTTAACGCAACGATTTTAACCACCGAAACTTCACTGAACATGTATTTTCTATTATTTTCATCATATGTATGGGTCAAGCTTTTTACTCCCTCTACCAGTTTTCTAACTTCATATCTGCCACCGATCTCAAATATCTTTCGAACCCAACCGATAAATGAAATCTGTCAGATTTTTTTCCGCAACAGATCTCAATCTGCCAGATGTGCCCCCATCAACGGGCAGATTTGATCGGGTAACAGATATCGGTCGCAGATAACTTTTGTACATTAAGGGGCGACGACCGATCTCATCGTTTGCTCTAGATCGTTAACGATATCTGTTAAAAATATCGGCCGATCAAATCTGTCAGAATTATCTGCCCGTGTATGGGCCACTAATATTATTATTTTCCTCAAGACATTACAGCCCTCGCTGCCCTCGTGCTGCTAAACTTGTCTCTCGGAAAATAAACCCTGCAATTACTCCCTCGATATATAATATGCTAAACCCCAGTAAAAAGTAGTGGCGTAAAAATTTTACCTCACTTAACAGGGGAAGGCGGGGGTGGGATGTAACCAGGCAACCTGACGTGACTAGGCTTCCGCTTTATAATTATGTAGTTCACCGAACGTTATCAATTGCACACGAATGAAAATTGACTCTGTTTTTATTAGACTTTTGCCAAAAGCTGGGTACGCGAAAAATAGTGTACAAAACCCGTGAGGGAGTAGAATTGCCTCGCTCGTTTTTTCAGCTCACTCGGCTGCGCCTCGTGAGCCAAACAAAACTTGCATGCAAAATTCTGTTTCCCTCACTAGTTGTGTAATATACTATTTTTTAACGCAAATTCACTGCTAAAATTGAGAAAATGCGAGGTAGAAATAAAAAAAGTCACTAATTCGCGACGTAAAATTATATTCATTGTTTAATTATGGGGCCTCATAGAGATTTCCGTGGGCGTAGGTCCGCCACTGGCGCAACTCATTTTTGACGAATTTAAAAGGGCGGCTTTGGCCGAAGAAACAGATTTTCATTAGCAAAACTGGCCATTTTTTGTAAGGATGCTGTCAATTTTTTCACACAAAAACTGATAAGAGTCGATTGAAAACCGACAATCCGCCACGCCAACATCCAACAGGATTGACTTCTGAGTTCTGACTACTCAAGCAGAAAACTGGCAATTTAGAGTCCATTAAATAGTCGAGAAACTGTCAAGTTTCTGGGCTCAACAACCGTGAAATTGCCAGTTTCGAAGCTAAATTGCCGCAAAAATTGCATGAAGCGGTAGCCAAAGAGTCGAAATTTGAACGATAAACAGCCACAAAATTGCAAGTTTCGAGGCTGAAATTACAGTGAAATGCAAGTTTTAAGCTAAATAAGTCACGAAACGATTTTTATGTTTGCGATCATAAACAGCCCCTAAATTACTATTTTAGGAGGGGGGCAGCGATGTTGTAAGTGTTTTAACGTGCATTTATAATGAATGAACAAATTCGGCCAGTCAATAAACAAATTCCACGGGCAAAATGACGCTGAATTGCAAAGGAGCAGCGATTCACCGCGAAACTGCTACATTTCTACCACCATTCTACACTTCTGATTTAAAATTTTCACCTATAATTATTTTATTTGGTAATAAATAAATAAAATTTCGGAGTTGAAATTCGGCAAAATTGCCTGTTTAGGGTCCAAGTATTAGCGATAAAACAAGTTTCTTGCTGGAATATTTGCAAAAGGACAAGTTCCGGGAGCCCTTTTGTTTGAGAGTGCGCCCAATACGTGATGCTTAGCAGTGAAATTACAATACTCGAAGTTAAATCAATCTGCGACATTGTATAAGTTTCAGGACGAAAATTGTATCCTAAAATTGCTAATTTGCTAAAATTTGTTGGTCTCTATTTTTCTATTGGCCGCAGAACCCTCGGGGTTGCCAGTCACGACAGCACCCCATGTCTGCTTAACTTCACGAATAACTTCAAAATTGAAACATTTTGCAATAAATTATCCGCGAAATTGGAAGTTTCCAGGTTGAATATTCTACTTTTTTTTCTTATGGGAGGACCCTGATAGACTGGCCAACCCCGACTGCGCCCCATAGCCTGACCGAATAGGCTAGACGGACAACATTAAGAGCTAAATATTGAGTGAGTTTGAAAGTGTGGGGTCTAATTTCGAACGAAATCACAAGTTTCCTATGGCTGAATATCCGCGAAATTGACAGTTTCGGGTCTCAACTTCAGGGAAATTTCAAGTTTAGAGCCTTGAGCCTTGAGGACTATAGGAGGACGCTTCAAGGAAGCAAATATTTTAAACAAAAATGCTGCTGTTTTAATACCAGATATAAAATTATAATTCATTATAAAACTATTGCTCATGTCGCCTGTTAGGATTTTTCAAAAAATTTATTTTAAACGTGGCATAATTGCGGAAGACTGTCTACTGTTTGAGAGATAGCATTTCAAGGAAGAAATACCAGCGCGGGGTGTCCAGTTGCTTAAAATAAAACAAAGACAAAGCATGCAGAAACCGCTTCTTTTTTGTTCTTCTTCTTCTCGCAATGAAGGACGTTAAGAACAGCCCCTCCCTTGAGAATTTTCAATCTTTTGGAAGTCGTCTTTGTGGTTCAAACCCACCCTTTTACGCCACACCTGCCTTATTTCGTGCGAACAAAAAATTACCCCTCAATTTGTTCCTCCTCTAAAGTATAAAAGTTGTTTGTTTCTTTAACCGAGTTATTAGTCTTAAACAAGAAGACTTGAACGACACAGACCTAACGATGAATCAATGGGTAAGATTTGTTCGTATTGTATGGTGTTGAAGCTGAGTAAAATTGTTCGAATTTGGCTTTAATTTTGTATTTTTAAAGGTGGTGTTGTTCTGCATGGTGGCGGTTACCGTTGCCGGTCACCATCATCACGCTCACCATGAGCAAGTCGGGACTGTAGGATGGGAGACACCTGCTCACACGGTCAGGACTGGCGGCTGGGTGGCTTCAGGCTCTCCCGTCTGGGCTTCCAACCCCATCGTTGCTGCTCGGGCTGAGTGGTCAGCCGCTCCAGTAGTTGCTCAGGCCATTCCCAGTACTGTTGCCGTCGCACGTACTCCCGCCGTTGCCGTTGGAGTACACGCTCCCGCACCCACTGTTGCCGTTGGAGTACACGCTCCCGCTGTTGCCGTTGCACACGCTCCCACTGTTGCCGTTGCACACGCTCCCGCTGTTGCCGTTGCTCCCGCTCCAACTGCCTCTCTGTTCGCTGCTAGGGCTCAATGGGCTGCTCCTGCTGTTGTTGCTGCCCCAGCTCCCCCTGCAGTCGCCGTCGCTCCGGCTCGTGCTGTTGGCGTCGCTCCGGCTCGTGCTGTTGCCGTCGCTCCAGCCCCGGCGGTCGCTGTCGCTGCAGCCCCCGCTGTCGCTGTCGCTGCAGCCCCCGCTGTCGCTGTTACCCAAGCCTTCGGCACAGTTTTGGAAAAAAAAGTTCACTACGAAAATCGTCCCGTCGTAACCGGCTACACCTCGACTATTCATAAACCCGATCTTGGTCATCTCGCTACACCTCTCAACACCGTTTCCCAAACCAGGATCGCCGCTCCAGCCCGTGCTGTTGACACAATAATTCCTCAAGTTACCAGGGTAATGTTTCCAGCGTTTAAAATAACGATAACTTCTAATGTCCCTAATTGATCGTTTTTGTGTGGTTTTTTTACCAGGTTGAACCTGAGCTTCACGTACAAAAAGTCCCCGTTGATGTACCAGTCAGAACTCCAGTAGTGAGCGAAGTAGAAGTACGAACTCCCGTCGTTAAAACCGCTCCAGTGGCTGTTGCTCCGGCTCCGGAGATTAGGACTGCCTGGTCCCACGCTCCCGCTACCTACGCCGCTTCTGCCCCCGTTGTCGCCGCCAAGACGGCTTGGGCTGCTGCTCCTGCTCCAATCGTTGAAGCCAGGACCGTCTGGTCCCACGCCCCAGCTGTCACTACCTACGCCGCTTCAGCCCCCATGGTTGCTGCCATCGCCGCCGCTCCCGCCGTCATCGAGTCTAGAACCGGCGTTTGGGGCGCTCGTCACGTCAGCAACACTCACGTTGTTGCCGCCGCCAAGACCGCTTGGGCTCCGGCTCCAGTCGTTGAAACCAGGACCGCCTGGTCCCACGCCCCAGTAGTTGCCGCCACCTACGCCGCTTCTGCCCCCGTGGTCGCCGCGTCTCCAGCCGTTTGGGCCGGCGCTCATCCCGCCAGCGCTCACGGTGTTGTCGCCGCCAAAACAGCCTTGGCGACCGCTCCCGGAGCAATTGTCGACTCTAGAGCCACTTGGGCTGCCCATCATCACGGAGCCCACGTTGTGTCCGCGCCCGAAGCTAGCTGGGCCACCCGCACTATCACTCCCTCCTGGGCCGCCACTAAATACACATGGTAAAATGTAAAAAAAAAAAAAATCAATCGAAGAATGTACATTTCCATCGACTTTGTCAAGTCGAATTCAATCCCAGTCTTGAAATGACTGAGTCTTAATTTTATAGTCCTTTGTTTAGTTTCCCTTTTTTCTTTTAAAAAAAAAGAACGACAGAAATACATTGTTTTCTATTTATAAAATTGGCTCTTAATTTTCTTCAAATGGGAAGTCTTCATATAGTAGTCCTTAAAATACTGGTTTCTATAAAAAGGTGGAACCACCATCTCCACATGAACAAAAGAGAATACGCCTAAATTTCAAGGGTTTCAACTCGTAGAATTAGGAAGGGGGAGGGGTCGAGGATCAGAAGAACGAAAATTTATAAAACAAAACGCTTCGGAAGTACAAGGTCAAATACCTAAACAATTATATTCCTTTTGACCGTGAAGACAGAACAAAAAAATAATGAAATAAAAAGACGATCTCAGCATTTTTTACTGCTTCAAATAGAGGTAATGAGACCAAAAATTAATTCAGTTTGTTAAAAAAATAAAAACAACAAAAAATGAGTTGTCTTATTCACATCGCTCTCATCTCACAGATAATTGCTCTGGTAAGTGTTATTGCGTTGTTCGTGCTTTGTGTCTCGCGAGGGTTGTAAATTACAGGGTGGGTAGGCTATATTTATTTGGTTCTTGGCCATGTTATTTGATTTCAATCGCGGTCTCGCACTTATAAAGTTGTCCAATATCGTTAAATTTCATCGGTCTATCCTTTTTGTATAGCGCTAAGCACCACCCCATCAAGAGGGGTCAAATAAAAATAATTGTTTTTATTGAAGAGCTTTTGTCCAAACGGGTTTTCTTGTTGAATTACCGTTGAAAACAACATTTATTTTTTTAAAGGAGATTTTGCCAACAGCTCCGGTAACGCCAACTATGCTACCACTTTCACTATTCACTTTTAGCCAGTCAGATTTTAAGCACGTATAGACAAAAATTTTTGTTATCGTTTGCCGGACTATCTGCAAAGTTTTCCTATTTACTCTTCAAGATAAGTATATAAGACTCCTAAAAAATTCATAACAGTAAACTCGTGATATAAATGCTTGGAGACATATAGGCGTTGATTGCCCTGAATCCACCCCTAAAAGTGGAAAATACTCGCTTCGCTACGTACAAATAAAACAAAAAACGAAGGTACCTACATGGAAAACTCTATTCACAGGTATACGCTTCTAAATAAGGCAAGTTGGTGATTTATATACATTTTTTTAGTGTTAGACCGTTTTCACACGAAAGATACCGGTATCCGATTCCTATTTCTGCATTTATAGGTATTTGACATTTCTTGACTTATAGGTACGGTGACCAAACGATCCATCTTCAGGAAGGACGGGACGGCATACTACTTAGTTAAACCCCAGAAAAAGCAACATTTTACGGTCCAAAATGACGGTCCAAAGTGTTGCTCCTTCAAACAATAGCCACGAAATTCATCATTCGGTGCAAAATATTAGCGGAATTGAAGTTTCGGGTCTGAATATTGTAAAACTGGGGCTGAACATTCGCGAAATCGCTTGTTTCTGGTCTTCACTTTTGCGAAATCGCAAGTCTCGGGGCCTTTTTATTTTAGACACCACGGAGCTCAGGTTAACAGGTCTCGACAGCAGCCAAAGCCTGGCGAAAATTACCACAAAATAACATCACTTACCTCACCTCTTTATTTTCACGGACCAACTTGTTTCTGGTCTTCGTTTCCGCGAAATCGTGAATTTCGGGTCAAATTATTCGCGAAATAGCTTTGTTTCTGGTTCTTATTTTCGCGATATTGCAAGTTTCTGGACGCTCAAAGTCTGAAGAAAAGCCACAAAATTGCAACATTCTCGAGCTAAATATCCACGAAATTAGAAGTTTCCTGGATGGATATTCGTGGAAATAGCAAGTTTCAGGCCTTTGCTAACAAAAAATTGCACGTTTCTGGTGTTTATTTTCGCTAAATTGCAAGTTTATGCAAAATTGGTTTATACAGAGTTGCAAATTATTGCAAGTTTTTCGAAATTGGATGTTTAAGACCCGTTCACAAGCTCTATGTTTTCGTTGTGTGGTGTCTATGCAACCTATCAGATGCTTCATTTTTCGACAAGGTGACTAAACTTTACTATAGGTGCCGCAGATTTCCCCCTGCCCATCGGACGGGAGGGGTGGAGACTGACGTCACCAGCAGTCCTTTGCTCCCGATTGCTTACCCCAGAGCAGCAGAGCAAGTTAATTTTGAAGTTGAAGTTTATGAATTCTCAAAAATCACAGCCCAATAACAATTAATAATGTACTGGGTCCAGCGCAATGGCGGTTGGGACTGCTCGTGACGTAGGTGAAGGACATTGATCTGCGGCACCTATAGAAAATTTAGGCCCAGTGCACACTTGCGTTTTTCCAAGCTGCGGCGCCGCGGCGGCACCGCTCTGGCGGTCTGTATTGTCTTAAAATACATTAGTTGCTATGAAGCAATGCACACATGCGGTTTTTCTAGTCGCGGCACTGCTTTCAAATAAGTAGTTGGAGGGAACTCGAATTTCAAAATTTATATCCACTCGATTGAAGCTCTTTGCACTTTTCAGAAATGAATTGGCGTTGGTATAGCCAAAGGTATATATCTTGGGATATAATTAGTCCTTATAATATTGTAAATTAGTAAGTGATTAGGACCTTTGTTCGGGTCAAAAGTGGTTTAAAAGGTACAAAGCTTCATCAGAGCTACAAACTTCGTGTGTTTAAAGAGTCCTCTGTTGCATGTTTCAATGCTATGTATTGATGTTGCTAGGCAAAATGTGCCGCAAATCAACCACCGCCGCGGCGGTACCGCAGCTTGAAAAAACGCAAGTGTGCACCGGGCCTTAGTCACCTTGATTTTTCGAGGGAATAAATTTGTTTGGTTGCATAGACACAACACAACGAATTGACAGCTTGTTCAAAACTCTTAGCCATGAATTAGCGTCTTTTTCTCAATTTAAGCCACTGAATTTTCCTCAAGATTCCGCGCGAAGTCACCTTCAGAGACCGCGAATTGGATAAATAAGAGAAAAAGCGCTAATTCGCGCCTAAATATGCTAAAAACGTTCATTCACAGGCAATATTGAGAGAAATCGCTGCTAAAATTGAGATGACTACAATCGAGCGCAATCACTGATTTGTGAGCATAGTGTAGTAAAAGCTCTAATTCACGGCAAAAAATGAGACAAATTCCAATTCGCGTTTTTTTTGTAGACAACTTTGTAGAAAAGGTTAAGAAAAACAATAGTTTTGCAACTCTGTAAGCAAATTGACGATTGAAAAAAAAAAAAAAAAAAATGCATTAATCCACAGTTTTTGAAGCCTCCTTCCAGGCTAAAATTGAGAAAGCGTGGTGATGTATTGTTTGTGGGACAAGTCGGAGGCTGAAATTAAGGGAAAATGCGCTTATTGCCGGCTACAATTGAGAAACAGCGCTCATTCACGATTAAAATTAAGATAAAAGAGCACCTAATGCGGCTGAAATTGAGGAAAATCGCCTTAAATTCTTTCGCGCCAACGACTACACGACTCAAATGGGGAAAATTCGTAAATCCTCAGTTTCCGCAGGTCCTCACGCAGCTAAAATTAAGGTAAACGCCACTTCAGGAGGTAACTTTGAGGATAAAATTGAGAAAAATCCGTTATTTGCTATTCTGAAAGCAACTTTACGGTTGAAATTTGGAGAAATCGCCCAACCTCAATTTCTGTACAGGTCCTTAAACAAGCCTAAAATTGAGAAAAAGCGCTATTGTGCTGTGGGTAAAGCCCGCAGATATAATTGAGAAAAAATTTCGCTCCGGCAGCTGGCGGTCGGAAAGAGTGCATTTCATTTCGTATACGTATACCCTAAGCCGTCCCAGAAGTAATAATGTTGAGACCATAATATGTTTCGTTAACGTTTGACACTCCCTCATACTGTTTGCTGCCGGGGTTGTTTAAGCTGAACTTAATGGAAATCAAAGGCTACCTCAAAATGACATCATCGTACCGAATATAATGCTTCTGGAATCAACTGGTAATTTGTAGTGATTTTTTTACCAGTTCAAGCCCTATTACCCCCCCCCCCCCACCAAGTCAACCGACCGATTTGGCCCAATGCAATACCAAACGAGGTCGTATGACTACCGATTATTGTGCCAAAGCGCGTACCGCTAAATTAATTTCTTCGAGAGTTATCGTGCTAACAAGACCACACACTTAATTCCACCCCGGGGGCACCACCCCCTCCCCCTTGACTTTTTCAAAAAACTAAAATGGGAATCAACGGCTAGTCTAACATGGAGTATACGTACCGAATATAATGCTTCTAGAATCAACTGGTGATTTTTAGTGATTTTTTGACCATTTCAAGCCCTAACCCCCCCCCCCCCAACCTCCTTGACCGATTTGGCCCAAATGCAATACCGACCGGGGTCTTATGACTACAGATTTTTGTGCCAAAGCGCGTTCCGCTAAATTAATTTCTTCGACAGTTATCGTGCTAACAAGACCACACACTTACTTCCACTCCAGGGGCAACACCCCCTCCCCCTTGATTTTTTCAAAAAATTAAAATTGGAATCAAAGGCTAGTCTAACATGGAGTATACGTACCGAATATGATGCTTCTAGAATCAACTGGTGATTTTTAGTGATTTTTTGACCATTTCAAGCCCTATTTCCCCCCCCCCCCACCACCTTGACCGATTTGGCCCAAATGCAATACCCATCGGGGTCTTTAGACTACTGATTTTTGTGCCGAAGCGCGTTCCGCTAAATTAATTTCTACGAGAGTTATCGTGCTAACAAACCACACACTTACTTCCACCCTGGGGACACCACCCCCTCCCCATTCACTTTTTAAAAAAATTAAAATGGGAATCAATGGCTAGTCTAACATGGAGTATACGTACCAAATATGATGCTTCTAGAATCAACTGGTGATTTTTAGTGATTTTTTGACGACTTCAAGCCCTATTTTCCCCCCCTCCACCTTGACCGATTTGGCCCAAATGCAATACCGACCGGTGTCTTATGGCTACTGATTTTTGTGCCAAAGCGCGTTCCTCTAAATTAACTTATACGAGAGTTATCGTGCTAACAAGAAAACGGCCATAATATCATATATATATATATATATATATATTCCGGAGACCACTAAATTCGTGTTCTAGAGGTTCTGAAACGTGAAAAAAACATGACATGACCCATGTTTGCCACCATCACGACGAGACCAATAGTGCATTTTCAGAATGAAATGCACTAAAAGCGACAGTTATAGGTTTCTTGTTACAACTCAATTCGTCGAGGACAAAATTGAGAAAAGGCGATCGATAACGCCTAAAACCGACAAAACCACTCAATCGCGGTTAAAATGGAGAGAAAAACGCCAAATTAGAGACATCTTACAGGCAATTCCGCGGCTAAAATTGAGGAAAAAACGCTCATTTGCAGTTAAATTCCAGGAGAAGCACTCATTCGCGGTTAAAATTTAGAAAAGGCGTCAATTCACAGTTTCTCGATGCAACTTTATTCAGAACAAAATTGAGAACACAAAGAGCTCGGTCGTCGGTCGAATTGAGGGGGAAAACGCCAATTGGCGCTTTCAGAAAACATATTTACGAAAGCTAAAATAGATATTAAATAAACACCGTAACTTACTATTCTGAATAAGCAATTTCACAGTTGAAACTGAGTCGAAGCATCTAAAAATCGAGAAAAAGCGCCGATACTTGATGGGAAAAACTGCAAACGTGCAGTTCTTGGGGCAAATCCACGGCTAAAATTTGTGATATTAGAAAGGCTAAAATTTTATGGTGCTAATTGACCCACATTGAGCAGCTTGGGATGATATTACTAGTTTCGTACTCTAAACAGAGATTTATGGTGAAAACCGACCAATTACACTCTATTTTGGGCCCAGAGCCAAGTGTACTCAGATCTTTCCCTATTTCCTTTATATTTTAGCGTCAATTTCCTTTAAATTGATTTTTTGAATGGGTCAACTCCGTGAAATTTTGTTTTTGCCAAGTCAGCCCTGCGAAATTGGAATTTTTCGCCAAATTGGCATCATGGGTACAAATCAAGACTCGACAAAGGCTCGATTTTCTCAGAATAATGAAGCGCTCCTGCTCCTATTCTTATTTACACCGTATAGGTATTTTAAAACGCATGCCTAACGTCTTCCACTTCGTTTTGTGTTTCCAAAGGTTTCATCCGTGCCATACCCCAATAATTGTCCACTGTCACGACTTTTCAAAGAGGACACCGTCCCCAATCTACCGGATTTGTCTCCCGAAGAAGAGAATAAGGAGGAGTCGACTTCAGACGATGTCTCCACACCCGACATAACTAGTGGATTGAGCTATGACAGCGATAAATTGGACGCCGTGGTCAGAACTGAAGAGGGTAGCGAAGCTGCAAGGAGTGAACTTAAATTCATCAACAAAGGTACCTCTACCAGCCTTCGTTTCCATTCTTTTCACTCTAAATTAAAACATTCATTTAATTTCAGGCAAACGTGAGGTGTGTGAACAGTTGATGGAACAAATTCGAGATTTACCGTGCGATAACCCCGTTGTACTAACGTGCGGAAATAATTTACCAAAGCCTTATTTCCCTTGCTCGGAGCAAGGCTCCAGCAGTCGAGAAAATTCCGACCCTGAATCTCCATCACAAGTAAATTTTGACAATGAAAAAACAGCAGTAAAAATTCATCCCCCCCACCCCTCATAACTTAGGACCTACCAGCCGACGAAGTATACCCTTTGGACTCTTCAATGCCCCAGCCTCAAGTACAGGTTCCGCCTAGCAGAGGAATCAGCCAGAAAGACAAAGGACTTTTCGAAGGACTTCTCAGGTTAATATTTAAAGTAACCGACGTTTACGTTGACAATAGCGGCGAGGTGCCACCAGCCGGGCCGGACAATCGGCCTGGATTCTTACAAGGAACTAACTTTTACTATTAATAATAATATAATTAATACTAACCCCCCCCCCCAATACACCCACCTTTTTACGCAGGTTTGCAACGGTAGTGAATCACATTGACTCGTTTATATCGGAAAAAGGGAAAGGGTTCATAAGAGGTCTGAATAGAATGGTTGAAAGCGAAGAGGACGCTAGTTTTTAATGTATTTATTTTGTAAATATTTGTACGTTTTTATAGTTGTTTTCAAGAAATGAGATCCTGTCAAAATGAAATACAAACTTGAAAGCTTTCTCTATCAATCTTTGTGTAGCAGCCCAATGAGAATCAGCGGAATTTTGAACTTGTGTCTCATCACAGGGCTTCATCCTTTTGATATCACCTATGGGGTCAAGGCTGTTAGACTTTTCATTTGGCTACTGTGCAATTTGACGCTTGCCTATGGTACAATTTGGAAACCTATTAGTTCTTACTATCAGCCACAGTTTATTGAAGAATATAACTTAAAACTTTACGTTTCTTGCCAACTACTAGTAACTGGAGTATGTTTTTTTCTGAATGGACTATCAAGAATATTTGCTAGAAAGGCAATGGTATCAGCCCTAGTTAAAGACAATGAAATTCCAATAAGCAACGTGCTTCTCTGCTTTTCATTAATCCCTTTGATGGTCTTCAGCCTCACTTACTACTGGTTCGAATACAACCGCCTCAACATTCAATCACTCAGTTACTACACTCAAACCATCGGATTTGGCTTCGGATTCGTTGAGTTCACCGCTCACGCGTCGAACCTTACTAGCCGAATTATTGAATTGAAATCGTCTCGTACGGTCAACACCTCAATACTACAATTTCAACACCTCGTTCGAGCTCATAAACGTCTCAACAATCATTTTTCCGTCTCGTTTCTCATTTCAACTTGGTTCATACTCACTGTAATCACTTGCGAAGTCTACTCAGCCATGTATTTCCTGTTCATTCGAACTTCAAACTGGTCCTGGGCCATTTTAATGAAAACCGTTTGCGAATTATTTTGCCCTCTCGTATTCCTGGCACAAATTTACTTGTTGACTCGCAGCTGCGAGCAGTTGACACTTTTGGCAAGTTCAAAGTAAAACGGTTACAATTATTTTTTTTTTTTACTACAATTCCATTATTTCATAGGCGAATCAATACAACAACAAGTTGTACATGTTGTCGTTAGCGAAAGAAGACGTCATTTCAAACGTAAGTACAACCTGACTGTGATTAAGTGACAAGACTGTGATTAATGCAAGGGTGTCATTATTCTGTTAATAATAACCTAAAAATGTGGAACCAACTGTGCGGATTGAGATAGGACAGTCACCTCAGACGAGGTCCATTCTATGTACTCGTCTACCCTAAAACACGAATATAACACAGGGATGGTCCAGCAAAGTGTCCAGAACCATTAAGAGTAATTTTGCCTGAGCAACAACCCAAGCCCTCGACTTTTATTGGCTGATCCCAAAAGGTTCCGAAAATGACGCCAAACACCTTGCTGGAACCAACCTCCTACAGGAACAATAAACCTATAGCCACACTTAAAACGAGTTCATTTATTCCAAAGCCACTCGTTCGGCTGCACTTTGCCCACTACAAGCCTCTGGAGTTTACGGCGCTCAATTTCTTCAAAATGAATTTTACCGTCGTCTACATGGTGATCACGATTCACAAATTAATACAATACGTAAACGTATGTTTGTTTATACCTAAAATATTGATCTTGTTTCAGATATTGTCTGCCTCCTGCACTTATTTAATTATAATGCTCCAATTTGCAACGAAAAGTAATTGAACGCAAGGAAAAGTAGTTTGTGATCCTAATTATGGTCCTTTAGAATCCTCTCAAAAGGACCCTAAAAAGGTACTACTTTTGAAACATTGCTATAGTAATAGAAGGGCCTCATGATATTGGAGTGGAAAAAAAGTAATTAAAACACAAGTTTGCTTCCAACATAAAATGAAGAACCTATGTACTTTCTACACTAGTACCTTCATACAAGGGCGTAGCCAGGATGTGGGGCAATAGTCAAACCGAAAGCTGAGCTCGGAGATCGTCAATTTACCTATTGAAACTGGCTAATTTTAGCATTAAAGCTGAACATTGTCCCCTTGAAAAACAACAAAATCTCCAAATTTCAACTGAGACGTATGAGGTATAAGCAGGCGCGGATACTGAGGGGGGGGGGAACCGGGCGGTTGAAATTGAGGAAAAATGCTCTTTCGCGTCTAAAACTCGTGAAAACGCACCCACTCGCGGTTTCGCGATGCAAAGTCTAAGCAAAAATTAAGAAAAGCCGTTTTTTCCACGGCTAAAGCTGAGTACAAGGGCTCATTCCCGGTAGCATTATGGAAGAGCACTTGTTGGCGTCTAAAATTGAGGAAAAACGAAGAGGAACTTCTTTGTGCGCCCCTCTCACTCCCACCACTCGAGGAAAACGCTTTGATCCGCGCCTGGTGGTCAGGTGGAGGCGGCCCTATTCGGTGCGGGAACGAACACCGTTAGTTTATCGGCTGTTTACAGGGCGCGAAAAGTCCAACTATAATTAGGGAGGGGGGATAGACAGTAGGGCCATTTTTTTGGACTCAAATTGTCAATTTAGCCATTTGCAGTTGGCGAATCGTGAGTGAGCGAGAGTTTGCACCATCTGTGGGGCGCTAATGATTAGTTTGATCATTCTTCGAGCTTGCCTGTTTGCCATTTTTAGGAATGCCATTATTAGCGCGTGAATAAGTTGGTTATGTATGTGGTGAAATATAATAAGTTTTGCCATTTTCAAGAATACAATAGTCCTTCAGGCAATTTCTCGGGTGCCATGTGGGCTAATTAGCCATTTTAGTGCATTTCATTCTGAAAATGCACTATTGGTCTCGTCGTAATGGTGGCAAACATGGGTAATGTCACGTTTTTTTCACGTTTCAGAACCTCTAGAACACGAATTCAGTGGTCTCCACGATCCATATATATATATATAATATTATGGCCGTTTTCTTGTTAGCACGATAACTCTCGAAAAAATTAATTTAGCGGAGCGCGCTTTGGCACAAAAATCAGTAGTCATAAGACCCCGGTCGGTATTGCATTTGGGCCAAATCGGTCAAGGTGTAGAGGGGGGGGGGGAACAGGGGTTGAAATGGTCAAATAATCACTATAAATCACCAGTTGATTCTAGAAGCATCATATTCGGTACGTATACTCCATGTTGGAGTAGCCTTTAATTCCCATTTTATTACTTCCATGTTCCCGTAGGGAAGGAAGTTTGGTAATGGCAAAAAAAAAAAAATTTTGGCTGACACCAGATTCGTGTTCCTGGACCCCGAAAAGGCCTAAATCTCGATTTTCAGTATGGCGTCTGTCGTCCGTCCTCCGTCGTCCACTTTTTTCTTGACAGATCTGGACGAGTGATGGCTCAAAAGTTGTGTCTTCATCTCTAGATGTACACCGTAAAATTTGAAAACGATTGGTGAGCGATTTGGAAGATATTATAACAAATGTGTTCGGAGTAAAAATGGTTGGACCCTTATAATTCCAAGAGAATATTATAAAATTTGATGATCGATCGTTCAAAATCGTCATCTAGGTTCCTAGAAGACGCTGCTAAAATTTGAATAAGATTTGTTGAGCGGTACAGTTGCTAAGGTTTGGAATGCGTTTCAGCTCTTTTTTTGCCCCAAACCTATCTCCTACCAGAATTTTAGTCCGATTTCCTCTCATGATGGCTTAAAATGACCACAACAAAATTCCTTATCGATGAACTGGTCATTTTTTCGAAATTCAATTTTGTTATTTTTAAATTAATTTTTTAAACAAATTGACGAGGATGTATTTGAAGATTCGTTTCTCTTCGATTATTTCGAGTTTTAGCGAGTGTCTTATTGATCAAATTGTGTCCATTGTTTAATTCATTGATCGTGTTGAATATTTCAAATTGATAGTTACCGTTAAAGAGAACTATATTAGGCTACAAAATTCATTATTTTTTGAAAAAGTCGAAGGGGAGGGGGTGTTGCCCCCGGGGTGGATGTAAGCGTGTGGTCTTGTTAGCACGATAACTCTCGAAGATCATTTTTAGCGGAACGCGCTTTGGCACAAAAATCAGTAGTCATAAGACCCCGGTCGGTATTGTATTTGAGCGAAATCGGTGAAGGTGGAGGGGGTAATAGGGGTTAAATGGTCAAAAAATCACTATAATTCACCAGTTGATTCTAGAAGCATTGTATTCGGTACGTATACTCCATGTTAGAGTAGCCTTTGATTCCCATTTTAATTTTTCGAAAAAGTCAAGGTGGTGGGGGTGGTCCTTCCGGTGTGGAAGTGTAAAAATAGCGTTGAACTTCACTAGTTCATCTTAGCGCTCTAAAATTCGACTCAATAATTTAATGTAACGAAAGCCCTGGGTTCCATTGAGATTTATAGAAAACTTTGATGGGGGAGCGTGAAATGGGGGATGAAATTTCAAAAAATCGCTTAAATTCACACGTTTAGGTATTATAAAATACGGCACAAAAATTCAATATAACAAAGCCCTTGGAAAACTACCGAAACTTTTCGACATTTTTGAAGAGAGGGTGGTGAAAATAAAGGAAGAAGTTGGGCTTAATGAAACAAATTATGGTATCAAAATTATTACTTCTGGGTCGGCTTAGGGTATCCGTCTACGGAATGAAATGCACTCTTTCCGATCGCCAGCTGCCGGAGCGAAATTTTTACTATTCAAACAGCTACTTCTTCACGAATAGTTGTAAAATCCCGAGGCTATTGCACTCCATTTGAAAGCTGACAAAATGAGGAAGTTTTTCCAATAAACCCAAAAAAATATTGTCCTTTAAAGAGTGGGAGAAAATCGCAGGTGAAAAACATGGGAAATATACAAAGATAAAAAAGCATCACTTTCCAGCAGCTTTAGCGCCCTGAGGAAATGACCTAATTCATAATACAATACAGTCATTTTGGCGAAAATTGTGCGCTCTTTCGAATGACCCAATTAGTTTTGAGCTAGAATTGATTCTAGAGCGGCCGGGAGCAAGTATTTCCAAAAAAATATATCCCCACGAAAAAATTAAAGATAGTGGAATAACTCGAAAACCAAGCTGAATTCCGGAAAAGTGAATTTAGTAATTTCGACCACAAGTCAGCTGTATTATGACCTGTTTTCGGCTGAGCATCGAATTTTCGAACACCCTGTATATTGACATCTTTTATAAATACAGCAGCGCCCTTGCCGAGCTAATATGAACTTACGATCTGGGGTAACATCTGACCGGTGTCTCTTGCCTTGTTTTGTTTATTGTGGCAGTGAGAAAGAAAATTATTGAAGTAAATCCAATTGAAAATTGAAGGATACTCCAAGAGGTCGTTTCACTTAGTCGTCACATGAGCGCTGGTGTATTTATGAAAGATGTCAATATACAGGGTGTTTCAGGACGAATGCCGTATATTTTAATATGTTGTAGTACTAAGTAATTGCGACCAAAATCACCCTATTAAAATAGGGTCGCAAATTATTTCTCTTGAAGTTACAGGCACATTTGTGTATTTTTAGCCACTTTCTGTTTTTCCTTTAAAAAGTCGTTACAACGACTAAACCTCTTTTTTTACCCTTAAACTGCTGACGTTTTTGGAAAGATCACACAATTTTACTTCAGGAAATGTCGATCAACATCATTTTAGTTGCCTCCAAAAATTTCAGTAATTCTTTAAAAATGAAGAAAGAGGCGTTTTCGAATTTTCCTGTGTACGTCAACGCCAGTTTTTGACCAAGTGATCATAGTGAAAATTGTTCGCCAATTGTAATGATGTTGTAACGACTTTTTAGAGGAAAAACAGCAGTTTTTCTACATGACTTTAGGCACAGTTATCTGCCTGACTTCATTGGACGGTGCAACATGATTATTTGTCAAGCTTGTTTATCATCAAAAACCAAAAAAAGTTTGATTTTTTCATTCCCCAATTTTTCAGTTTCATAATATTTTATTAAAGTTGGAGGTTCTCTTCGTTCGCTCTTATCTTCTCACACACGTGTGCGACGTCACAATGTCGTTCTGCTACGTACCGCTCATTGTAGTAAGTTGTAGAAGAGAATAGTATGTAAGAAAATATGTGGTGCGTTCCGCACTCGTACCGTTCTAATTTCCGTTGGAAATTATTTTTATGAATTATACTGATTCATGCCAAGATAGCAAGCTACACGGCCATCAAGCAGTATTTGGTTATGAAGTATAGTGGAGCAGAGGTGTTAAATATAAATTGAAGTCATCTGCCCACAGTGTCCCCCCGCACTTCATCTGACGGGCTATAGCCACTGCACTCCCGGCGGGTCGGACTTTCACTTTTGTCGGGCAGACGCATAGCCACTGCACTCCCCGCGCGGTCGAGGAACGTAATGTGGACCTTGCCATTGCACTCCCTCGCCTTATCTCCGATAGATCGAAGAATGAAGCGATCGGTTGCGTTACGGATTTCGAGCAATCTATGCAGCTCGCTATAACTTCCGTGTGGCCAAGTACAACACTCATAGGATGCAGATTTCATTTAAAACAGAATTGGTAAATATAATAATGTAACACATTACAAAATACATATAGACTATAATATATATGTACAACTATAAATATATACATACTTATAACTAACAGTAAATTACATAAAATATAGTGTAACGGGGGGGGATTTTTGGGGCTTTTGGGACCGTTACAGGGGAGACAGGACAAAATAATGAAATCACGAGTTAACGCTCTAACTTTATTTACTTAACTAACAATCAAAAACCTCTTAGAACTTGTTAAATACCAGGGGGGGGGGCACAATGACACTGAGGGAACTAACCGAGCGGCCGAGGCACACTCGAGCCGGCGGCTGGCGATCGACTCCTTTATTTCGGCACTCCGTCCACCTGGAAACTCAGGATTGGGTAAGAGGGGATTGAAACTAGGTTGTCTATTGCGACACTTGCCGTGCCGTTCAATTGAGCTTTGGACTCTTAGCTCAGCCCCCTGTCCCACACCGTAATGTCGTAGGCAACCTCGGGACCGGCAACCTTCGTCACCCTTGCGTAGCGCACGTTACAATAGGTACAGGAAGATACAAGAACTAGGAATGGTGAAGACATACAAGGACGATGAGAATGCATCCGGGAATTGGCTCCGGTGGTCTTTTGGTCTGCCTTATTGTACCCCTGAAGAAAAGGGTGTCCGCTAAACTGTCGCATGTTAAGTAGTAGGTAGGATGTATTTCGACGAAGCTTCTTGCTGACTATTTTTTAGACCATGTTCATTGTTTTTGTTGAAATTTACTACTCGTGTATTTTGTGTATTATAATATGAGCCGACCATCTTATATATAGACCTTGATTGCAACCGAGCCGCCTTCATGGCGGTGAAGTGGGGAGCAGCATTGATGACGTAGTTTGCGGGCGAGGGGGCCTGGGGAGCAGCCCGTAACTGCAAACGTCAATTAAAAATTAACGGATTGAGTTTTTGACGAACGGAAAACGATATAAGCTCTATTTTAGCATACTTCATCATAAAAAAATACATTTTCCTCAAAGTCTCGACCTGTGAAACGTCTTTATTGTCGAGTGTTTGTCCAGTTGCTGGAATCTAGCTTCCTTACTGCAAGTGGATGCACAACATTATCCTTTTCGTGAAATGAATGAGTGAAGAATCTCAGATGCTGAAATAAGTTTTTTTTTTTAGTTAAACTCCTCGCTCATTTATTTCACGAAAAGAATAATATTGTGCATCCACTTGCAGTAAGGAAGCTTAATTTCAGCAACTGGACAAACGCGATTTCCTTCTCAAGAAATGGATATTTGTTTTGTCCAGATGTAATTTTTTGAAATTACGGAAAGTGGAGCCACTTCGTGAAATGGACAATTTCGCCAAGTGGATGCGACTATACATAGCAACATGTGTTCAATTGGTTTAAAAACAACACAACTTACAAATTTTGTAACTTGTGTAGGTTTGGGGGGGTCCCTCGAAAAGACCAAATATGATTTGCGGTATGGCGTGGGGAACAAACGTAACTCAACATTCTCTCGGTGGTTAAATCCGCCTTTAGCCGTACCAGCAAAATTTGCCAACCCCACGATCCCTCGAAATTGGTTCAACGTATCAACCGCGCAGATAAGCACTTTCGCGTCTATTCATCCCCTGAACTCGCCATTGTGCGGCCTCTACTACTCGCAATTTCGTGGGAGTCGTTTAGATTTACGCCGTACGTGGTTTAGGAGTCCCTCAGATCATGCTAAATTGAGAACAGCACCAGTTGGTTTCGGCCAAAACTCCCCTGAGTGGCCAAAAAGTGAAGTCGTTGGTTTCGGGCCGAATTTCTTCGCTGAATAATTCGTCGATACTTTTCCTTGATGGACATCAGAGCTGATGATCACTTGGCCACTACGTCGATAGGAAACCTCCGTGGGGCCCCGGAAAACGGGACGGAGCGGTCAAAATCACCTTATTAACGCGAGAAACACCGGATATGCGTTTTCGTTTATTTTTAAATTTTCACCACAAAAAAAAAAACGCCTAGAGTTGTTATAGGTAGGGGCCCGCCTAATGTACGGAGTGTGGGACCAGTTACCAAATGAATTTTACGGCCCAGCCTTATAACTTGCGTGATTAGAGTCAACTCGGGTGGCAAGTACAAGCCATCAGAATTTGGTTGCGATGTCGGCAGATTGCCGACCCCCTCCCTCCTCTCGCCATATTCTCGGGCATGTCGAGTTCTGCCATCTACCATCTAGAGACCATCTAGAGCCAGAGCCTGAGTTGAAAACTCGCGTCAAAGTGCTACAAAAGGGCAGATTTTATGGATTTAGGCTCTGATGGGTTGGCTTTTTTGCTCGTTCAGTTCAAAAATTTAGGGCTCCTACCCTTACCAAACGACAAAAAAATTCTTCCGCGAACCAACCAACGAAACTCGTGGAGAGGTTAACTCGCTTAAAAATCTAAATACCTTCCGTATTTTCGGCAATTTAAAATTTAAAATTAAATTTAAATAAAATCATGTCGCTTACCATAGTTCAAGACCGCAAAATAATGTTAATGTTATTATAAATTCGCACAAGATTGTTGAATCAATGCGAGGGGGGATCCCGTCGAACACGTGGCTCCTTCCGCACAAAATCACTTTCCACACCAAAATCCTTTTCGAATAACTAACATGACTATCTGGACTGAACTGAAATGAATTAAAATAAAAACGCACAAAAAAATTGTTTGAACAAACCATTTTCCCCAAGAAATAAATAAATGTAGCGTGGAAGAAAAAATTCCAACTCCAAAGGGAGAACAAAACAAAGATGGAAGGGAAAGGTCTCGAAAGCGCTCGCAAAAGCGCGGGAAAATACAAACAACACACGTACAGACAAATATTAATTAAACCATGATTTAACACAATCCGGTTCAAACCGGTCACTTCAAATGAAGGTCTGAGCTTTTAGGGATTTTTAATTTATTTTTTTTAACCCCCTTTTATGAATGTTTTTAATAGAGGAAACCACGCTTAATCCAAAGACCCTGAGGAAGGCAATAAATTATCCGAAAGCTAGGCTGACAGAACGCTGTTTTGACCCACTACTCTGTCCTGTCCTCCTATTCTGTAACTCATAACGCATGCGTTAGCGAAATAAACAAGGTGAATAATTGAAAGTAATCAGCTGCGAAATTTCGCTAACGCACGCGTTAAGAGTTACAGAATAGGGGGGCAGATCCTTGAAAGAACCTTATGAAGGACCTGGTTGGAAGGAATGGTTGTCCAGCCAAATTCGCAAGACAATTAGTGCTCACTATAGCCTTTTATTATCCGTAAAATCTCATTGACATCTTTGAAAACATTCTCCAAAATAATTCGTATAATATGATCATGATTTAACCATGAATATCATGTGAACTGAACAACGTACAACTATGCAATCAAATCATCTAGAAGAAAAATTTCCAGAATTTAAAAAATGACCATAGCATCATTTGGCTTTGCCTTGATTTGCCACTGCTTCCATCGCTTTTTTAACCGTTTCTTCGTCGCCCAGAAATTTCATCGACACGACTGGATTCAAATTTTCATCCAATTCATACTCGAATGGGATACCAGTTGGTAGATTGAGTCCCATGATGGCGTCATCAGAAATTTCTATTGAGGAAGAGGAAAAAAATAACGTTATACTTCACTTATTAGAAAGGTTTTGGTCGTTGCATTACGACTCAACTATGGTGCGACCACTTTTCATGAATCCTCGCTTGGTTTTGAGGACCAACAAAGTGGTTAACACCATAGTCAACTGAGGGGGAATCAAAAAAAGTCATGAAACGTACTGTCTAAATGTTTGACAATTCCTCTAAGACTGTTGCCATGAGCAGCGATGAGCACTCGTTTGCCTGCTTTCAATTCTGGAATGATGGTGGAATTCCAGTAAGGCAGAGTTCGATCGATGGTCAACTTGAGAGACTCAAACATGGGGAACTCGCTTTTGGGTGGTTCCTTGGCGTAACGAGGATCGTTGACAATGGTCGAGTAGTAGGCGTTTGACTCGTCCATTGGTGGTGGTGGGGTGTCGAAACTTCTTCTCCAAATTTGAACCTATCCCCCACCCACCCGCCATCAATAATGTACACGGTTGAGATTTAATGAGAGGAGGGGGGAACTATCTCACCTGTGCTTCGCCATACTTGGCCGCTGTTTCAGATTTGTTCAACCCCGTCAAGCCACCATAATGACGTTCGTTAAGACGCCAAGATTCATGGATTGGTATATCTTTCTGTTTCAGACCGGTAAGGATGATATCCAGAGTTCTTTTCGCTCGAGTCAGCACAGAAGTAAAGGCAATATCGAATTTATATCCCATCTGAGACAGAGATATCGCGGCTTGCTCAGCCTCTTTCACTCCTATGAAAAAATAAAATAAAATATTAAAAAGCCTTTTAACTCTGGTGCCTCTCATTGGCATCGGTCGTTTAACGTAATTTTACCTTTTTCGCTTAGATTTGCGTCATACCATCCACAAAAAAGATTTTTTTCGTTCCACTCGCTTTCCCCATGTCGGACCATGACAATCTTGTACCTCGTTCCATCAGTCATTCTCTTTTTTTTTACTACAGCAAAACAATTTACAGTTAGAACTGGGACAAAATTTGATTTAAAATAAGAGAAAATTTCAATAAAATCCACCTCACACGGGTCGACCGGATGATCAATGCGATAACACAGGCAGGAGATGGAAGTGAAAAAAATGAGAAGAGTGAGATTGTCGACCGGCTTTAGGCCTTTCGGGGGAGGATAACACGTCACAATCAAGCGGTCTTTTTAAATAACGCAATGGAGTGGTTCTTTCAGAAAATCCATTTTTGGAAACGTCATTTACCTTTGCACTTCTTGTGGTAGATGAAATGCTCGCAAAATTGCCGTACTCCCACGCGAATCATCTTTCTTCTACTGAACGGGGAGTGGGAGGCACTTCTGGTGTTGATTTCAGCCTCCGTTCTTCATTCCCAAAAGCAACTATTCGATAGATTTTGGTTCCTAAAACGGGAAATTCGTTTGAAAAATCAGAATTTTGGTCAAGAAACACATGATTTTCTCTGTCCGGAATAAAAAACAATTTTGATTTCGGACTTCCTCAACCGGTAGGCCGGGCGGTAGGCTTTCTGTTATCAGCAAACTGGACGCCAAAGGCCAAACGTCAAGCAGGTTACTTCATCCTGGGCGAATCGTCTTAAATTTTTGTTTTTCAGTGTTTTAGTTTGTGGTTTTCAAATGCAATTCAATTTACTGTGAAGATTTTAAACTGCTTACGCATGTAATGGAAACAGATCGTCCACTGTACGAAATATCATGTTCGTGGAACCCGTCAACCGATGATCTTCGAAAGTGCATATTAGTCGAACCGTCCGACGCCGATGCTCTAAAGTAAACTGGCAATGTCAACCCTTTTTTTATTTCAAGCTAATTTCGAGGTTTTTTTTTGTAGGAGCGGCAATGATGTCGTTGATTCAGGACCACTCGAACATGCCATTTCCGAAGAGAATTACGTTAAATTTGAAAGAAGGATAAACTCTGACTTGCCATTCACGCTGACACTGACATTCAAGAATCCACGTTGTCGGATGACAAAGCTATCCGTCGCTTCTGAGGTAAACTGAAATTCGCCTGTTGTAACAGCCCTTTGACCGTCAGTTAAAACTGTGCAGTAGCGTAACGAGGCAGTGGTGAGGGGGGCGAACCCTCCCTGGCTCGTATTTATAACTCCCTTTTACGAGCACATCCCGCACTGAACTCGTATGGGATTTGTAGCCTCTCCGAACTGCATCAATCCCCTACGAGTTCATACCCTATGCCTCTTTCACTGTTTTCTCATCGAGACGCGACGGCATACGCGGTATCGACGCGGCAGCCAAAACTATGACGCACAGAAACCTTTTGTGATAGCATTACAATTCTCATTCTTCCAGGAACAAATTGTGTTCACCGTGGTCGTAGCCAGAGAGGGACAGGCGTTGCCAGTTGCGCCTTCGCCTATACTCGAAAGCGAAGCCTTAGGGTGCTTTCACACTTGAGATTCCAGTATCCGATTCCCGAATCGAGGATACTAAAGATACAATACGGCAACAGAAATCGGATACTAAAAATATGCGATTCCGGAATCTTAAGTGTGAAGGAGCGCCTTGACTGTAGTGTATGTTTATTATCATCTATACGGGAATCGGATTCAGGAATCTCAAGTGTGAAAACGGCCTTATTGGGGCAGCTGCCCATCCCTAAATATAATCGAAAAGTGCAAATCCCACACGGTCTCACCTCCCACATCTGTTCCAGCATGGTGTTGTTTAGAACATGTTCGAAGCAGAGTTGCCGTGGGACCAGCCAATAAAATTTATGTTGATTACTTTTTATTGGCTAGGTCCATGGCAAATCTGTCCAAACATGTTCCAAACACCTTGCTGGAACAGACCTTATAATGCCTACCTTATTCCCTCTTGATACTGCCTCAACAAAATGTAATGTTTTTCACTGAAGCCATAAAATAGGTCGCTAATGCACCCCTAAAAAGTGACTGTATCCTCCACAGAAAAGATCATTTTGCCCAATAAACTTGACACATGACAATAAAAGTCAATTGTCCCTTACACCCCAATGGCAGTGCATGGGAAGGGCCGTATTTGGCATGGAATCTGTCAAGTCGTTCTTAGTTAGCTTTTCGGGCTATTCAGGAACCAGAATGAACAATTATTCAAGAAACAGAGTGGGAACTTACAGTTTACCTCCTAAATCCCAGTTCTCGATTCAAAAACTCCCCACCATTTGTCTGCATACTGTAAGTGTAGCCTTTCACTGAGTAAAAATTGTCAATTATGCCTCAGAGAATGGTACTTTATGGAAAAAACGTGAAATTTTGTCCCCACAGGCGAAAACATTGGAGTAAATTGGGCAAAATTCCACAGCTTGTCAGTCGGTTCTCCGATTTATTATAAGGAAACAAGTTTCGGTAGTAAATTCCCCTTTTTGGACCTCTTTCATACTGTACAGTCAGTTTCTGAGTGTGGCCGGGGGGGGGGGGCAAATTTCACAGTTTCCCAACCGTTTCGGGTACCCGAAGAGAAAATTTCCGTTTAATGCGGTGCGGGTGTAGTCAGTTTCAGTTTTCCGAGGCAGATCCGTGAAGTTGCCCGTTTTCTCCCACTCAACCAAAGCCGCCAGTTTTCAAGTCAGATCGAGTCGTCAGTTTTAGCGTAAAATCGTCGGTTTTGGAGCAAAATATAAGGTTTTTGGGTGAAGTAATCAGTCTTGATGTAAAACCGCCAATTTTGGGTTTTGAATTATTGACAACCAAATTTCGCTGGGTTGCTTCTTTACAATGACCCGTTTCACAGATTTGGTAAACTAAAAATTGTTTTTTAAAATTTGTTGGCTCGCTAAAAGTAAAATTTCGTGAGTTTGGCTTTTTCAAAAATTTGATTTCACGGGTTTTTTCTCTCTAGATACACAACTTTGCTTTACATTGGCGGAGGGGAGAGGCGAATTTGTCCCCAAACATAAGCCAGCAATAGGCAGTGGTGCATCTGATCAGTGCCAAGGGCTCAAGGTCTGGCTACGCCCCTGGTATTCACGTCAAACTTTGTAGTTTCTTAATTTCTTGAAAACCCCGCCAATTCGCTGCTAAAGTTATGAAAATCGCTAACTCTATGATAAAATTAAGAAAAAGATCTAATTCACAGTTGTAAGTTTCTGGTCTGAATATTAGGGGTTTATAGTTATAATTTTCTCAAAACTGTAAGTTTCGGAAGCCCAATTTCGCAAATCAAATTGTTAGATAAAAAACCGCAAAATTCCAGCATTTTTTAAGCTAAAAATCAGCGAAATTGGAAGTTTCCTGGCTAGGTTTCGTGAAGTTGCAAGTTTCTGATCATAAATTTTGACAAACTGCAAGTTTTTTGTAAATTCAAGAAATTTTTGTTTTTGTTTTTTAGTGAACACGAACCCTGGGCAAGCAGGCGCCGGATGCATCCATAGCCGGACGAATTGCCATTTAATTGCAACATTCCTTGATAAATATTTGTGAGTTGGATAGTTCGGGTCCTAATTAAGCGACTAGCGATTAGCGGAATTACAAATTTTCTGACTCAATATTTGAGAAATTGACAGTTTCTGTTCTTAAGTGAGATTGCAAGTTCCAGGGCGTTGTTTGGTGGGGGCAGAACCCCCAGGGTAACTGCCCCCAAAGCTTGATAAATACCTGTGACATTCCAACTTTCGGGTGATAATTCCTGCAAAAAATTCAAATTTCGGGATTTGTTTTTTTTGGCCGTGAGCCCCAGTCCAGCTGGCCGGCGCGGATCCAGGAAAAGGGGCTCTGGGGGCTTGAGTAGGAAATCGTGAAATCCCCAAAATAATGTACCTATCCAGCCCCAAAACTTGTAATTTCACGCCATAAACTTTCTGGTTCAGCCGTGGGCCGGCGGCCATTCGATAACGAAACTCTTCATTTTGTAGCTCAAGGATCTGTAAGTTCTAGAACCCCTCTCCCAACCTCTAGGGGCACGAAACCATCTATTAAGCAGTAAAACTGTTAATTGCACATGAAAATCCCGCGTATAAGTTCGGTATTAGCCACGATGTAGCCATTTTATAGCGCGGAGCTATTGCAGTAACCATCAGTCAGGGGTGGGGTGGGAGAGGTCAATCAGTTGGTAAGGTGTAGGTGGTCAGAGCTAGACTAGCAGTAGGCTCTGAGGCGGTCCTATTCGGTGAAAAAACGATTGGCCATTTCACCTATTTTTGGGCGCGAATAGCCAATTTTGCTATTCCTTTTTTCGGGGCAGCAAGTCATATTAGGCATTTGTCAGTTACGCCATCTGCAAGGCGCTATAAATGATCAATTTGGTTATTTTTAGGGCAGGAATCATCTGCATTTTAGCCATTTTCAAGGCTGACGAAGGATCAACTTGGTCATTTTAGAAGCACGAATGGTCCGTTTAGCCACGTTTAGGGCGTGATTAACCAGTTGTGTATTTTATAGCGCGAGAGTAGTCGGTTTATCCAGTCCTTAGGAGTGCATGTAACCAATGCTGTGAAGGGGTGGGGGTTCTATCAGTTGGTAATGTTCGATGCGCCAACGCCAGTGGTAAGTTTACCGTGCGATAGCCATTTTGAAGGCGCGAATCTTCATTTATGTAGTCTCCGCAGGGCGCAAATAATCAGTTTTGCTATTTTCAGGGCACGAATCGATCAAGTTCAGACTTTTCAAGGCGTGAAGGTTCGGTTTGGTCATTTTTGACACGCGAATGACCGATTTTGTCATTTTCCTTGTGGACAGGAATCATCTGTTTAGGCCTTTTTAAAGCGTGAACGTGATAGGCAGCATAGAGTCAGTTTTGCTTGTTTCAGACTGTGAGTAGCCAATTTAGTCATTTTACTGCCCAAACAGTCAGTATGGTTATCTCTGTGGCGAGTATAGTCAGTGTGATATTTTCAGGGCAGGAATCTTCAGTTATGCCATTTTAGGGTCCGGATCGAATGGTTGGTGTTTGCCGATTCTAGAGCGGGAATTGCCTGTTTAGTCATGTTCTAGGTGCGAATGCCAATGGCCATTTTGGCGATTTTCAGGGCGTTAATCGTCAGTTTACCTATTTTTACGACACTTATGGTGAATTTCACCACCTCGGCTTAAGGTTTGGCTTAAAATTAAGTCGGATTTAACGAAAAAAATGCATTGAATTGTATTTAAACAAGTTCGGCTTTGTTAAGCCCAACCCTGAGCTCCACCAATAGTCTTGAATATCCACTTCGTCCATTTTTAGGGCGTAGGGGAATCAAATTTTTCATGTATCGTGCGTACAGAGTCAGTTTTGCCATTTATAGGCCTCGAATAGTCCGTCAAGCCGTCAGTTTCGCCATTTGTGGTGCCAATGGTCGATTTAGCCATTTGAATCATGAGGTTTACAGTCATTTTCAAAGGGTGCACAAATCGTCAGTTTAGCCATATTTAGGGCGCATGAAGTCAGTTTGGGTATTTTTTAGTTTTTTTTTACGCTAATAGTCAGTTTACCATACAATGCGCGAATCGTCAGTTTTGCCATATTGGGACGCCAAGTCAGTTTAGCCTTTTTTTTTTGTTTGTGGAAAAGGCAAGTTTAGCTATTTTTAAGCAGCTGATGAAGTTGAACCATTTTCTACTGTGTTTTAGGCTCGAATCATTGAGCTTTATGGCAAGCACGGCGAGTATCTGAGCACTCACGTGTGTGATTTGTTACACGAAGACGACGAATACGGTCTGTTTCATCACTCCCAGCCAGAAGTCTCGAGTTTTCAAGAAATCACCGTCAAGGTACTCTCGCACTTAAAATTCGAATTATCATAATTTTTTCTCGGTAACTCTTCTATTATTTTCGTCAGTTTATTTGTAGAAAGACCTCTCTATGGGTCTACGGGCTCAAAATAATTTTCACTGTCGAACTTCCGTCGGAAACACCTTCGCAATTCAATTTGAAAGTTATCGAGGACCTTCTCCAAGGTTCAAGCCGTCCCCTGTCTGACAAGGCGGAGAAAGCGAGGAAATTCCTCGAAATGTACAGCAAAGTCGTTCGTTCACCTCATACATTGGCGTCAAACGGTGGCCAGCCACCACCCGTGGAGCAAACGGAATCAGCGTATCACCAAGTAGTCAACGGTGAAGTGATGTTGAATCAAGATGGACATTCGCCCAAATCAGACAATAACGCGAGTGCTGAGTCTGTTCGCGAATTGAAAAATTATGTTGACGTCTGTGTGAGTGAAGTGGAACGTCGCGTTACTGAAAGTGTTAACGAGAAATTGTCTCAGATGGAAGCGAAGCAAGATGAAAAACTGAGTGAAATAATTCGAATGTTACAGAGTAAACCGTAGAAGTCGAGAGGTTTATGAAGACAACATTTTAATAAATGAATTAATCGTCCAATATTCTATTTTTTTCTGTCAAATATTTATTTTATTATGCAAAAGTCTATAACAACTATGGTTTGTATGTTTGCATTAATGATTTGGCTCTCCTGAAATCCAAAGCGGGGAAGAACACCAAGGCTGCTAAAAAAGTAATGCACCCTTCACATTTAATATACACCTGGCAGTATATATTATTCAAATAATATTCAAGTTTTGGGAAGTTTTGAAGAAATAGAAACTTATTTATGTGGAAAAATGGTAGATTGGGTATCAAAAACCAAGCAAACAGAAAATTAATGCTACAACTTAAATACAATTCACTAAAATTACAGGCCAGTTGGTTACAGCAACCCACCTAACACTTTTGTTTTGGCATCGTCAAAAACTATTAAAATCGCTAATTCACGGATAAAATGAAGCAAAAGCTCCAATTCACAGCTAAAATCGATAACAATCACAGATTCACAATTCACAGTTAAATTGAGGAAAAAGCCCTGATTGGCTGCTAAAATAGAGAAACTCAGCTCATTCGCCGGAGAAATAAGAGCATAGAAAACGCTAATTCAGGCAAACTCATGGCTAAAATTGTGACCAAGTGCTAACTCGTTGCTAAAAATAAAATAAACAAAAGCTAATTTACAGCTGAAATGAAGAAAAACTAAAAAATTTCGTTGACAAAATTGAGAGGTATCGCGAATTTCTTGCTAAAACGGAGAAAAAACATTCATTCGAGGTGAAAATGAAGAACAATCACTAGTTCGTGGCTAAAAGTGAGATAACGCGCAGATCCACGGTTTATGGAGGGAAATTCGTGGTCGTGAAATTATGAAAAAGAACTAATTCATAGCTACAAGAGGGGAAAAACGCGGCTAAAACTTGGGCAGAGGCCCTAGTTCACGACTAAAATTGTGAAAAGCGATTGCGGCTAAAGTCTAGAAAACCCGATCATTCGCAGGTAAAATTGAGAACATGGAAACCACAATTCGTGATTTCTGGATGAGGCAAACTCGCGTGGCTAAAATTGTAACAAGTGCCAATTTGTTACTAACAGTGCAAAAGATCGCCAATTCGCAGCTGAAATTAATGGCTACTTCTCGGCTATAAATGAATAGGCCAGTCAATATAAACATCAAACATCGCAAATATGCATGTAATTGTTTTTTCTTTTGCACATTGTTAGGGCCAATGAGAGTAGTTTATACTCAAGTTTGCAACCTTCAAAGCCTTGTGCTCAACTCGTGGCACTCGAAAAACCACGAAATTCCATCAATTTTTTAGGTTGTTAAACAAAAATACCAGAAGAAAGCTTTTTTCGAGCATGACCACAGTATACATTGTTGAAGCCAACTAAATTTTCTAGAATTGAAGCCCAGTCGGAGCGTCCTACGTTTGTTATTTTCGAGGATACAGCCAATCAAAAAATATTTAATGTCGCCAAAAAGCGAGATTTTATTGATAGGGTCATTTTTCAAGACCCGTAGCACTCAAACATAATGGTCCTACAGAATATCCACGCGAGAATAAATCTTAGGCAGTAACTCAATTTGAATCTGACGCTATTGCCTAAAATTTATTTTCGCGTGGATATTCTATAGGACAGGGTGGCTGGTACTTGGATGAGCAAAATAATAGGGGTGATTAAACATCAAAAATGCAACAAAAATTGTCTTATGACCTAGGGTCCGATTTCCTTTCCTAGTCGAGATAATGGATTTTCTCACGTTTTTTAGCACATCACGGGTTTTCGCAACAAAATCATCTGTAACATGGGAAGTAAGCGTCCTAGGTTAAATCCAACGACACCACTGAAAAGAGCACTCTTTTTTTTGTGTGAGTAAAGACATTTTGTCTTATGATAGCGAAAGATTCTTTGAGTAAACTGGGAAAATATCAGGATATTTTTAAAAATGTCAGTTTTTGACAACTGTCCAAAGCTAGACTATATTAGCCATGGTGCTCCCAGCGCCCGGCAAATTCCTCTAAAACTTTATGAAGTAACTTGGTTTAATACTTCATGCTTATTTTACTCCTGTCCTTTGAAATGTTTTGAGAAAAATCCATTGTTACACCAAAAAATGAGGCAATTAGGCCCATTTTGAGTGCCTAAAAGAAGATACGAAAGCTATTTCAAGAAATTTTTTTCAGCTTATTCCACTCTTATTTGTCTTTCCTCATAGATGAGCACAGGAAAAGTGAATTAAGCTGAAAAAAAAAGTTTTGGGAATGGCTCTTGATCTTCTTATAGGCACTCAAAAAGGGGCCTAATTGCCTCATTTTTTTGTATAAAAATGGATTTTTATCAAACAATTGCGAAGGACGGGAGTAAAATAAGCATGACGTATTAAGCTAAGTTACGTCATACAGTTTTAGAGGAACTTGCCAGGTGCTGGGAGCACCATGGCTAATGTAGTCTAGCTTTGAACAGTTGTCAAAAACTGACATTTTTTAAAATATCCTGATATTTTCCCAGTTTACTCAAAGAATCTTTCGCTATCATAAGACAAAATGTCTTTACTCACACAAAAAAAAGAGTGCTCTTTTCAGTGGTGTCGTTGGATTTAACCTAGGACGCTTACTTCCCATGTTACAGATGATTTTGTTGCGAAAACCCGTGATGTGCTAAAAAACAACAAATTGATTATCTGAACTAGGAATGAAAATCTGACCTTAGGTCATAGGAAATTTTTTGTTGCATTTTGGGTGTACAATCACCCCTCTCATTTTGTTCAACCAAGTACCAATTACCGTGTATTTGAGTGCTACGGGTCTTGAAAAATTACCCTACCAATAAAATCTCGCTTTTTGACGAGATCAGGTATTTTGTTGATTGACTGTATTTCCTGAACTAACAGACCCAGGATGCTTGGGCATGGCTTAAATTGTAGCAAATTTAGTTGGCTTTAACAATGTGTACTGTGCTCATGCTCGAAAACCCCTTTCTTCTGGTATTTTTGTTTAAAAACCCAGGAAAAGTGATGAAATTTCTTAGTTTTTCGAGTGCCACGAGTTGAGCACAAGGTTTTGAGGGTTGCAAACTTGAGTAATAAATGCTCTCATTGGTCCTAACAACACGCAACAAAAAAATCAATTACATGCATGTTTGCGATTTACCCCGATTTTTGTGTCTATATTGACTGGTCTAGAAGAAAAATACCAAAATTGAAATACCCCAATCCAAATCCAATTTCGTAAGGACAACAGGGTTCAAAAAGAACTAAATCTACGAAATTTTCGTCCAAAATTCAATTTTTTTCTGTCAAATATTTATTTTATTATGCAAAAGTCTATAACAACTATGGTTTGTATGTTTGCATTAATTATTTGGCTCTCCTGAAATCCAAAGCGGGGAAGAACACCAAGGCTGCTAAAAAAGTATTGCACCCTTCACATTTAATATACACCTGGCAGTATATATTATTCAAATAATATTCAAGTTTTGGGAAGTTTTGAAGAAATAGAAACTTATTTGTGTGGAAAAATGGTAGATTGGGTATCAAAAACCAAGCAAACAGAAAATTAATGCTACAACTTAAATACAATTCACTAAAATTACAGGCGAGTTGGTTATAGCAACCCACCTAACACTTTTGTTTTGGCATCGTCAAAACTATTAAAAAAAAAAAAATCAACATTATTATTTTTATTTATTTTTCACTCATCAGGCAATGGCGTGCAACCACTGTCATTTTCATCTTTGACCGCGCTCTCGTCGTCAGGCAACATTTTCTTCTTGGTATTTCTATAGCGGCCTTCGCTTCCCGGAGCCTCACCATCTGTGCTAGTTCCCGCCCTGAATGGCGTGGGAGTTCTGGCGTTTTTCAATCGTTTTTGCGCCGGAGTATTGGGCAAAGAACCATCGGTTGAATAACTGTCGGATGCGTCGCCCATGCAACCGTAGTCTTCGAATTCGAGTCTGAAAGAGTGTGGTGGGGGGGGGGGGTAATAAATATTTGTTCATTTAAAATAAAAACAACTCGTTAATGGTAAACTAACAATTCCGGATTGCCACCGCCTTCGCTGGGTGGATCCCAGAAATGCAGTCTCTGTCGCCACACTTTCACCATGCCATCCCAAGCACGGCGGCTCCATTTGAACTGGGGAGGCGGAGTCTTTGGGTGATTTTTGGCCCGAGATTCTCTAAAAAAAGTTGAAAAAGATTAAAAACGATCACTGCAGATACTGAAGTGTCGGCTTTAGGGCAAGGCCACCCAGGCATACCCTCTCACCCCATAATTTAGCTACATTATAATACAAACACAGGTGGTCGTACATCTCAGGACCCAAGGTGAAATTCTCTATGAGGCCCTTAAGTCTCTAAATAAACAAGGACGAATTATAATTACAACTGCTTTTTCTCAATTTTATAGCCGCTTAAGTTGCCTCGAAAAATCGCGATTGGCTCTTTCACAATTTTAGCCACAAATTAGTCCTTTTTCTCAATAAATAGCAGCGATGAAATTGAAGCTGTGAAACACAGAAATTGCTTAGGAATTCGTTTCGTGCAGGAACCACGTGCTACAAATTTTCTCAAGTTTGTTTAATAATTGAATGCCATGACCTAGACAAGCATCAAAGGCCGAATCGGAGAACTTTTACAAGGTTGGGTGGAGGGGTCGAAACTCCTAACCCTGCCACCAACCGCCACACTGACACATCGTCCTTGTGGCGTTCATCGAACACCTACAGTGGCGTAGGTAGGAATTTAACCTGGGGGGGATCAGATTGAAACCTCGTATGGGTGAGGAGAGGGGGGTAATTTCACGTTTTAGTCATCATTCCACCCAGCCAGCACACTAATCTGGACATCTTGCTGGCCTCATCATAGCCTCAATCTCAGTTAGGGGCGATTTTTGGACTCTACCCGCAAATTAGCGCTTTTCTCAATACGCAATGCATGAGCGATTTTTCTGAGTTTACTCGCGAATTAGCGATTTCTTCGCCTATTGCCATAGATTGGCGCTTTTTTTCAATTTCAGCCTGAAAAGTTGCCTTCAGAATCCGCAAATTTGCGTGTATTCAGTTTTTGGCGCAAATTAGAATTTTTCTCAATTTCAAACACGAATTAGCGCTTTCTTTAAATTGTAGCGGCGACACGTCGTAGCGTTTCAAACCTGTGAATTTGCTAATTTTCTCAATTTCAGTCACAAATTGGCGTATAGCGCAATTTTAGCTGTAAATTGGCGACTTTTTCCATTTTTAGCCGCAAATTAGAAATTTTCTCTATTTTTAGGCTTAAAATTAACCTTTCTCTTAATTTTGACCTGACTGATCATTTCATTTTCTAAATATTACCCGCAATTTAGCGGTTTTTCACATTTTACCCCCGCATTAGCAAAACTATATAACTTTTGTAGGCATAGATTATTGCTTCTTTTCAGTTCTAGCCGTGAATTAGCGTATTTTTTAACATTATACTATAGCCATGCATGAATTTGCCATTTTTCTGAATTTTAGCCACAACAATGCCTTCAGAAGGTGCGAATTTAAATTAATTATAAATGTACATTTATTTTTTCTAACCTTTTTCATTCAAACTTATACGATGACCGAATAAATGGTGGATGACCGCATAAATGAAATGCACTTTACCCGACAGGCTGCTGTCGGAACTTTTTAAATTATAACTTTCACGACACTTGATTCGAGAATTCGTGATGTTTCTCAATTTTAGCAGCGAATTTTCGCTTTTTCTAAATTTTAGCAGCGTGGTAGCGTTTCCAACCCGTGCATTACTTACCGAGTTTTGTCCAGTTTTGCCAAGAATTGGCGTTTGACTCAATTTAAGCTGCAAATTAGCAATGTTTTCCATTTTTAACTGAGAATTAGCACTTTTTCCCAATTTGAACTGGAAATTAACGTTTTTCTTAATTTTAGCTGCGTTAATTGGTGATTTTTTCAATTTTTGCCGCGAATTAGTAATTTTCTTCGTTTTGTACCCGCGAATTAACGTTTTTCCACAACTTTATATCTGTAAATTGCAAATTAGCGATTTTTCCCAATTTCCGCTGTGAAATAGCGTTTTGTTTTGCCGCCATTCAGCATCCTATTCCCTTTTGCATACGCGAAGGGGCGATTTTACGCCGTTTCAGTTGTGAATTTGCCATTTTTGTCCAATTTTAACCTGAAAGCGTCTTTTATTTGTCAATATTATAGCGTGTTTTCTCAACTCAAACCGCGGGTTTTGCCGAAATACAACACTTTTGCGTTGACTTCCACAATTTAATCGAAGAATGGCCTCAATGTACCTTGAATCAGCGACTTTTTTCTTAATTTTAGTTCGGAAGTTGCATCGCGAGACCACGAATCAACGCTTTTTAGCAGCTGTAGCCACGAATATTACCGATTTTTGTCTGATAGAGGGTGCGGGGCGACCCCCCCCCCCGTACTGCGGCACACTACTGCGTTGGGTCTGAAGTCCAAGGAAAAAGCTGGACGTACTCAGACCTTTTCGGGCTGCTTTAAGTCCAGAAAATCTGCTAACCCCAACTTCAACGTGAAACGCTCATTTTTGGATATTTTATGGGGCTCTTCGTTATGGTACTAATGCTCCTTCGTTCGTATACTTGTAGCTCTGGGGGGGGGGGATCTATACCCCACATCATCCCTCCCGTACCTACGCCCCTGAACACCTACACGTGTTTTTAGAACGATCCGACTAGCCTCGTGGGGCAGGGGTTAATTTTGCTGTTCCAGCGATATTTTGTTCAACGCGAAAGTTAAATTGACCATTTTTGGTCCGGTTCAGACATTATTTTTCTATTCGGTCCGATTTTAAACACATCATGGACTGGATCAATTTCACCCCTACAGTTTTTTCTCAATTACAGCAGCCAATTTGCCTCCAGAAACTGGGAATTTGCGTTTTCTCACATCTTGCTGCGGGCGAGCGCTTTTTCTCAATTTTTATTCGTGAATTAGCGCTTTTCCCTAATTTCAGCCACGAATTTGTAAATGTTTGCCCACGAATTAGCCGCAAGTTAACGCTTTTTCTCACTTTATTCGCAAATTAGCCCTTTTTTCTTAATTTTGGCCGCGAAATAGCGATTTATATCACATTTAGCCATGAATTAGCACTTTTTGTCCATTTTAGCCTCGAATCAGCGACTTTTACCTTCTTAAGGCATGAATTAGCAATTATTCTCAATTTAACAGCCACGAATTTGTCTAATGAAACAGCACTTTTGTCTAAATTTTAGCCACGAATAAGTTGCCTGCAGGAACTACGAATTGGCAATTTCTCAATTCTAGCTGTTAATGATCATTTTTGCTCAATTTCAGTCGCGCAATAGGGCTTTCCACCTATTTTAGCCGCGAACTAGCGCTTGTACTCACTTTATTCGAGATTGGCACTTTTTCTTGATTTTTGCCGTGAATTAGCAATTTTTCACCACTTTTTAGCTTTTTTCGTCAAATTTATTGCCACGAATTTGCCTCCAGAAGCCGCAAATCGGCGCTTTATCTCAATTCACCCAGATTTTCCTCAATTTTCTCTGCGAATAATCGTTTATTCTTTAGTATTAGCTACAAATTAGCTATTTTTCTCAATTGAAACTGGAGTTTTTCTTTAATTCAGATGTGAATTAGCGATTTTATTGACTTTTAGCAATTAATTAGCACTTCTTCATAATTATAGCCACGAATGGCGTTAACCTCAAATTGAACCGCAAATCGGCACTTTTTCTTACTTTTAGCCATGCATTAGCTCTTTTTCTTCATCAGCTAGCTTTATGAATGTCAAATAGCGCTTTTTTGAAGCGTAAATAAGCCAATTTAATTTAATGTGGAGGCGAATTTTGAGCTTATAATTTAAGAAAAAGAGCTTATTTTCCATTCATAAAGTTAGCTCTTTGCTGAAATCGGGAAAAAGTGCTAATTCGTGGTTTCTGGTGGTAAAACCGAGAATAAAGTAAAGAATTACGGTAATCCCCAATTTCCAAACTTCCTTAGACGGCCATTTTTGGGGCCAGGGCGCTGCTAAAAATTCTGAAAGAGCGGTAATTCATCGCTAAAAAGTGAAGAAAAACGCTAATTCACGGATAAAATGAAGCAAAAGCTCCAATTCACAGCTAAAATCGATAACAATCACAGATTCACAAATCACAGTTAAATTGAGGAAAAAGTCCTGATTGGCTGCTAAAATAGAGAAACTCAGCTCATTCGCCGGAGAAATAAGAGCACAGAAAACGCTAATTCAGGCAAACTCATGGCTAAAATTGTGACCAAGTGCTAACTCGTTGCTAAAAATAAAATAAAAAAACGCTAATTTACAGCTGAAATGAAGAAAAACTAAAAAATTTCGTTGACAAAATTGAGAGGTATCCTGAATTCTCCGCTAAACCGGAGAAAAAACATTCATTCGAGGTGAAAATGAAGAACAATCACTAGTTCGTGGCTAAAATTGAGATAAAGCGCAGATCCACGGTTTATGGAGGGAAATTTGTGGCTGTAAAATTATGAAAAAGAACTAATTCATGGCTACAAGAGGGGAAAAACGCGGCTAAAACTTGGGCAGAGGCCCTAGTTCACGACTAAAATTGTGAAAAGCGATTGCGGCTAAAGTCTAGAAAACCCGATCATTCGCAGGTAAAATTGGGAACATGGAAACCACAATTCGTGATTTCTGGATGAGGCAAACTCGCGTGGCTAAAATTGTGACAAGTGCCGATTTGTTACTAACAGTGCAAAAAATCGCTAATTCGCAGCTGAAATTAATGGCTACTTCTCGGCTATAAATGAAGAAAAATACCAAAATTGAAAAACCCCAATCCAAATCCAATTTCGTAAGGACAACAGGGTTCAAAAAGAACTAAATCTACGAAATTTTTCTGCAAAAATTGATTATTTTAATAAGCCATGCCCCCACAAATTGTTCCCTAAAGCGCGAAATCGGGTTTTCAATGCAGCTAAACCTGCGAAATTTGTTTTTTGGGGGAGGGGGCAGCAAGCCCGGCAAGGAAATTGGATTCTTAATGGGTCAGCAACGAGAAACTTGCTTTTGGATGCCGCGAAACTCACCAAATTGTTTTTTTTATGGGATCGCCAAAGCCCGCAAAATCGCGTTCGGTCAACCCCGTGGCTGAGATTGGAGACATCCTGTTAAATTTGATTTTTGAGAGAGTAAAACCCATAAATCCATAAATTTTGAATTTGGGTCAAACCCGTGAAATTGATGTCTTCAAGTGTCCAAAAATGTGAAAATGCGAAGTCCGCGGTTGAAATTGAGCATCAGCGCGGGGATGGTTCATTCCGATGGCCTTGCTGGGCAGCCGACGTTCTCGGGAAAGTGGGGCTCGTGAAAACGTGACAAAAACCCCATCATCATGTTATATCTGTGGTTTTGGTGCAAGAACAACCGATGTCTCTTGTTGATTATTATGACATTGGTTGTTCTTGCACCAAGGCACAGAAATAATCTAAAGGGTTTCTTCCCCCCCCCCCCCAATAGATTTTTGGAGTGAGTAAGAAATCGCACATTGACCGTTGGAAAAGCCCGTTCTTCAAGGAAACTGAATCACTTTTAGTACAAAAACTGGTTACTTAGCCAGTATACGACCACAAAATTGCTTACTGCTGAAAATAACTGAATATTTGGCTCCAGTGTGTTTTGTATCATAGCATTTTATCTAATATGCGCCACATACCGTCCACAAAATGGTCATTCTGCCCCTGTCACAGCCTTGGGCTTAGGGTTGCCAGATTAGCCGAGGCTCTTGGCCTGGAAATACACGTAGGTATATTATGGATACGGGTATATACATAAGTATAGTTTGTGTTAGGAGAAAGGGTACATAGCTCTAATTCGGGTTCAAATTGGAGAAATAGCGTTAATTCGCGGTTAAAATTGAGAATAAGGGCTAACTCATCGCAATATATGAATACGTGGCTAGTTCACTGCTAAATCAAATAAAAAGTGCAATTAGCTGCTAAAATTAGCTAAGTAGAGCTACTAGACCGCGGATAAATTTTAAAAAGGCGATAATTTGCAGCTAAAATAGATAAAACCTATTCGTGGTTTTTGGAAGTAAGTTCTTGGCTAAAATTAAGAAAAATCGGTAATTCGCGGCGTAATGTGAAAAAAATCACAAATTCGCTGCTGAAATTGAGAAAACCCGCTAATTCCTGGTTAAATTCTGAAGACAGTGATAATTCGATGCTGACATTGCGCTGAACAGCTTCCAAAATGGAGTAAAAGCGCCAATTCATGGCTAAAAGTGGAAAAAAGCTAATTCGCTGCTAAAATTGAGAAAAACGCTCAAAAGCTTCTTGTTGTTGGAACATTTTTGTCGTGGTGCTGGGGGGTTGTTTGAAACTTTTCGGGTTGCGTGAGATGGACAAAATAAATGAGACGCTCACATGAATTGATACCAATAATTTCTTTTGGTAGGTACCTAGGTATTTTTTTGTCGCTTCTCGAACTATCTATTATCAGCCTGGCCAGAGAACGGAAATCGAGTCCCAGGCCCGGAGACTCCGGGCGAAAACCGGAAATCTGGAAACCCTAGGTGGGCTGCGTTGTTTCGGTAGTGGTACTGATGATGTACTCACTCTTCGCTTAGCCCCGTCACCTGACGTTTCGGCATGAAGACTGGTGATTTTGCCCTGCTGCCTAGTTTTAGGGGAAAACTATGCGCCACCAACCTCTTCACGAACATCACGAATCCAACATCTTCACGCTCTTGTTCCTCTTCACGAACATTTTGGATAAGATTACAATTGAGGATGAACGCCCACAGGCTGATAATAGGTTTTTTCTCCATTTTACCCGCGAAATAGCCTCCAGAATCAGCCTAAATCGCGCTTAACAGCCCAATTTGGAAACTCTGGGTGCTCCTCCCTAATCTTCCTCAACAAGAGCGAGTGTCGCTAGCGAGACTGAGCCGGGTCGCAGGCTCAGACCCATTATCTCCCCCAGCAACAGCACGATGCCCACCGCTGTCTCAGGTCCCATTATGGGTGACAAGTTGTCGTCCACCTTCACGTTCCCGTGCCATCAATTATGACCCTGTGGGGTCCACCCCAGTTTTACAGTCACCGAGTTTCTCATGTGGCACGTAAAACAGCCATCTCTTTATTCACCCAACTTAAGAGACTAAACTTGAAATAACTGCTGGATGCGGGGGGGGGATGTGAGGGACTTACCTGGGCACCAGCTCTCTGTATCTCTCGTAACCAATTGTATTCTTCCCGAAATCAATTTGTTTTTGTCGCCGAGCCAAGACGTCTGGATCGGTCTCAGGTTCACGTTTAGGGCTTCTCCTGAGCATAATAATTTACGGTAGATACAAGTCATCCGGTTGGAATAATGCAAGCAGCAATTGAAGTCACTAGGCTTACTTAACTGTCGGAGTCAAGACTTCTCTGAGCCGCTTCCGGGTGGCCATAATTCTCGACGGCGACGGTGTGGAAGCGGCAGCGTCTCTTGAAGAGGTGCGTTTCGTGTCGACTGGTTCTTTCTTCGGCGTTGTTTTCATCATTTTATTTGGACTTGGAAGTAGAGCGTCGTCGCTCAGAGCGAAAGGGGCGGATTCCAATTTCCTTTTACCAGCTTTTGTCGGCGTTTTCCTGCCGAGTGGATTCACGCTGATTCCATCTTGAGATTTACACGGACTGACTAGTCCCAATTTGACGTCCAAGTGTCCCGTCAGACTGATGTCTTCCTGAACTGGGATGCTCTCCTTGAAGTCTTTTTCTTTTAAATTGCTCGACGAAACGAGATGTTTCCCAAATGTTTTGAGCGGTGCTGGCATTGAGTTTGAGTCTTCATTTTCCTCTTTGACTCGGGGCAGTCTGAAATTGATGCCCGATCTTGTTCTAACACCTGTGTCTTCATTCTCTTTCTCTACTTCCTCTTTGACAGCAGTCAGACGAAAACACGAGTCTGCCTGTGATCTGGACGGAGTGGCCTTCTTGTCTTCCTTGTCGCCAAACTCTTCTTCGACTTCATCTGCCCAGCTTTTTCGGGCGACGCTGAAATCCCACAGAGAGTCGTTTTGATCCTTCGTCAGAGCCATAATTATCCTCTTATTTTCAACAGAAATTAACTTGATCTTAGAGCGAACGCGTCATTCGAGCACCAATTTACAGCGTTAACTTTTTAAAAAACACAAAGTTAAACATTCAACAACATGAGGAACAAAGAATGTATGCGATTTTTAGATTAGCCAATAGCCACACAAACAGATCACTGCCCTCGCCCTGGCAAGAGAGGGAAAACTGTGCAGGTGAAGTGGAAGTTCCCTGTTTACTTCGCGGCAAAACTCAGTAGAATGCCCGCGCAATGGAGAGGATTGGCGGGAAAGGCCAACTCCAACGACTTTAATTAAAGAATAAGTATGTAAGACATGAACGACAAAATAATAAAAAATAATAACGAAAGAAAATATCAATCAAAATATCAAACGTCCTGAGGACATTCAAAATGAGAAAGAGAAAGGAGAACATCATTGGGGAAGAATTTGTTAAAAATTGCCATCACCTGCTAGCAACGGGGGAGGAGGACACTAAATGTCGCGTAACGCTTTTGGTTCTGATTCCGTGGAGCATCGTTACAGACTTGGGAAGTTCTATTTTCCCTAAAAATCCGGCGTCAGGATTTATTTTTGGGAGATTAATGTTCTTACTTCTTGAATACAGATATGGACTAATACTATATGGGCTACGGGGAGGAAGGGATTAAACCATCAAACGTACTATGAATTTACAAACTTGCGGCAAAAGTTGCCATTCCATTTCAAATTGTCAACCCCGAATTGCACAGCTATTGGCCGACTCAGTGCCGCCTTTTTTAAGGAGGGGCGAGCCGGTCGATCGACCGGGGGCGCTGTGTCCAAAGGGTCGTCCAGCAAACGAGGGGTAAAAGGGCGGATGACGGAATATTAGAATAGTATATTTCACAGCGAGTGAGGAAAGCGTCACTTTACCCGCGAATTTCGCACTAATATAAGCTGTGAGAAAAAGTACTGGCTAGTGACTGAGGGAAATGTACTCTGTGGATGTAAAGTTAAAAAAAAACCGCTAAAATTGTTTGCTAAGAAGTGTTTCATTCGTCAAGAGATATTGCCGTTGTGCAAAAAATAATAACCACTTTCTTCAAAGGTCAAGCGAAAAGTGCTCATTCGCGCCTCCTGGAGGCAGTGGCGTAGGTAGGAAGTAGTCTAGGGGGGGGGATCGGATTGAAATATCGTTAGGGTGAAGGAAAGGGTAATTTCACATTTTAGCCATGATTCCACCCAGCCTCTTGAATCTACCGAACATCTTGCTGGCCACATATAGCCTTGCCCGAGAACTAATTACTATTAATCCCTACAATTCATCCAGACATTTCAGAATTTTCTTATCGATAAATTCTTCCCAGTTATATGGAATGAGTACCATCGAGGGGTGTGAAGTGGAACGCAATGGAATTTTGTAAGTTTTTACTTCGTGTCGCAACACCGAGTTGATCTTTTGGCGGTTTCTCTGCAGGCTCTCGTAGATTACACGTTTTTCAAGAGTTGTGAGGTGATCGCGTGACTCTGGTAAGTTTTTAATAATTAGATCTATTGTATTTAACTTTGACTTTCGATTTTCTTGAAAGCAGAGGTCTGCAAAACTATGCCCCCCAATCTCACCCCATGAATAATGCGAGTACCAGCTTCCTGTGATCGATATACCCAAGGATATCTCGTTTATTATTGCCGCATCTCAAGCTTCCTAGCTGACTTTTTTGTTTTGTTTTTGTTTTTTTTTATTATTATTATTAATCTTTTTCTGAGAAGAGAGGTTTTGAGTGTGACTTGGAACTTGGAACGCATGTTTCATTTCTCCCAACGAATGTCAAATTTGTGGTTTTAACGTTCGGCCATATTCCAGCGTCCATTAAATACAATTTTTCCTTTTCTTTTTTTGAAGGCCATAGGTAGAAACTACAAAAGGCAGCCGGGGCAAAGCCCTAGCTCGGATACTCGAGGGACAAATTGGAAAAATCATAGTCATCGAATAATTAAGAATTCGTTATTTACCCAAGGAAAAAGACTGGAATTTTCGGATCTGTGGTTATTTTGTATAACTAGTTATTTAGGAACGTAGATATACCAATAAGATGTTCACCAATTTTGAGACTGTTTCGTACATAATGATGCTTTATTCCAATTTTTTTTATATTTTGTTTTCTTTACTAGGTTTGCTTAGTTGAATAAATTATATTCGTTATTTATTATTATTGTGTACCACACTTTAGTCATTTCCTGGCTGTTTAAACAATAAATAACTTTTTTACGTTTATTCGTGCATTGTTTATCCTACACATTGTATTTTTTACCCAAAAAAATAAAGAAAACCATGTAGGTTTTCTCACGATAATTTTTAAAAAACTTGAGAGCGTTCCAAACCACACTCATAGGCCGAAGTGATACACAACCCTTTTAATGTGAGTGTTCCAATTTTAACACCCATCCTGCTTGTCAATTGGAACACAGCATTTGTTTTTAAATATATACAAGGTGTACAAAAATTCACTGCACAGCCGAAAACCAATGATGGGGCACCTGATTTATGATGAAAATTACTATTTGCACTTTTCGAAAATTCCGCATTATTTCCGAAATATTTGACATTTTGTGATTTTTTTGCGGCCTCCGGTTTATTGTCATTAAATGCCAGCTGCTCGCCAGTGCATTAATCGAATACTAAAAGTAACTAGATCTTCTGAAAGAGCACAAAATTTCCTTCAAAATGACGTAATATTCAGCCGCGGATTAGCAGTTCTGCTCCCCCTCCCGTAACCATGAATTTGCACATTTTCTCAGCTTAAGCAGCAAAGTAGCGTTTTTATCCCGTGAACGATGTTTCTTAGTTTTCGACTAGTTTTGATGCTTTCCTCAATTTTAGCAGTAAATTAGCGATTTTTTCAATTTTTTTTAGCAGATGATTAGCACTTTTCTCAGTTT
>CM075937.1:4414887-4672879 GCA_038030265.1 Corythucha ciliata | reverse complement strand
GAGGGCATTGGAATGGGTGCACTTTTTGGGATGGGATTGAAAAAAAAAAAAAAAGTGCATAAGAGTTTCTCTCGTCATGAGCAAATCGTCTTTGCCATCACACCTTTGAGAGGGGGCGAGTTTTTGAGTCGGTCACGCAGCTGCCACGCGTGTAGCGTTCAGTCTCCCTTTTTCCACCACGTGACTTCTTTTTCGCATGGCCTCATGATTCTCGTGGCATGCCGATACTGGGCCAAGAGACAAGAAAACTGCGAACTCAAATCTGTTTCTTTACCGTTCAGTTTGCTTGACTGAGAAACGTAAATTGGTGGTCGGGACCGTAGCGACAAATTTTCTAGGGATGGCCAAGATCCTGAATTGCCATCGCCCACCACCAAAGGAAAACCTAAGCGTGACTCATAACCGCGGAGACGATACGGATAATTTCCGAGTCCTCTTCAGTTCACGGTCTTGGTTACGTCGATGGCTAGATCTGCGTATTTCTCCCCGTCAATTTGGGTATACGAATGGCCCAAAACCAACAATTTCCCAGGGAAACGGCCCATTTGGCATGGATTTTCGGAAGTATAAAGTTAGCAGGCCGTTTTGCTCTAAAAAGAAACAGATTTTTCTCTGTCAAAATAACCATTTTTGATAGGGAACCCTTCTTGGCCAAAGAGAAAATAGTCGGGAAACTGCCAAAAAAGGCCGAAAATGGAAAAAAAAAAAAATATATATGACACTCACGAAAAATGTCAGGAATCTGAATCTGACAAAACGGAAGGAAACTAACGTTTAAAGAAGCGTCGTTAAACGGCGTGAAAAGGTAATAAAGAAAATGTACACAAATTTCAGGAAACTGTTACAAATGTCGAAAAGCTGGCAAACAACACCATAACAGGTATGCACCTAACTGGAATAACCATAACATTCAGGGAAACAACACCATAACTATCAACTATGCTATAAACTATAAACTATCAATTTTGCTCTAGAAAATAACTAATCAAAGGGAAAAATGAAAATCCAGCCCTCAGAACCTGCCATGGCTATAAAACGTCCATTATTACCCAAAAGCTACCAAATTTTACCAGATTTTATCCAAAGAAAGACGAAGGATCTGGGAAACGGGCTCTCGTTGGAGTCGTTGGTCTTCCGGATCAACAGGAACTGCTAACTAAGCCCCTCAAACTTACAAGTTATAAAGGAGAAGACCAGTTTAACCTCCTAGTATAGATTTTTGGCCGAAATTCGGCAATTTTTACCTGTTGAAGCTAAGCGTTTACTCTATACTCCTCCCCCCCCCCACAAATACTGCGAAAAAGTATCTTGGTGAGACAATAAGACCGTAATTATTTATTAACTGTTATATGAGATGAATAGATACATAGTCGTGAGTCTCACGAGGGTCTATCAATGGCCTACTAGATAAAGGGTCGTGCCAATTCTTTTGCGGTTTCTTGCCTGCATTAGTCAGAGTTGAATCCACAGTTTCGCATGATAACGACTGTATCTTTCTGTGGCAGTGGCAGTCGGTTGATGATGCTAAAATTTATTTTCAGTGAAATTGATTGTTTTGAGAGCTCAATGTGCGATATTCGTTTTTGAACTAGCCACAACCGCGTACTTTTTTTTTTCAACGGATTGACTCGTTTCAAACCGCAATTTGAAATATCGAACCCCTCGAAACTTGACATTTGAAGAGGTCAGAAGCGAAATATTTGATTTTTATAAAGCAAAACCCCCTCAAAACCTGTTTTTGAGATAGCCGTACCCACGCAACTAACTTTTCCTGTAAGTCCCAAACCCGCGAAGTTGTATTGTTCGAGGGGACCAAATGCGAATTCGATGTTGTAAGTACCAAATCTACTATGTTTCAGTATGCCAAGTGTGGATCTAGGAATATTTTTGGGGAGGACGACTGCCCCAACAGGCTTTTCTTGTTGGTTCGGTAAGGATAGGGGGAGGGGGATTCCACTCTGCGTGTTGGGGGAACTTCCGTACCTCAGCTGCTACTTAACTCCAAACGAGTCGATTGCGGGTTTTGAAGCTAGAATCGCCAGTATAGAGGATGAAGTCCGCGAGGTGAGGGGAAAATTGCTTATCGCTGGTGATTTTAATGCCAAAGCAATAGAGTGGGGTGAGCCTATCCCGGACGGTCGAGGCCGAAGAGTAATGGATATGATATCTAGACTTGGATTAGTAGTATTGAACCAAGGAGAAGCACCAACGTTTCGCCGAGCTGGATGTACGGGCACCAGACCGGATATTACCATGAGTACAGAGAGTCTTGCAGGGCAAATAAGGGGATGGCAGGTCTTTGAGGATTACTCTGCCAGTGACCATCAATACCTGGGATACCGTTTAGGGGGACACTTAACGAAACTTGAGTCAGCCTCGCCTCCACGTTGGAACACCGCGAGGTTGGATTTAGAGGTGCTGGACACAATGATAGTTACGGGAAAAGGGGTTCTGCAACGAATGGAGACAGAAAAAGCGGGAGGTTCTCATGATTTGGTTGCAGCAACAATGAAATTGCTGACCAGGGTATGTGAGTGCTCTATGCCAAAAAAGCGTGGTATGCGGAACCGACGACCAATGTACTGGTGGAGTGAACAAATCGCAGACTTAAGGAGGAACTGTTTTCGCCTCAGAAGGCTAGCCCAACGAGCCAGAGGGAGTGCCGCTTTTTCGCAGAGGAAGGTGGAGCAGTACAGGGCCGCTCGGCGTGCTCTTAAAGTGGCCATAGCTGAGAGTAAGGCTAGGAAGTGGAAAGAGCTTTGCAGCGATATTGAGAACGACCCTTGGGGTCTGGGATACAGGTTGGTTCTACAAAAGCTAAAAGGAATGGACTCCACAGCTGAAATGCCAGTTGAGGACAAGGAGAGGATAGTGGACGAGCTATTTCCAACGCATGAAGTGGAGGATCGAGCGCTAGTTGCGGTGACTCCCAGTGATATACCACTGTTCACTACGAGTGATCTGCAGGAGGCGGCAAAGTCAATGAGGAACCGGAAGGCTCCAGGCCCGGATGGGATCCCGGTTGAAATACTGAAGATCGTTTCTAAAAGTCACCCAGACGTTCTTTTGCAAATGTATAATGCGTGCTTGGTAGATGGTGTGTTACCGGAACGTTGGAAGACAGCGAAGCTGGTCCTCATCGGGAAAGGTAAAGGAGACCCAAACACAGCGTCAGCCCATAGACCGCTATGCATGCTGGACACTGCTGGAAAGCTGTTTGAGAAACTGCTAAAAAAAAGAACCCTCGAGGCAGTTGCTGCGGCAGGAGGGCTGTCGCCGAGGCAACACGGGTTCAGAGGGGGTAGGTCCACTGTAGATGCGGTGAGAGAAGTGGTAACGGCTGCACAAGCAGCGAAAACAGGAAACCATTGGTCCCGTGAACTCTGCATGGCGGTCACTCTGGATGTCAGGAATGCTTTCAATTCGGCTCTGAAAGAAGATTTTCGAATTCCGGGGTACCTGTACCGTGTTTTGCAAGACTACCTATCCGAGCGATGGGTGACGTTTAGCACACGGGAGGGGACAAGAAAGAAGTGGATTACCTCAGGTGCAGCTCAAGGTTCGGTCCTTGGGGCGGACCTATGGAACATTAATTACGACGGGATTCTGCGTTTGGATATGCCGGAGGGGGTTTTCCTGGTAGGGTACGCTGACGATGTCGTCATTGTCCTAACAGCTCGAAGGGCTGAGGAGCTTCAGTTCAAGTTGAACCAGGCCATGAGGAGGATTCTGGAGTGGATGGAGTCCAGATCGTTGTCAACTTGAGCTTGTAGATCCCACTGCCCTTCTCAGGCTCTTTGGGATTCTTCCCGCTTGGTAGCATGTTCTTTAGAGAACCATTCGCCTTGAACGCTGGTCGGTAACCCGCTCTCTTCAGCACCCTCTCCACCTACAAGGACATCCGACCCAGATAAGGCAAAGGGACCCACTTATCGCCACTAAACTCGTTGTTTCCTCTAGCATGTGCGGGAGAGATCGAGTCTAACAAAAGATCGAGTTCCTTCTTTTTCATCATGCCATTGACAATATTGGCATTATAACCATTATTTACTGCTATCTCTCTTACAGCTAAACATTCTTTTTTGTAATTTTCTTCGCTCAATGGTAGTGAAACGAGACGGTGAACATAAGCCTTCAAAGCTGATAATTTGTGCTTGGGGTGGTGGTTTGACTCGGACGGGATGATTAAGTCGGTGGCCGTTGGCTTGCGATATACCCCAAATTCCAATGCCGTGTTTGTTCGGGAGATGGTCAGGTCCAGGAAATTTAATTTATTGTCTACCTCCGCCTCCACAGTGAACCTGAGGTACTTGACTCTAAGTGTTCAGGTACCTCAGAAAATCGTCGAGCTCTTTTCTGGTTCCGTCCCAAAGAACGCACGTGTCATCCACGTAACGTCCCCAAAACCTAATCTTGTTAAAGTACGGATTCATACTAGACATTACAAAACTCCTTTCAAAGTAGTCAAGGACCAGATCGGCGCAAAAGGGAGAAACACTGGAGCCCATGGCCAGTCCTTCTTTCTGGGAATAAAAAACCCCATCGAACTCGACGTAACTCTGCTTGAGACACATCTCGAGCAGGGTCAAGACCTCTTCTCCAAGCAATGGCTGGCTGCCTAGCCTCATGGCTGACTCATGAGTGTTAGGAGGTTAAGTGGTCGTCTTTTAGTGGCATTTTTTCAGAGTTTCGATTTGAGCAGGACGTGGTTTATGAGATCCCCCCCCCCCCCAAGAGTCCCAAAAAGACGAATTTATGGCTAAAAAGCGGATGTCCCTCACCCCTAAATAAGAAAAAGCAAACCAGACACAGTATAAATAATAGCCGCTTGGCTAGGCCATAACACAAAAAATTGAACATTTCCTCCACCCAGTTTCCGCTTCATCCGCAGTAAATGACGCCAAAATCTCTATACTCAGCCGTTATTGAGAAAATGTTGCTCGAAAATCTATGTTTACCAAAGCAATCGAACCTTTCCCACTATTGACTACTTAGGAACTCCATTACCAAAACTGACCGTAATTAGCTTTAAAATTCTTCTTTCGAGCTGGAATCCGGTTGTACTGAACCGAAAAACACAATTTGGCCCCAGAAATGGGCTCCAATTTGATTACTTTGTAGGGAGGGGGAGGGAGTAGGCTGTACTTTTTTGTTCTGAAAAATACTTTTTCTAGGACGAATTTTCTGCAAGTTGGCAACTTTACTTCACAGCGCTGCCCGTTATCCCTTTCAATCTGATCCTCCACCCTTACCCCACCGTCAAAACTGAACGGCAAATCCTCGTAGTGGAGATCCGCGAAGTGAAGTTTGCGGTTTGAAAGAGCTAAATTCGCGAAATTGCTTTTTTTCAATGAGTTTTTGAGTTGAGAAATTGATTAGTGAGTGAGCCAAGATTGTTTTTTGCATGGATCAAAACCTCTAAATTTTGTTTTTAATGCGGCGAAACTTGTGTTTGTCTTTAACTAGCCAACGCTACAAAATCCTGAATAGGTTCAGCAGTGCGAAATTAGGTTTTAATGAGCCAACGTCGCAAAATTTTTGTAACTTCTGCCCGGAATTTGATTTATGTTGGAATCGAACGCATCAAATTGGATTCTTCGAGTGACCCAAACCCGCAACCCGTGAAACTGTTTTTTGTGGGTGAGCCAATCCCGCTTAAAGTGGGGCAAACCCCGCTGCTACGTTTTGTTGATAAGGTTCAGACCCGTGATATCGCTCTTTACAGTGCGAAGTTCGCGGCCGCGAAAACCACTAAATTGCTTTTTTGGGGTGAACCTAACCCGTGAAACTGGTTTTTACTGAACCGATTCCGCGAAATTTTGGTTTTCAGTGAGCCAACTTTGCAAAATTGGGTTTGAAACAGTCGAACGTGCCAAATTGATATCCCGAGTTGGTAGCTTTAGTTGCGTGCCCATGGGGAGGGTTTCGGGGGTCACGCGCCCTAAAAATAGCCAAACTGGCGATTGCCGCTCTAATAGGCCAAAATGACTCTAGGCGGCCTGGAAATGTTTTAACAGATTATTCGTGTCCTGAAAGCTGAAAATAGACCATTTGCACGACAAGAATGGTCAAAATAACCATTCGTGCCCAATTTGCTAGAAGGGACTATTGCATCCTACTAAACATAGCAAAACTGACGATTCGCGCCCTATAAAATGTCAAACCTCGTGCGTCCTAAAATTGGCCAAACTGGCTGTCCAAGCCGTAAAATCGGCAAAACTGACTCGACGCGCCCTAAAAATAGCTTAACCAACGATTCGTGCCTTGAAAATGCCTTAACAGACGATGCCTGTCCCTAAGTTGGCCAAACTGACCATTAGCGCTTAAGAAACTAGAAATTTCTCGTTAAAAAAAAAAAATAAATAAATAAAACTTGACCATTTCGACTGGTACATACTGACAGTTTGCGCCGCAAAAATGGCCAAACTGAACATTCGTGCCCTGAAAATGAAAATGTCTAAACTGACGATTCGTTCCCTAAAAATAGCAATACTGGCTATTTAAGCCCTAAAACTGGAATACTCGTACCAGAATTCACGGTCCAAAAATTAGCCAATCTGAACATTTGCGCCCCACAGACAATTCGTGCCTCACAAATACCCAAACTGACCATTTGCGCCTTTTAGATGTCTTAAATGACGATTCGGGCCATGCTGCACTGAAAAAATGGCCAAACTGGCTATTCGCGTCCTTTAAAGATGAATTGACTATTAGCGCCCTAAAATCGATGAACTGACCATTCTTCTCCCCCTCCCCCTTCGAATAGGACAACTCGCATGAGTGGATTATGTACGCCACCGAGTAGCGCAAACCCGCGAAATTGTTTTTTTGTGGCGGGGGGGGGGTTAACCAATTTTTCCTTCATGTTTTGAATTGGTCAACCCTGTGAAATTTGGTTCTTGTAGCACCATAAGCCAAAGTTTCGAATGAGCCTACTTCGTGAAATTGGTTTTTGAAAAGACCAACCCTGTGAAATTGTTTTTGGAAGGAACGACACCGGCTGAATCGCTCTTTAAAATGATCCAACACGCTGGAAATTCAACCTTTGGAGAAAATAGAAAAGCGTGAAATCCTGGACGTTGGCCATTGGGGGGGGGGGGAGGCCGACCCAGCGTTTCTGGTGCGACAGATCCGTAAAATTTGTTTTAGTTAAGATCTAAACAGGCGAGTTGCTTTTTATACGGCGCCCGAGTCATTGATAGAGTTATCGATTTAGTCCGTGAATGTCAAAAAACCGTGAAATTATTTGGACTTTGAAATTGCCTAACTAGCGAGATTGTTCTTTTAATGGATCAACCTAATGGAATTTACGCTATTTTAGGGAGTCGATCCTGTAAAATTGTCTTTTTGACAGAGTGAAACCCGTGAAATTTGGTTCTGTGAGCAATAACCACTGCATTTCGAAAGGATATAACCCGCGAAATCTATTTTTTAAAGTGCCAAACATGAGAATTTTGTCTGAAATGTACTTGAGTGTTTTGATTAGCGCCGGACGAGGTTCAGGACTATCAACAGTGTTGATTGGCTTTTTTTAGTTATCAAAAAAAAAGTATTACCTATTTCATGGTTTCAGACCCGTTCGTTATTTTTTATTTTGTCTCAGGAGGCATTACCCCGAATAATCCAGAGGCTTTGAAAATGCTCGAGCACGCCCGGGAAGTGCTACAACAGAATGGAAAGCGCCATCAGATCCTCCCGAACTCGTTGCTGCTCCAACAGCAACAAATACAGCAGCAGCAGCAGCAGCAGCAACAGCAACTCCAGCAACAGGTCACTCAACAACCTCCCCAAACGGCTCAGAACCGGGTGTTGACTGAAGAAGAGAATTCGTTACTAGTCCATCAAAATGTATCGCCGAGTAATTGGCAACAGCAGCCGGTGACTTTGAGGCGAAATCCCGGACATCCAGTCAAATTGATTGAAAACGGTGGTGGACTGCCGCCTTTTCAGTCGCAGCAGTTGCAGCAGCAGCAGCAACAACAGCATCTGCAGCAGCAGCAGCAGCAACAACAACAACAACAACAACAACAACAACAGCACCTGCAGCAACAGCAACTACCACATCCTCAACAACAATTGCAGCACCAGCAACAACTCCAACAGCAGCAATTACAGTTACAAAAAGAGTCGCAACAAAGAAGTCAAGTTTACGAGTCATCTAGACCACTTTCGTGCATATATTGCGGTATCGATTTCAATTCTAGATCCGAACTTAAATCACACTGTCAAAGTGAGGCTCACCAGAACGTTATAATGAGCGACGAAGGTCGCGATTGGAAATGGCGTCCACCGCCACGCGGTCACACGGCCGACAATTATATTCTGTGCGAGGCGTGGGTTGAATTGGGAACGTGTCGCTACGGCGCTCAGTGCGTTGAAGCGCACGGCCACGAAGAGTTGGTGGAGTGGCGCGAGCGATTCGAGTATCGACGAATGAAACTTCAGAGGGCGTGTGAAAAAGAGCTGTACGGTAAATCTTACACGGAGCAACTATTGGAGAAATGGTCGCAGGCGGCCGAACCGAATGATGTGATGCGGGAAAGACTGGACGGCGTTGAGGATTCGTGTTCGTCACCACTTGCGACGATGACATCTTCAAAAGTGAGTCGTCACACTTGGGCTTTTGTTCTAAAGAGCGCTCAGAAGTTAAAGGCGGTTGCACTTCTCCAAGACACCTACAGAAATCATTTCTTTCTTACGTAAGCAATTCGTTCGTATCTTTTTATTTTTATTTCACATTAATGATTTTACTTTTCCATCAGGAGGATCGCCATTACAGCAGGTGACAATTCCATCGTTGACGTCTCTTTACATCAAGGGCAAGAGTGGACAGGTGATGCAACGAGCAATCTCGAAGAGAATGGAACGTCATCACCTCCTCTTGAGTTCACTTACACAGTAGAAGTGACATTCAGCACTGACATTTTTGGAACATTTCGACAGTCTATCGTATTTGATTTCGGAACATCGCCGATCCTCGTAAAGCACCTGTGTGTCGACGTTATGCCTGTGACGGATGCAGATAAAATGAAAGAACTAAAAAAAGTAACTTTCGACCCATTATTATGAGATGAATGTTCATTAATTTTTTTGTTTTTTCGTCAGGAGCTTGTTCTCTCATCGACGGAACGTTGGAATCCCGACAATGCAGTCATTGTCACTTTTACACCGGCCAATGACAGTGAAACACTTCGTAAAGAACGCGAGCGTGACAACGAGCTCCTGTCAACTTATCCTCAGCCGTCGCCTGAGACATTCAGTTTGACGCAGTCAACAGTGGCGGAAAAGAGACCGAACCGTGCTAACTATCGTCCTAGAATTCACGAATTGTTATTCGTCGAAGAAATGGCGAGGTATCAACTGGTGAGTCCCCAGAAATCCACCCGTTAACTCTAAAGATTTGTTTTGTTCTAAACGAGTTTAAAAATCATCTTCAGGTGGCCAATTATAACATCGAAGCGAGACTGCAACTGGCTAAAAATTATTTACTTTCACCGAGCGGTGTTGCAGCGAGTACTGCCAAATACGCTCACAACGGCGAGCTGTTTGCATTATTGACCCTTGGAAAGAATGTTAGTGAAGACACATCGGCAGGACGTCTTATTCTGAACAATTGCGCGACGGTGCTCATTTCACCATCACAGAGTGGTAAAGATGTTAAAAAAACGGGCGAGGAAAAGGAAAAACGAGTCGTCTACGAATCACTAATTGAAGATAAAGGAAAAAGCGTCGTTTATTTGAGGTTGTCCGCGGTTGCTGTTGAAGCCCTCGGTTTGAAGGTAACGGAAGTTCAACTTCATACTTTTCTTTTTCACGCTTTTTGCTAATTCTTCTGTTTTTTTCTTTTAGCCCGACACTAAAATCGTCATGGACGTTCAATTTCAACTGAATCGAGTCCCCTACTGTGAATGGCATCAGGCCATCGATAAAATAGCCGATTTTCGTATAATTTTCCCCGAAACCTACGTCGAGCCAACAATACCCTGGTCACCTCAGAGACAGTGGAGCAATCTTTCGACCGAAAATAAATTAAATCCGAAACAACGCGAAGCCGTCATGGCCATAACGGCTCCGCTTGAAGTTCAATTGCCGCCAATTCTCATCATCGGACCATTTGGAACGGGTAAAACGTATACTCTTGCTCAGGCCATCAAAGAAGTTTTGAAACAACCGGGAACTCGAATACTCGTCTGTACACATTCCAATTCGGCGGCCGATTTGTACATTAAAGATTATCTTCACCCGTACGTTGAAAGCGGTCACGAAGAGGCCCGACCTTTGAGGATATTCTATCATAGGAGATGGGTCGCGACGGTCAATCACGTCGTACAAAAAGTAAAATAATTTATTAAAATCTTAATTTGAAAAAAAAAAAAAACACTTGGTAAACATTTATCGTTACAGTACGCAATGATCGAAGTTAACTCTCAAGGTGTACGAACATTTAAAATTCCCACGCTGGACGACATTTTAAAGCACAGAGTTATCGTTGTTACCCTGAGTATATCGATGCATTTGTCTACTATGGGCTTAAGAAAAGGTAACCCGATAAATAAGGGAGTTGTTACATTGTCCCACTGTTAATTATGTTATTGCAGGCCACTTTACTCATATTTTACTGGACGAAGCAGCCCAGGCTATGGAATGTGAAGCGATTATGCCGCTAGCTTTGGCCAATGAGAACACTAGAATAGTTTTAGCCGGTGATCACATGCAGGTAAGTCCGTATGCCTCCTATGTTTACGGTGACCAGATTGTTTCACTTGGAAAAGAAAAACCCCGGGCTTGGGTAAAATCCATGAGAAGAATACCACCACCACGTGGCAGCCTTCTTTTAGGGTAATTTCATCAAAGTTACCGGTTTTGAGTCAAACCCCGATTGGCTCCAACCCAAAACACAACAGAGTGACCGCCGCAGCTTCCCTTGAAGTGGCCAAAAATGAACCTTTCGTATTGTTGGTTTCGAGATTTTCCTGACTCCAGAACTGCCCAGCACTGGATCTTTCAGAGCCTAAAACCCCCCAACTTGACTGGTTTTACTCTCATATGGACGAAATTCCGCCAAAACACTCACCATAAAAACAAAAAAATCAATTCCAAGGTCTGGGCTCTCTCAGAAAAACAAATCGGGCAAGTCCGGGGCCAAAATAGAGAGGAAGAAATGTTAATTTGCTACAAAATTGAGAAAAAGTGTTAATTGAGGCTAAAATTAAGAAGAAGCACTCATTTGTCGCTAAAATTGATTTCAAAAAGTGCAAAATTTGTCGCTAAGATTGAGGAAAAAACACTAATTTGTGGCATCTGAAGCGGTTTAAAATTTTCAAAACAAACTCTAATCCACCGTTTTCCAAAAACCCTTATGTAGCCAAAATAATTGAGAAATCGCGCAAATGTGCTGTTTTGAGAGCAAGTTCGTGGATACAAGTTTATAGAAAGCGCTTCTTTTCGGCTAAAATTGAGCCCAAGTGCTATTTCGCGGTTTCTCGATGCAACTACCAAGCCCCCCAAAATTGTGCGTAAAAGCTCTAAGTCGCGGTCCATGGAGGACCTTAATCGGCTAAATTTGGGAAAAGCGCTAATTTGAGGCTAAAATTGTGAATATTAGAATCCATTTTAGAACAAATTTGTGGCCAAAAACGAGAAAAATCGCTAGAGAAAACGCCTATTCGCGGTTTTTTGGAGTGCAACTTTGCGGCTAACATTGAAAACGCGCTACTGTGCTGTTCTTGGGGATGGGAGCTGGGGCGAGTCCCACTACTAAAAGCTGGGAAAAATCTCTAATTCGCGGGTAAAATTGAGGGATAAAAGCTTGGGGGTATGGCTTCCGCCATGGCTGTCCGTCGTGGTCATTCTAATAGTCCGGAGTCAAAGGCCACAAAAAAACAGTTGGAAACTTGCTATTCGCGGATACTTTGCCCCGACACTTGCAATTTTTCGAAACTATTCATTTTCTCTTAAATAAAGACCAGAAACTTGCATTTTTGCTGGAATTTAGAGTTGAAACCTTGCAACTGTACGGATGATTAGCCAGGAAACGTCCAATTTCGTGGGTATATTTGTCAGTCTTTTGCTGCTTGCCGCCCTGGTCTCCGCCGCCACCAGAAACAGCCTCGGAATTTGCAATTTTTTGGGCTCAAATTAAAACTATAACCTTGCAATTTTGCAAAATTAGGACTCGAACCCGTTAATTTCGTGGATATTCAGTCAGGAAACTCGTAATTTCGCTCAAAGATGGACACCGAACAACGCCGACACAAAAATTCAGCTCTAGCTAGCTTATTCACCGTACGCGTGCAGTCCGCGACGACTGGCCCAGAGGTCACTCACTCGTTACACCCACAAAAAAAACCTGCTATTTTGCTTAAATTAAGACTCTGCATTGCAATTTCACGAATATTCAGCCAATCCAGTTATTTGGATATTCAGCCCCAAAATTTTGTCAGACTTTGGACGCTGTCGTCGTGGCCGGCTAGCCCGGGTTCCGTGTTCACTTGAAAAAGCCGCGTAACTATTTCTCGAAAATAAATGCCATAAAATAGCAAATTTCGTGGGTAATTAGACCGTAATATTTTTCAATTTCACTCATTTTTAGCTCCGAACGTTGTAATTTCGCACTTTTTCATGAAGCTATGAGCGCTTTCGACCCCCCCCCCCCCATCTATTTTCACCGACTTGGGTCCGCGCCCAATGCAAAACCAAAATCCCCATGAGTTAATAAATTAATTAGACTGATATTATCCGGACGACGATGGAAGGGCATAGCCCAACACGGTTCGAGTTTCGAAAAAATGGCTCCCCCAGAGGTTGCGGGTTCAAATCCCGTCGGGGAGCCATTTTTTCTCGAAACTCGAACCGTGTTGGGCTATGCCCTTCCATCGTCGTCCGGATAATATCAGTCTAATTAATTTATTAATTAAAATACCGGCGACAGATTTGTTCATTATATCCATTCAAAATCCCCATGCATTTTGCGAAAGTAAATACCAGGAACTTGGTATTCCGCCCATAATCAGGCTCGAAACTTAATTGTGCAGATTTCCAACTTCGAGGCCCGTATGCCAAGTCGTTCCTCGAAATTTCCTCGACTTCAACCTACCTCACAAACTGTAGAATCACATGTTATTTTATAATTTTTCCAGTTTGTGAGTTTGAGGAAAATTCGAGGAACGACTTGGCATACGGGCTCCAATGTAGCGGCTTTTTTGTGATTGTTTTTTACTCGTCATCTAATGATGCTATTACACGTGAGAGTAAATTTCGAGAGTTGAATTCTCTGAGAGTGCCAGGTACGGGCCGGGGGGGGGGGGAGAACTCTCCGGCCCGTTTAGACTGGCAAGTTAAGCTCTCGAGAGCTAAAAACCCTCAAACGTAAACGCAGCTTAAGAAATGTGCGATCACGTCAAAAGCAAAATTATTTCATTACAAATTCCGACGTTTTCCTTCCTAAATTAGTCATTTCGCGGATGTTTATCGTCGCAAACATGCAGTTTTGTGACTAATTAGCCCGAAACTTGCGTTTCAAGTACATTTATCCTTGACACTTGCAATTTCCTGGCTATTTATCCATCGAATCTCGACTCTTGGTCCACCGCTTGCTGTTTTTGCAGATATTTTGCCCCGAAACTGGCAATCAAATATTTTTGTTGTTGTTGTTGTTGTTGTTTTTTTTGTTTTTTTCACTTTGATTCATGCGGTTCTTCTGAGAGTACAACAGTTTTTTGAGAGAAGTGCCCTTTAGGTTCCTTTATAGGACCACTAAACTATATAGTATCGTCCTTCCCAAAACAGTACCTCTGGTCACCGTAACTATGTCACAGTTTGGAACGCTAGTTTTGACTTTTTTCGTGTGTTACAGTTAAGCCCCGAATTATTTTCTGATTTTGCGAAAGAAAGGAACCTTCATATATCATTACTAGAACGTCTTTATGATCACTACCCAGCAAATTTTCCTTGTAAAATTCTTCTCTGTGAAAATTATAGGGCACACGAGGCTATCATACAGGTAAGTTTATTTGCATGCACCGGAAAGAAGCAAAATTGTAATTGTGTTTTTTTATTTTCAGTTCACGTCGGAGTTGTTCTACGAACAAAAGTTAGTCAGTAGTGGGAATCAACCAAGGCACGACTATTTTTATCCTTTAACTTTCTTCACGACCAGAGGGGAAGATGTTCAAGAAAGAAATTCAACGGCTTTTTACAACAATTCCGAGGTGAGGTCTTAATTATTCTCAGAACTATAATTCGTCATCGACAGCCGTTCTATAAGTTCCCGAGCACATGGAGTGTTTCAATCCGAAACGGAAACTCGGTGCCCGCGGTGCGGTCAAGTCGTATTTAACTTGATACTGCGTCGGCCCCGGTGATTCTTTTACTTGACTCTCCTGTAATTTGTTCGGTATGACCGCCGTCGGAGGCCGTTTCTTGTAAATACTCGCGTCGACCGGCCTGTAGGCTGCTGGGCCGGGTAGAGCTTGCAGCTCTCTCATGTAAGGGCGTGAACACCTTTTTTTTAAACGTAAAATTAATTAAAATGCGCGGCAATTAAAAACTATTTTAGACAGTTTTTACAGTGAAAATGACGGTCCTGTTGGTAGATGAGGCACTGAATAGCCGATCGAGTCAGGGATTTTGTACTGATTGGGTCCAGGAGTGAACCCTTTTTCAGTGATGTAATGCCTGCTTTTAAGCGTGAAACCTTTTTTCTCGTTAGGACGCTCCTTTTTGTCGTCCAGTGAGTATTGTCCCGGTCCAGGATTGGGTCTTTTTAGGGCCGCTTAAAAAAAAGTACATATAAAAAAATTGGGTTCAAAACGCCTTCAACTCGTTTTATTTTATTATTTCATGTTTTAACTAGGTATTTAATTTATATATAATATTGTGAATTACGGGATAAAATTATAATACAAAAATTGGGGCCAAGACTTTTCGAATAACTATTTACATTAAATTGAAACGAGTATGAATTAACTCCCGAAGAAAAAAAAAAGGGGGGGGGGCGTGTTCTTTCGGCAACGAAAACGGACGTAGAAAACTGCACTTTTAGAGGAAGGATTTTTGGGAGACACAGAGATCCTTTCAGCGCCGTTGTTGGACTTCACGGCAAACCTAAAGGTCCCGTAATTGTGCTCCCATCACCCCCTCTATTGTGGCATTGGTCACAATAGGGCGGTCCTGTGCCTTCGACTTTGCCCCAGTCCATCACCCCTCAGGGCTACTCGGTTCTCGCTTTCAGTAGTCTGGCAATGTTGTTCAGCTCCTCAGAAGAGGAAATAGCTCCCATCCCGTGCTCAGGCCTGTAGAATATGCTCGAAGGGTGGGTGATCCCCCCCCCCTATAGTGACGAAGTTTCCCCTTGTGTTCTTTGAAAAGCGAAATTGGTATTTTTATGAGCCAAAGTCCACAAAAGGAGCTGCCGGTGAAATTGGCTTTTGAAAAAACAAATCGCATGTGCAAATTTGGTTATTCTAAGAGATATTAACTGAGCATGAATGGCTTTTTCATTTTGAAGAACGAAATATAGATGTTACCGGCAAGTGGGAAATCCAGGCATTGTGGGAAATGCCTAGCCATTGTTAACAATTGATAAATGTTATATTTTTAGGGTTTTGGCTTTTTTCTTCTTCTACTTCTTCGTTTCCTGAGCTTTCGCCTTCTTGTGCTGAAGGCATCGTCAGAGAACTTTTTTGGGTTTTTTTAATTTTAAATTATAGACATGTGACGAATGGTTTGACGAAAGCTTTCGCCTTCAGCACAAGAAGGCGAAAGCTCAGGAAACGAAGAAGTAGAAGAAGAAAAAAGCCAAAACCCTAAAAATATAACATTTATCAAGTATTATGGCTTAAAAACTGATAATATTAATAAAATTGTTAACAATGCCTAGTGAAATCAGTCAATTTGGGAAAAGGGGTGATTAATCGCTGATTTTTTTTCAATTTTATAGCCGCGAATCAGCGATTTTTCTCAATTTCAGCCGTGAATTACCGTTTTTTTTGTTTTAGCGGCCGATTTGCACTTTTCTCAATTTTAGCTTTGAGTTGACGTTTTTTTCAATTCTAGCCCTTCAATTCTAGAGGTTTTTTATTAACATTTTTCTCACTCTATCCGCGAATTAGGTAGCGATTTGTCTGAATTGTAGCTATGAATAAGCGTATGTCTCTGTTTTAGCCTCCGTTTAACATTTTAGCAGTGAATTAACGTTTGTGCCAATTTTAGCTGCGAATTTCTGATTTGTCTGAATTTTTTCTCGTCAATTAGCAATTTTTTTTTCCAATTTAGCCGTGTATTAGTGATTTTTTCAGCTTTATCCGTTTATTCGCTTTTTGGCACACGTTATCCCCAATTTGGCGCTATTTCTTAATTTATCTGTTAATTAGCGATTTTTCTCGATTACGCTATGGTTTTCTGTGTTTTACCCGCCAATTAGCACTTTCTCTCAATTTTAGCGTCGAATTGAATTTTGTCTCAATTTTAGCTGAGAATTAGTGATTTGTCTCAATTGTACCAGTAAGGCCCGGGTCGACCACATGGGTTTAAAGTTCCGTTTAACACTAAGCTGAGCTTATGGGCTTACATCCCAATAAGAAATTAGCATTTTGAATACAAAATCGTTTAAACTTCAATTTTAGCAGTGAATTGGCGTTTTTCTCCATATCACCTTTTGCTATTCTCCGAGTTAACTGGCAGCAATGTGGTGTGGTATGTTGTTAGTGGAGGGGGGCTCTCATATGTTTGGGGTGTTATTTTTTTTAGAAATCTTCTACGCCTCATTGAAACCGTTTCAGTGCCACTGAGATGAGCTGTGTTGACTGGCAGAGGTGGATCATAAGATTTGCAGAAGTGGTCGGTAGACATGAGCACTTTCTCCTTATTTTTCTAAGGGAAAGGAAATAGGGTGTTTATTATGTTTTTTATAATGGGCTAAATCCTACATTTGGCTGGAAGGACCACCCAGCTGTGTGGATGTGCCTAGCCTCAACTTCCTCAGTCTCCCGCTTTACGCTTATCAGGGTTCGTAACTGTCCTGGTTAGCCAGATCCTTCCTGCAAATCGGTTTTGTCGGGTCTGGTTGATAGCCGTTAGTGGTAGGGGGGGGGGGTGTAGTGCAGTTTCACCTCCCGCTTCCGACAATGGCGGTTCATCAGCTCTGGACTCGGCTCAAATACCGGGAGACCAGGGGCCGTAGTTGGAGTCGTCGGGAAAAACTCACATGTGGTGATTGCTATGGCAAGATAGTATTATTTCTGATGCAGCGTCCTTATTTTTCCGGACGACTCTAACTAGGCCCCTAGGACCGAGTAGCTCTGGTAGCTGAAAGCTTGTAGTCGAAACGGAGACTGGACCGTGCATTTTTCATGCACTTATCAATCACATCTTTACCGGACGCCTCTCAAGTCTGCCGGGCGAATTTCTTTCTTTATGCGCATTGTACTTTCCGCCGGGCGCTTGAATTAATTGCCGATATGATTCATTTTTTGCCAGGAATTTTTCCTTTCTTGACGGGCGGAAAAATAAATAAATACCTAAGGCTGGAAGTTGCCGCTGGGAGGCCTATAGAAAGCAACTTAGGCCCTCCCCTTTATCCGCCTTTGCCCACATAGATAAACAAATAGATAACGAACATTTTCTGAACTCGCCCCCCCCCCCCCGACCATGGGCTATTGCTACGCCTCCTTGTACGTGCATTGAAGGGGACGTTAAATTCAGTATACACAATCTTGCTGACTAAAAACTCTCAGTGGGCACACAGATGAACGAAAAAATTAAAACTTCAAGGTCCCCATTATGAAAAATGCCTAGGCTTTTCCCACAATGCCTGATTTCCCACTTTGCCGGTAACATAGACATTTTCATTCGGTGTTGCAAAATTCAATGTTCAGTTTTCTGGGCTAGAATTGAATGGTTCCGATCATTTCGATTATCAATGAGTGAAATTTTGAACTTTTTGGCCAAAAGAATTGGAAGATATCAAAACTTGATTTCGATGTTCAGCATCAGACTATGGATTTTCCAAGCCCTCTCCCGGTAACTGTCAATTTCGTTCTGAACTTTGTCCTATAAACTCATTTTTTCTTCCTTTAAACTGTCATTTCGTCTTACAAAATTGTCAATGTTGTTCCGAAAACTGTTAATTCCGTCGTTCAAAACTGTCAATTACGTTTTCATGCTGTCAATTCATAAAGAACGGTCAATTTAACCTCAAAGTGTGGTTTTTTAGGCCGAAATCTGGTAAGAGCACAAGGTGGTGAGGGGGTAATGGCGCGGGGTGCACCCTTTGCCTCTGGTCTGTCGGACGTGCTCGACAGTCAGCCCTAGGCCACTCCCGCCCCGTTATCATCGTTACGCCACTGTCCTTCTTTGACTTATCAACATGATCCGGCGAACTCGAGTTCGCAGTGGAGGAAAAACCGCGAGGACCAAACCCGGAAAACAAAAAAAAAACATAAAAAGTTTTCAAACAAAAGCCTCACCAAACTGAGCGCCAATGCCATCGCTTTCTGTAATTTTCACGCCGGGTACGTGAATTTTACCGAAACGCGACAAGTTACGAATGTCATACTTTGGGCCGGGTACTTCACGAGACTGGTCACTGCAACGCGGTGCCCAACGTCCCCGTATTGAAAAGGCGGGGGCTCGCCATTTTGACACGTCGTGACCTTTGACGCCGAGCAGCGGTGCCAATTTGTATTCGTTAGGACTGGGACCTGTTAACGGCGAATAAAAAATTAATAATAAAAGATAATCCCCCTCCCCCAGCACCAAAAGCTCCGCACCTATCCTAATGGCGCACAGTGGTACATCATTTTTTTTCTTCGGTGCCTTGGATGTTCGCTTGTTCTTCAATTCAGTGTGTGACCCACTTTCCTCCATTTCCGTTTTAATTTCTAGAATTTATTTTCTACCGTTACTAGAAAAACTATAATTATCATCAATCAGTTGACATCTTTTATTGTTTTGTAAACAAACTTTTTTATTTTGGCAGGTTTACGAGGTTGTGGAAAGGGTTTGTGAGTTGAAGAAGCGCTGGCCTTCCTCCTGGGGTAAACTGGATGACCAGTCTATCGGTATTATGACACCCTACTCGGATCAGGTCTTTCGTATTAGGTCTGAATTGAGGAAAAGGCGACTCGGTGGTATATCCGTTGAACGAGTTTTGAACGTTCAAGGTATAAAGTTGGGCGTCGGATTTGATCTGAATGTTGTCATTTTTACTAAAATGGTCCCTTTTTTTTCAGGCAAACAGTTTAGGGCGATTTTCCTGAGTACTGTTCGAACGAGGAGAACCTGTGAGAGTAAGTCAGAAAGTGACATGGATTACGGGTTTTTGTCGAATTCGAAACTGTTGAATACGGCCATTACGAGAGCACAGTCTTTGGTAGCAGTTGTGGGGGATCCTGTTGCTCTTTGTTCGATCGGACGTTGCAGAAAGGTTGGTTTTTCTGAGTTTTTCGTGGGTTTTTTCTGGATGGAATATTAACGTTTGCTGTGTTTCAGGTTTGGGAGAGGTTCATTGAAATATGCGATAAAAATGGGTCTCTGTTCGGCATTAAATGGTCATATTTGAAGTCACAGTTGGATGGTGTTGAGTTAAAGAAAGTTTATACATTGAATCCATTAGCTCCTGAATTTATTCCAAGACAGTATAGAGAGCCCAGGTTTGTTTCTCACTTCTTGACAGAAAAAAAATTGTTGTTTCGTACGCAATGAGTGGTTCGTTTTCAGATATTTCGTGAAAGAAGTTGGAGGAGATTTCCCATTGTTAAGATATCCGACCGTATATCCCGCTCCACCGACTTACGGAGCTCCCATTTACTATCCGGCTGTCTTTGCCGCTCCCCTCCCTCCACCTTTCCCATTCATCTCTCCAGCGGCGGCCGCAGCGGCAGCCGCAGCAGCGGTTCCCCGTTTGGCACGCCCTTGGCCTTCAACCAGTGGACCGCCGACCGTCGGCCAACCGCCTCCGCCGGCCGCTCCTCCACCTCCGCCACAGCAGACGTCTCTACTGTCGCCGCAGTTTCACCAACAGTACACGAATATCGTGCCTTTGTTAGCCTCACTCAAGGTTCAACAACAGCCACCCACCACATTGTCGCATCAACAACACGGACCCCAACCGCCGGCGCCTCAACAGCAACCGATCGGCATGCCACCTCATTCGACGCCTCATATTGTTATCGATCGCTCATTGGAGAAACGCGATATACAGTTTCTAGGGAACGTACACTTTCCAGAACGTCAGGTACGCTTATTGAAGGGTTCAACGCTTAAATCTGTGTATTTATTGTTTCTTTGTGAACAACAGAGTATTTTATCAATTCTCCCTAAGGACATCTCCTTGGAAGAACTACTTGATTCACAAGCAAAACAGATCGATTGGTATAATTTCCTCTTGAATAATGTCAGTTTCGAAGCCGCTGCAAAGTAAGACGTTTTAAAATTTCCTGTCGGTTAACAACTTAATTCAATCATTTCTCGTGTCCGAAAATTCAGATTTTCCGACTTTGTGGCCAAAGCTACCAGAAAACCAACAATACAGCAAGCTCCCCCACCTCCACCACCTCAGCACGACGTAACAGCCAATTTCATCAATTTCCACAAACCACCACCCCCTCTTAATAAACAACAATTTGTCACCGTTCAAAACAAGGTGAGATTAATAATTCGTTGTTTATTTGTGATATAAGTTGAAGCCGAACCAAGAACCCCGGCATTCGTCGGTTTGTAGCCGAAATGTAGGCGTCTGGTAGCCAGGCTCTAGCAGGTTTGGGTGTGAGTGACGCCCTTGCGAGAAAAAGCGCTCATTCGCCGATAAAATTGATAAAAAGTGTTAGTTCGAGGTTTCTCGATGCAACTTCTTGGCCAATATTGAAAATGGAGAAAAATGGCTAATTCATGGCTCACGGGAGGGGACTCGTAAACAGCTCAACTTGGGGAAAAGCGCTAATGAGCTGTTCTTGTAGAAACTCCGCTGACTAAAAAATTTGGAAAAACCGCTTAATTCGTGCATAAAATTGAGAAAAAGTGCTCATTCGTTGTTCATGTGCTCTTCTTGAGGCAAGTCCGGAGCCTCAGTTGCCTCAAAAGTTCATAAAAAACTGTAAATTCGAGGGTAAAATTGAGAAAAATCGCTAATTTGCCGCTGTAATTCGTAAGTACTGAAGGCAACTTCGCTGCTAGGGCGCGAGTAGTCAGTTCACTATTCCCAGGCCGTAAATGGCCAGTTTGGTTATTTTTAGGGCGTGAATAGTCAGTTTGGCATTTTTTCCGGGGGGGGGGGCAGGCAGTTGTCAGTTTTGCTGTTTTCAAGGTGCGAATCTAATTTTACCATTGCTCAGTTGGTAAGGTGACGACGATAATGGTCAGTTTTACCGTTTTACGAGAGCGAGTAGCTTGTTTGGCCATCCCTTGGGCGAAAATAAGTCAGTTACGCCATCTGTAGGGCGCGAATCATTAGGTTTTTTCCACCCTCCTCGACCTCTGTAGGTCGGCCGTGGTTGAATTTGTGAACCCCGAAGCGTATTGACTTGACCCACACGTAAATCGATCAAGAGGCGGTTGACGGCTCGAAAAGATCAGACCTCTAGACACCCCTCCTTCAACTTTTTTCGGTCGTGCTGGTTGAAGCCTATTCAAGGCTACTCAACCGTAGAAATAACCGAGTTTTGATCATGTGTACAGTCTCGGTCAACGCTCCTTTACTTGAAAACTTGTAGGGCGCCACTGTATTCAGTAAAATAACTAATAAGGTGTGGAAGGTTGCAATAATTAGGGTAGGTGTACAGATATTCGCTGCACAGCCGAAAACCAGTGATAGGGCACCTGCTTTGTGGTCAAAATTACTATTTGCACTTTTCCCAAATTCCGCATGGTTTCCGAAATAATTGACATTTTGGGATTTTTTGCGGCCTCCGGTTTTTTGTCATTAAATGCCAGCTGCTTGCCAGTGGATTAATCGAATACTAAAAGTGACTAGCTCTTCTGAAAGAGCACAAAATTTCTGTGAGTGTGGGGAGGGGATAGGCGTGCCGCCACCTTAAATTTTTACCTAGTTTTGACGGATACAGACGGTATGATCACGAAAACTTCAAGCTTTCAGCGTGTGAAATAGATAATGGATGGAACTGCACCCCTCCCGGGCGTGGAGGGTGCGTCTGACTTAGGTGATTACTAAATCACCTCCTGCCCCCTTTTGGAAAATCAAATTTTTGTTTGAAATCAATAAATGTAATGAATAGAACATACTGTACAATTTAAGGGCCATTTAATTTCATCATAATATTATTCGTCGCCACCCAGCGCCGTTTCTAGCCCTCGCGGGGCCCCTAGGCGAGAACTATCGGGGGGGGGGGGCCCCCTAGCAGCCGGTGGAGACGGTGATCCAGGTTTTACTTAAAGGCAGGGGTTTCAGAAATTGCATGCTTTGCTCTACAAAAAACTGGCTTGATAGCCACTCGCATCCTTCAAATAGGTAAACTAGGTATTCCCACAAAAAAACGGATAAGCTGACTACAGTCGCTAAAGAGATCCAAAAAGCCCCCCAAAACAGGTTATTTGTCAATAAAATTAATGATCAATAATGAAACTGCGGGATTGTTTTACGATTAATAGCAGATTGAAGCGAACAGTACCTATTTTGCACTTTTGTGGAAAGAATATTTTTCTAGTCCGGCCAATGAAATTACCTGTCTGTTTGTCTCTGTAGCCGCCAGAAGTGTCCCAAATAAGAGGCTGAAACGAAGGACTTGGACGGGGAAAGTTCACAAACTTGGCCGGGACACGATCCATTTAATCGAAAGTGGAAAATTTTCGAACTGCAGAGGCAGACTGCAAGCACAGTAGTGGCCCCTCATTTGGTAGGGTTTCCCTCATTCGAAAAAGCAATTTCGCGGGATCTCCAGGGGGAATTTCCAGGATTTGCCCCTTTCTTTTAAACCCCACGGTTTGGTCCACTTTACCTACCAAATTTCATGGATTTGGCTATTTAAAATGGACATTTCGGATGTTTGTCTCAAATACTATAATGTTTGAATCTTTCAAGACCCCTTTTTGTCGATAAGGCGCCTTCAAAGCAAATTTCACGGATTTTCATGGTTGGAAAATCCAATTTCGTGGGGCTGAATTCTTCAAAAACCAAATTATTCGGATTTTTAAGCTCTGTAAAAACCCAAATTTCCCGGATTTTCTCTCCATTAAACATCATTATTTTCTGGGCTTGGCCATTTTAGAAAACGATTTTCAATCGTTTCAACAGAAGTGCCTCAAAATTGTAAAAATTAAGCCGAGTGTAACTCCTGAACGATTATTTTGTAATTATTTTTATTCCAAGCCGGGGGCCCTTCCATGGGTCGGGGCCCCTAGGCGGTCGCCTACCCTGCCTACCCCCTAAAAACGGCCCTGTCGCCACCACCTTTAAACGCAACAAAAAGTACAGCAATTTAGGATACGCTACTGATTCGCTCCACGTTTACGGGGTACTTATGCGAGTATGGATGCCACTATCACAACCGGAGGCTCCAAAACAATCAGACGTTCCAGGGCACTCGCCTTCGCCTTTGTGAACTTGGATCGTTGCCTACAATTTGATCTGCAGCCGGATGTACTGCAGTAAACATGCATCACGAAGAAGATATTTTGCGTGCGGTATAAGAAGACACAACGACCAGCACACGACAACTGGATTCAGACTTGAAAAGGCGCATTCAACGTTCCAGCATTCAGACGTCAGCTGCGGACGTTATACCTGCAATCACTCAGAAGCCAAATGTTGTCGAGCGATGACACTCTATGGACGGACGAAGAGTCTTACGCGTTTGGGCGAGTTAATTCCGAGTTAACGTCTGTCTCAAAATGCTTGACTTGCAACATTCCACACACGCTCAAAGATGGTGGTTTTCTCGAAAAACTGCAAATATTTTCGACTTTTCCCACATTTTACGTAACAACGTTTTACCTGTTGGTTCCAGCACACCGTACGTCGAGTCTTTATACTTTATTACACAAGACCTTATATACTTTCAAAAAACAATTTGTTAGCCCAGAAAATGTTCACGCTTGGGTTAATTTGATGGGGTTTTTACCAAGACCCAAGACTCAGGGGTCCGTGATGGACTTCACTGTGAACGGCTGCAAACTTTTCACGGGGTTCGTTTTCTCTATCGGGCGCGTCCCCCCGGGTTGCGGAGGGGGGACCCAAAATGCAAATCTAGCTGGACAAAAATCACAGCAGTCAGGGACTTGGTAGGATCGACCTCAAAATATGGTTCCTGCGATTGTCGAATGCGATTCGACAATTCACACGGATTCGAAGGGAAAATAGGTCAGGTGTGTCGAGGGGGAAAAGTCCACGAATTTCATTTTTTATTTTTTTCATAGATTCTGAACTATTAAAAAGAAGACACGTGTTCGAGCTTTTCTGTCAATAAACCCTGAAAGATCGTTGTTCTCAATAATAATGAGTTTTGGAAGTTATGCAATTTTAAATTTTCAAATTTTGACAAAAATCTATTATTTTGGTAATGAAATTAGGCTGAGAAATTCAGGAAAAGTATTTTAAAAAATATGCCACCATTTACTTAAGCAGCAATAGACGAAAATGTAGTATTTCGTTTAAGAAAAAGCCCGTCTTTTAATGACACAACGTATTTGAATGCTTGTAGACTTTGTGGAACTTATGGGCACCTCAAAACTCTTGTTTATGTAAAAGTGCTAATTTGCTGCTAAAAATAGAAAACATGGCTAAATCTGCGGCTAAAATTTCTGAAAATGCCCGTTCGTGGCTAAAATGAGGAAAATCGCGAATTCAAGGGCTAGAAGCGCTACTGCGCTGCTAAAATTAAGAAGAAGCGCTAGTTCGTGGCTAAACTTGTGGAAAATCACCAATTCGCGGACAAAATTTCCAACTTAAAATACTCGCCTTCGCGCCTTCTCAAGGCAACCGTCTGGCTAAAATTGAGAAAAACGGCCAAATTCATCGCTATGTTTCAAAACACCGCTGATTTGCGGCTAGAACTGATAAGAAGAGCTTATCTAAAGCTAAAAGTAAATCAAAATTTCTAATGTCGTGCTAAAATGTTAACATATGTTGCTTTGCGGCTAATGTTGAAAAAATCAAGTTTTAAGCCGTGTACACACGGAGACTTTTCTGTCCTGTCTTCTATTGTAGCTGGTGTTTTAAGTAGTCAAAAACATTAAAAGTGAAGTTTTAGGTTTATTTGGTTGAATGATAGTTCAAGAAATTGAATTATTTCTTTTTTATTATCCCCATTTTGAAGCCCATGGAGGGGCTTAGTATGAAATTATTCCCACATATTTGAAGCATTTTTATTACCCCCTCTCTTAAACCCTCTGCTGAAGTGAAACAAAAAACCAAAATGTTTCGTTTGAACCAAGTTTTAACACTGAAATAAATTGCCATATGGGCAGACAAGTACTTGCGCAAGAAATGTCCGACTTTTTCCCAGATTTGTTTCAAGACCTTTTTTTCTGGCAGCATTCTACCTTCTAGAGGTTTGGGGAACTGAACAGATGATACCTCGACCCCCGTCCTATCCTTCCTCGTCTTCTTTTCTCTTATTAATTCTGCATTTATCAAATTACCTAACTAATCAAAATGTGGCCATTAATGTGCGTGGGGACATTAGATTTCTTAAAAGGGTCAAACAGTAAAAAAGTGCGTCGTGTGCCTCCCGCACAGAATATTGGGCAAAAAATGAAGGCCCAGACTTGCAAGGACGGCTCTTGAGTCTTGGCTACTATGCAGGGTACAGGGGCACCTTCCCTTGCCCGGTTTCGGTTCATGGCGCAAGCCAGGATCCCCAGCTCTGAAAGACTCACCTCCACGTCGTGCCTCCCGGGCGCGGGTGGCTGGCCACCAGTTACTACGGCTAACGAGCCGAGCTGGGTGATGGGACCGACTCTGCTGGGGAGTTTGCTGTCATGACGGGCAAATCCTGCGCCATCTGATGGCCACAAGGTTGAGGGTCTGAACTTCCGGACCCTCAACTTGATCAGTCGTTGAAAGAGTCTTCATTGTTCAGTAATTAAGTACATATTGAACTTGACTCAATAAACTCTAGACGCAAAGAAGCTGATGTTCCAGTTCCGTCAAGTCGAATTTTATTATGTTATGCGGAATGAGCACGAGGAGTTCGAACTCGTGACTCGAAGACTGAATCTCTCCTTCATGCCCTCCAAGATTCCTATGATAAATGGTACGAATACTGTGATTCAAAGAAATCTTCAACAATCTCAGTCTGATCAGGATCCGGTCGAGGATCCGCTGAGTAATGCGAGGAGCGAGGCTCCTTGGTTTCAATAGATTGTGAGTTCAACAATACCTATAGTTTCTTCAAACATTGTTTTAAACTCTCGATTTGAGTTTTTTTTGACGATTTATGAAAAATAATGCTTCCCCGGCTCTTTTCCCTGTTTGTCACATTCAATTCAAGGCTTTGGAATGTACGCTCGTTGTAGCGCGTTATTTTAGCGCCTCTCGAAAACGCTTCCAGTGGACGACCGGCCTAAGGAGAATGGCTACAAATAAAGAACGCTTGCTGCGACGATAGATGACACTCTACAGGGTGTTTGGGGAGGAATGATCCGGATTGAAATATGTTGTAGTACTCGGCAGGGCGTATCAAAAAAGCCATATAAACATAGGGCCGCAAATGCTTTGTTTCGGAGATAGAGCCAAATTAGTGAATTTTTAGCCACTCTCCTTTTTTCCACCAATAACTCGTCGAGACAACCCCATCGTCTAACATAGAACAAAATGAGTGACATTTCTGAAAAGAGCACAACATTTTCTTCATAAATACCTAGTTCTTTCAAGCTAATAACGGGTTTAAGTATCCTCATTTGTTTATCGAAAGAGGTGAAAATGTTTTTCCTGAAATTTTCCGTTTTTTTCGGCGACGATTTCATCATACTTAATCATGTCACACCATTTGGCGGAACTCGGGGAAAACATGTCCATTTTGTAAGCTTTCAAACGGCTCAAGAAGATTGGTAATCGGTGCTGTTTTGACCGAGATATCGCGGTGAGTATTCGAAAAAGCAAGGCCAAGTGCTCAAAAACAGGCATGTTGTACCAACAAGAAAAATTTCACGTGAAAGGTTCATTGTAATTTAATGTTATACGATTCATTTATCAGTCAACATATTGATACGAACTGATCGGGAACTTACTATTCATCAAGCTCCCCCTCAGACAGAAAAGCAGTAAAGGGAGTACTTATCGGATATGATGGCGTTGACGGGTATCGAGTGTGGATAAGGAAAAGTAACAGACTCATGCGGTCAAGGGACGTAAAGTTTGAAGAGTATCCACTGCAAGAAATAAGTGTCGAAACGAATACTGAGGATGGGAAAATAGAACAAGAAATCCCACAGTTACAGCCAGAGGAACATCAAAATCAAGATGACGAGGAATTCGAAATGGGCGAAATACAAGTAGAAGAGGAAGAGCACGTTGATTGTGATGATGGAACTTCTCAAGTAACCTCATCGGCACAAGATTACGAAAGTAATCTAAGAGACAGGTCTACGTTGAAGCTCCCAGCTAGATTTTCTGATTTTGTTATGTCTGCTTTCGCTCAAGATTGCCCTATCGAAGAACCAAGCTCATACTACGAGGCAATAAATAGTAAAGAAAGTGAGCATTGGATGAAAGCAATGGAAAGTGAAATGAAATCATTGATAGAAAATGAGACTTGGACGCTGCAGAAACTACCGATCAATAAAAAGGTTCTACCCTCGAAGTGGGTGTTTAAAGTCAAGTTGAACTCGGACGGATCAATCGAAAAGTACAAGGCAAGATTAGTTGTCAAAGGATTCAATCAAAAGAAAAACGTTGATTACGACCAAACGTTTAGCCCGGTTGTACGAAGTTCAACGATAAGAAGCGTAATAAGTGTAGCTGCGTCTGAAAGAATGACTCTACGTCAGTTTGACGTTTCAACGGCATTCCTGTACGGGAAGTTAGATGAGGAAATTTACGTCGAACAGCCCGAAGGATTCAATGACGGAACGAATAAAGTGTGCCGTCTACAACGGAGTCTGTACGGCCTGAAGCAAGCCCCGCGCTGCTGGAATAAGCGTTTCGGAGGATTCATGGAATCGATTGGATTCAAGAGAAGTGAAGCGGACCCTTGTCTTTTTATCCAGCAGAAGAATTCAGAGAAGCTGATTGTTGCACTTTACGTTGACGATGGTCTCATAGCAACAACAAATCCTCAGATGTTAGACGATTTTACCAAAGAATTGAAATCGGAATTCAAAGTTGTTATGAAGCCTGCAAGTTATTATTTGGGAATCGAACTGGAACGAAGAGAAAATGGTTCTATCAAAATTTCTCAACAGTCTTACATCGAACGAATTTTGAATCGTTTTGGCATGGCAGATTGTCGCCCAGCTTGTACGCCAATGATAAAGGACTGTAATGAAGCAGGGAAAGTGGACGATGGCAAAGTCGATTTTCCATATCGTCAAGCAGTGGGAGCTCTAATGTATCTAATGACTACTACAAGGCCAGATATAGCGTTCGCAGTTGGAGTAGCATCAAGAAAACTAGAAAATCCCACAAGAAATGACTGCGTCAAAGTTAAACGCATTTTTCGCTATTTGAGAGGCACTTCTCAACTCGGAATCATCTACAGAAGCAATTTCAAGAGCGGAATAATCGAAAGCTACAGTGATGCTGATCACGCAGGTGATTTGACAACCAGAAGGTCAACAAGTGGTACTGTATGTCTCTACGCAGGAGGAGCTATCTCATGGCTTAGCCAGCTACAACATTCAGTGTCGATTTCAACTACTGAAGCGGAAATAGTGGCAGCCAGTGAAGCCGCAAGAGAACTAGTCTGGTTGAAACGTTTATTTGGTGGCTTGGTGGAAAAACTTGATACTCCTGGGTTGAATGTCGACAATGAAGCAGCAATACGGCTGTCTGATAACTACGAATTGCATCGAAGAACGAAGCACATAAGTACTCGACATTTTTTTATCAGAGAGTTGGTTACAAATGGAGATGTCATGGTTAAGAAAATACCGACGGAATTTCAGTTGGCCGACTTACTAACAAAGCCTCTCTCCAAGGTACGGCTTGTTTCCATCAGAGGAGAAATAGGTCTTCAAGTTTAAAAAAAAAAAAAAAAAAAAAAAAAAAAAAAAAAAAAAAAAAAAAAAATCCAATGAGGGAAAGTGTTGGAATTGGAACCATTTTTGATTGTCCAATCCAGCATTATTTTTTTTTAAACAGATTTTTTTGTTTACTTTCGTCAGTGTTTTTCTGAGAGAAAAAAAAATAATAAAGATTCCATTTTCCTTTTTTTATTAAATTGCTGCAAAACTTATTATATACTCCTCCATGATCAGGATTTGTGCTCGATATTATCCTAAATCCGATGTAAAAGTGCTTAAGAATCCCCTTCCCCCCCAGACGGAAATCTCTAAATCCGTCCCTGTTACCGTATGTACCTAAATTATTCTGACAGAAATTGTTTATTTTCAAGCCCGAAAAGTTACTCCCATTTTAACATGAATATTAACGTGAACACGTTTTACAGGAGTGTAGGGTCCAATTCGGCAGAAGTGGTAAAATGGGACTCACAGCGCGTGCGCCGCCTAGTGTTGGTGGTGCTGGGTGGAGGGTATTGGGGTCTCAAAACTCAAGCTCAGCTGCCACTTGCCAGCCAAAAAACTTATTCACGCTGAACTCCGTTTTTTTTTTTTTTTTTGTCCTCCGTTTTTATTTTTATGTCCTGTCCTTTGTTCACAGGGCTAATGTAGACGCGGTATTTCTAATCTGTGTTCCCGCGTGGTAGGGAGAAAGGAGAGATTTTTCCAGAATTTCTCCGTTTTTTCTTGGTTTTTTCATAGAAACATATGGTTTTTATACTTTTTGACATCACGACAAACGAACATTCCTAAAAATCTTAAAAATTTCGTGACAGGACAGAAAAGCCTCCGTGTGTACAGGGCTTTAGCCTGGCTAAAATGAGGAAAAAGGCTAATTTTCAGTCAAATTGAGAAAAAAGGTAATTCGTTGCTCAAAATGAAATAAAAATCGCCAATTTGCTGCTAAAATTTCGGAAAACGTCAATTCATGGCTAATATTGAGAAAAAGCGCTAATTCGCGGGTAAAGTTGAGGAAAGTTACTAATTCCCGGGTGACTTTGTGAAAATTTTCAATTTGCATAAAAAATTGGAAATGTGCCAATTCTCGGCTTCTGAAGACAACGTTGACGTTAAAATTGAGAAAAAGCTCCAATTCATAGCAAATGGTGAACCAAAAAAATGCGATTTGTGGCAAAAATTTGGAAAATCCTGCTATTTTGTCGTGGCTCATAAGAAAAACGCTTATTTTCACCTCAAACTGAGAACAGCGTTAATTCTCTGCTAAAATATTGAAACATTGATAATTTGCAGCTAAAGTGGAGAAAACTCAATACAGTGGGCCCCTTGGAGATATCCGCCCCGGGCCACGACGGGCGCAGGTCCGCCAGTGATGATGGTCGCTTGTTTAAAATGATATAAGGAATAAACAACAATGAACAATGATACTAGGAACAAACATTGTAAAACATTCAAACTTAAGTCTTGGGTTGAACGAGTCTAATGGCCCTCAAAATAAGGTTATCTTAATTGACAGAATCGTGGAATAATTTACTCGCTTTCGAAGTTAGGCAAATTGTGGAAGACGAATGCTGGCTTTCTTCAGACTGTATGAGTCAGGATGTACACTACTTTTGAGGTGCCGATAAGTTTAACAAATTCTACACGCACTCATAGACGTACATGGCAACCCGTGGGTTGGCGGGGGGGTTCTTAGTAAAATACGTGTTTTTCGTCATATATTGCTCCAGTGACATGGCCTTATGATTTCTTTTCGGGACTCATCAGCCTGATTTCGTGCATATTTACTTTACTAATAAATAAAAATGTATAGAATGAATACGTCAAACGAATCCGACGAGGAATTGCAAAAAAAGGGTTCCCTCAATTAACACATTCGAGGAATAATTCAAAATTTCTCGCAGTTAGGCTGATGGTGGCAGATGAATGCTGGAGTTTTGTTCACTGTATGAGTAGCAGATTCAGGATAAACAAGAGTTTTGAGGTAAATTAACCCAAGCGTGAACACTTTCTGGGCTAACAAATTGTTTTTTGAAAGTATATAAGGTCTTGTGTAATAAAGTATAAAGACTCGACGTACGGTCTGCTGTGGTGGTTGGTTGAGAGGTCAAAAATCCTGTGCGGATCTTAGGCTTAGGTTCGTATGAGCTACAAATTCGGGCTGTTCTGGACGGTTCATATAGATGTTTTGATGCAAAGAACTAAAAAGGTACCAAAAACAATTCGGCTTTTTTTTAAAAAAAAAAATGAAACTTCTAAAATCCGTAACTTGTTACCCGAATTTATTACAACAAATCTAAAGAGATTTAAGTTGTAGGCAATTTTATCATCTAGGTAAAGAGTCTTAAAAGTTTTCTACCGGAACCAACAGGTAAAACGTTATTACGTAAAATGTGGGAAAAGTCGAAAATATTTGCAGTTTTTCGAGAAAACCACCATCTTTGAGCGTGTGTGGAATGCTGCAAGTCAAGCATTTTGAGACAGACGTTAACTCGGAATTCATGCTGGTAGTTGCTCACGGTGGCAGCGTATTAATTATTCACAGACCATACATGTGAATTCCGACAGTTAGAACGCCCAAACGCGTAAGACTCTTCGTCCGTCCATAGAGTGTCATCGCAAGGCTTTCTCCCTATAAGTCACAGGACTTGTGCAGGGAGAAATAGCTAAGCCCAAAAACGTACACAAATTTAACATTTAACGGCAAAAAAGCGAAATAAAATACAGTGAAGCAAAAAGAAATAAATATGTAATAGTAGTAATGAATACAAAGTAAAATACGTCTGCTAATGATTATAGCACAGTGCTTCCTCGCTTTTCACCCCCTCCCCCTTGTACGATTTTGACGAAATTGATAGGGGACCCTCTGCTAGCCAACACATATATTCCCTGAAAATTTCATCAAATTCTGATAAAAACTATGGAAGATATGCTTGTTACAAGGATTTGCGGACAGACAGACACGAAACCGAAATTGTTCAGGAAGGTATAAAACGTGAAATGCAAGTGGAAATTTCGATTTTAAAGAAGAAAACAAAAATATTTCCTAAAAGTGAAAACAATGCTTCCGAAGCAAAATTATTCTCTTCAAATTTATTAAAAAATCAATCCTGGTCACGTTTCTTTGTTTCGTATGGTAGTTCCTATAATAATTTAAATTAAATAAAAATTTAAGATATTACCACACTAATTAAATTACATCTAGTTTGTTTTTTATGGTACTTGCTATACAATTTTTGAAACCCAGATATGATGGGTATTTTTTCACGTCTATTTTAAATTGCCAGAAAAACTGCAGTGCTTGGTAATAAGGCCCTCGTTTGAAAAATTCTGTTGCTGCTTTCGGCAACCTAATACCAGCTCCTTGAGCATTACGTGTGACTGAAGACAGTGACAACACTTCCTTAGACATACCTCTCTTGTACATTGTAAGACAAGCTTCAGTCAGAAATATTTGGGAGATACTTAAAACATCCATTTCTTTATAAAGTGCTTTAGTGGAATAGCTATGAGGCTTTCTAAGAATCACCTTGAGGAGAGTATTTTGCACAACAGACAGAGGCTTAAGCGCGCTTTTGGTTGAGCTTCCCCAGACTAGAATACCGTATTTTAAAATTGAGTGTGCCAAGGCATAGTACACTATTTTGACTAATTTTCTATTCATAACAGATTTCAACAAGTTAAATTTAAAGAATAACTTCCTTATTCTACAAACAAGCGCTTTTACCTGCTAATCAAACTTTAGCTTATAATCAATAATAATTCCCAGGTACTTACAATAATTCCTTAGAGGTATATTAAAGCACTGAGAGTTACAACTTATCACAGACGCATTATCACAGAAAGTACCAAACACAGGCTGACTAGGAATTTCGACTTGTGCAGAGCCCGAATTAAAATTACGACTAGAAGTAGGATTATCAATTTGACTAGATGAATCACAAGGAGCTGAATGAAAAACACAGTCGGGGGCATGAACATTTATGGAGAAACTGGGTAAAGAAGCCCTATCACTATGTGAAATATTAAAGAACAACGCTGACGATTTATTACAATTTAGTTCCAAATAATTGCTGTCAAACCACTGCTTTACAGCATTTAAATCAGTACGAACAACATTCTTCAACTTATTAAGATCTTTGTCCCAAAACAAGATCGCAGTATCATCTGCAAAACCGAATATTTTCCCCTTAATGTTCAAACTCATAAGATCGTACCGAAAGAGAAAAAGCACCGGACCTAAAACAGTGCCTTGCGGTATTCCGAAGCTAACAACTCTTTTTGCACTTTCCTTACCTCCAATCCGCGTTAACATACTACGATTTGTCAAATATGACCTGAACAGTTCATGGGCTACCCCCCTTATTCCTAAATTACTTAGTTTTCGTAATAGCTGTTCATGGTCCACCGCATCGAAAGCTTTACTCACGTCCAAAAAAATGCCCACAACCTTATATCCGCTATCTAACTTTTCGGACAACGTATTGTACCAATCATAAAGGGCCAGCTCAGCTCCTCGCTTCTTTAAAAACCCATACTGATTTTTTGGTATAATATCATTCATCTCAAGAAATTTCAAAAGCCTCGATTTAACACACTTTTCGAGCAATTTCGCGAAGGAGAGAGTCAGAGCTATTGGCCTATAGTTACTTACTAACTTTCTATCCCCGGCTTTGAAAAGCGGGATTATTACCGCCTGCTTAAAAAGACCAGGATAAACACCCAGCTCAAATACACGATTGAAAATATGCGATAACGGCTCCGCTATATAAGGCGCTATATTTTTAATAACTTTATTTGTAATGCACTCGTATGTGAAGGAACATGTATTCTTCATTTGAGCAATATGCTTAATAATTTCATACCTATCTACAGGCTCCAAAAATAGTGAATTCTTTATTCTAGACCCCATCGGCTCCCCTTTCAAAGACTCATTTCCAACAGTACTTCGAACAAACTTTTTATTAATATTAGCTCCTACCTCAGAAAAGTACAAATTAAAATAATCCGCTACAATTGCCTCATCATTAATTATATCACCTTGGGCATTATTTATTTCCACAATTTTGTTATTGCACGCACCGGTCTCATTTGTACAGTCCCTCACGACATTCCAAATTTGTTTCAAGTTACCCTCAGCCTCCCTAATTCGACCTTTATAATACATAATTTTGGCATTTCTAATTACTCTTGTTAAGATATTTCGATATGCCACATATCACCCGTCTAAAGAAAAAGGCAAAAGTTCATTGTTCCATGTTTCTGTTAATACAATTACGTCAAAACCAAATTTTAGCGATAACATGAATGCTTTAAATGCATCAAAATTCCTTTTTAAACTTCTAATATTACACGTAATCAACTTAAAATCGCTCTCATTACCAATCTTGTCTTCTAATTTAGATATATCAGTAATCTTATAGGTCCTAAAATTTCTATGTTCATCCAGTAAATTATTAATTTCTAATGCCATTAACAGTAATAAGGTTTCCCCCTAAACAGATAAATTCCGATAGCTATTCATTAAGCCACCTTGTTCAGATCCGAATAGTGCCTTATGGTTATTGCCTTCGCACCTTCGTCTTTGCGTACATATATTTTAAGATTAGAGACCCAAACATATTTATAGTTATTCTCCTTTGCCCTTCCCTTAGCTTTATACGACAGATCTCGCCTAAGAGCTGATAAATCCTCATTTACATAAACACGGTTATTATCCCAAGATGCAAGGAGGTGATCTGCAGTTAAGTTACCCATTTTCTTAGCATTTTTGACAAAGTTCGCCCTCTTTTCCTCCGACTCAAGCTTTGCCACTATTTTTCTATGCTTATCCTTGATAATTGGGCCAATTCGAAAAGCCTTCAAAGGTTAAACATCGACGCTTAATTTGCTTGCTACCAAATTAACAAGCTCCACACAGTCTTCGTTTTTGGTTTCAGGAATCCCTTCCCAACACAATATTATTTTTACGACTCTCCATTTCTATATTATCAACAGCTATTTGTAACATGATATTGTTGTTTTTAAGCGCCGCATTATCCTCTTCCAGAACTTTTATTTGCGATTTCAAAGCTTTAATTTCATTCTGGAACTCATCAAACTGCTTACTCATGAATTCCATAGACTTCTGAAGTTCATTGAGAGAATTTTCCATGGCCGGCATACGCCCAATCTTATCATTCAAAGCAGAAATAGCCTTTAGAATAGCCCGAGTATCCTCCTGGGTCGCTAATTGCGATGCCGATTCGCCACCAGTTGCACCAGGTTTACAATTGATACATTTCCATTTTCCTTTGTACTCTTCACTCATCTTCCTAAAATTTTTATCGGAATAAGAGCAACAAAAGTAGTGATATTGATTCCCGCACCCCGCGCAATGAAGTGCATCACAGTCCAACAACGGATCCGAACATCCCGCACAACCCATTGTCAATTAAACCAAAATGAAATAAAAAATAACTTCGAGAAAAACAAAACAAAGCTTTACAAAGTTTCAATTGAGTTTCCAAACAAGATTTATAGTCCATTCGATCTTTACACCACGACACCTGATGATCTGCAGTACATCCGGCTGCAGATCAAATTGTAGGCAACGATCCGTAAGGCTGATGGTGGCAGATGAATGCTGGAGTTTTGTACACTGTATGAGTAGCAGATTCAGGATAAACAAGAGTTTTGAGGTGCCCATAAGTTCCACAAAGTCTACAAGCATTCAAATACGTGGTGTCATTAAAAGACGGGCTTTTTCTTAAACGAAATACTAAATTTTCGTCTATTGCTGAATAAATAAATGGTGGCATATTTTTAAAAATATTTTTCCTGAAATTCTCAGCCCGATTTCCTTTTTAAAAAATGATATATTTTTGTCAAAACTTGAAATTTCAAAATTTCTTAACTTCCAAAACTCATACCTATATTGAGAATAATGATCTTTGAGGGCTTATTGACGGAAAAGCTCGAACACGTGTCTTCTTTTTATTAATAGTTTAGAATCTATGAAAAGTAAAAAAAGAAATTCGTGGACTTTTCCCCGTTCCCCGAGGACCACCTACACACCTGGCCTATTTATTTTCCCTTCGAATCCGTTTGAATTGTCGAATCGCATCAATCCTTACGTCAAAATGGACATCAAATTCGGGTTTCTCACCCTTGAAAACCCAAGGAACTATATTTTGAAGTCAATCCTACCATTTCGATCCCTGACCGCTGTGATTTTTGTCCAGCTAGATTTGCGTTTGGGCCCACTGTGCATCGGTCCGGCCCCCTTCCTGATACGGTGCGATGGGGAGTTGGGTCGGAATAAGGCGCACCCGCCGCGGATCTTGCCGTGTTGTGCGGATGGGGAGTCCGCCTTGAAGTAATCACCCCCAGAAGTTTATAGTAAAACACCGGAGGGTGCCCAGAGAATCTTCCATGAACGCCGCCAGTTACCGGCTGGTCCGTCCATGGACACCACCGAGGTCAAACACGACATTAATAATGGGACCAAGGACATACTTTGGAGGGCAGTTCTAGCGAGCATACCTGCTAGGGGAGTTTAAAATCCTTGGCACTCACGTGCTCGAGGGTCCCAGTTAGCAATTAACTCTGATCCTTATTAAGATCTTAAAAATCTTATTAAGAGGAGAGAGCTTTCTTCTCTCTAGCTAGCGTGACTCTAGCTGAGGACCTCCTCAACCTCAAACAGTGAGAGGGACTCTAGACTAGATCAACCGATCCAAGAGCGGCCCAATAATCCACTTAGGATTCCGTGCCCCCCTGCGATTGGATAGTGGCGGAGGAAAAAAACCAATGCAGTCCCCATTTCAAGCTCGAAAATTATAATTGTTGGAAAGAGGCCCACCCTCCTTCCTACAGGTTACATGACCATAGTCTTGCTGCATTGTTCTCAGTACAGAATGCAGCACTTTCAATTCCCCTGTATCATCACTACAATGAAAAATTCGGAACTACAACATTTGACGCAAGGTGAAATGCCTCCATTTCCCGAACTACTACCAAAAACAAGCTAGTTTAGCGAAAAAGTGCCGAAAATCACAAAAAGTTAAAAATGTCGCAGTTTGTCTATAATTTAAGGGTGATCCCGAAGTCTTTCGAGATCAAAAATTTGTACTCGTCATGCCTACACCACCCCAAACAAATTGAAACCAAAAAATCATCTAGCCTAAATTATTGCAACCTGGCCCCCCTTTTTATTAGTTATTTCACTGGACTACTGCAAAGATGTTGGGTATTGTTAGAAAATTATTTTTTCAAACTGCAATAAGACTTTCTTGGTTTGTGAAGGGCCCTTTCACACTGGGAGAAAAAAGAAGCCGACGCGCGAGTCTTTGTCTTTCTTCTCGGTGGAGAGACGACTCCCCCGAACGCGTCCAATGTGAAACGCCCCATAGAGTTCTACGTGTTTTATCTGAAAAAGTCGGTCGCTGACATTTTTTCCTAGTGTGAAAGGGGCCTGAGTCTCAGAGTTATTGATAAAATGCTTATTGGGTGGCATATTGGACTCTTTAGTGCTGTTTAAGCCGAACGGCTCTCTAAACCTACGTAGCGTCGTCAATCCCAAAACTGAAGAAACAAAAAATTGATTTAACCGGTCTTTTCCTTGCGAACAGATGACACGCACAATACAGCAAGAGCTTCAGCAACTTGACCAAGCGCCTTGGCTTAACGAAAAACTTCTATCGTCCTGCTGCGGCGGTGATTCCCTTTTCACATCCGCCATGATTTCACCCCTGTCCGACTCAAACGAACCGCCGATGATTGTTCGAAACGGCTCCGTGCCACTCTACCAGCGTCAACCCGGCAATGCCTATTCGACACTCACCGTTGGACCTGGAGGAAATATCAATAGTAACGGCGGCGGCGGTGGCACCAGCGCCGCCGTTGGTGGCTCCTATGCTGCAGTCGTCAAAGCTCATACTAACAGTTCATCCTCGTGTTCATCGTCTTTAAACGGCAGTAGTAGTAGCAGTTGTGGCGGCACAAACGCGTCATCCAATTCGTCGACGCCGTCAACTACTCAGGGAGGGAATCGAGCGAGGTTTTTAATGAACAGCCGAGATGACGGCCAGGATCTTTTGGCTGGTCTGCGGGAAATCGGTAATAAATCTATGGGTCTTTATCAATATTTCTCTTAATCGTTTTCCGGTCAAAGATGTACATTTTTTGTTATGCGTGTTTTTATCCTCTTCATAATTGCTTAATTGATTTCTTTAATTCGTCGAGAACCTGAAGTATCACCGAAATTGTTAGGTTGTATTATGTTGTACATAGTCTAGTTTGTTTGTATTACATATTTCTATAAAAAAAAAAAAGTGAAAAAATAAAAAAATTAATTGTAAATAGTTGAGTGCAATACGTTACAGTATTAATATATGCGTGGAACCCAGGTGTTAATTTTGTATTTTAATGCAAATTATGAATCTCTCTAGCACAATTTCAGTGATATTTCCTAGGACTCAACAAATGTCTGTAAAAACCAACAATTATATACATTTTGTAAATTTTTTCTTGTTTGATAAAATAGTGTTCATTAAAAACAAATTATTAGATTATTGTACAAAGGAAATATTAAGTGTACTGAATATATTTATATGATAAAAATGTTACGTGTATAGAAAAAGAAAAGGAAAAAAACAGAGTTTACGTCACCTACTTAAATAAATTATGCTGTAACCTTAAAAAAAAAAAAAAAAAAAAAAAAAAAAAAAAAAAAAAATCGTGAACTATAATATGTTGATTTTTCGTATTTAATATCACCCTGAAATATCATTCCAAATTAATGTTCTCTCCAAACTATCAGTCCTCGTAGTAAAACGACGTTGGAAGCTTCATAGTCCAAAGCCCTAGGACTGCCTTTTAACGTATGCCCCCGGGAGTGTTTTCCGATGGAGCATTATTACTCTCGGTAAAAACACCCTTCGAGTGGCCAAAAAAGGGCGTTTTGAGCCATTTTTCAAGCGTACCTACAGTCGAACCCTCTTCGAAGTGGCCAACGGACCAAAATCGACGGAATCGGTGAGGGGGAGCGGGGGACCGCTTCAACGGCTCGTCTGATTAAAAATCCGTTTCGAAAAAGCGGACTCCCCGTGGATAGAAACCCCGAGATACGCGGGTTCGTCCATTTATGAATTTTGGTCATTTTCGAAAGAAGAAAAAAAAAAAAAAAAAAAAAACGAAACGCGTGGCCACGCAAGGGTATTGGCCCCGCAAAGATTACGCGACCGCCCCTGGTGGCGTCTGAAAGAACATTCCTGGAGTAGACACCAAAGTCATATTTCGATACACTATTATGACTTTGGTAGACACTCAATGATGGAAGTTACTGGTTGCTATTGCTACAGCAATTTTTCATTAAAATTAGCGATTTTTCTCAATTTTAGCAGTTTTTAATTAGCGATTTTCTTAATTAACGCTGTGGGTTAGCGTTTTTCTTAATTTTAGCTGCTAACTATAGCCATTCTTTTAAATTCAGTCGTGTATTAGCGTTTTTTTCTAATTGAGCTGCAAAAATAGTGGTTTTTCTCTTTTGTATCAACAATTTCAATTGCGAATTTGCCATTTTATTCTCCATTTTACCCCCAAAAATTAGTTTTTCCCCACAATTTACCTTTTTTTCGCCTTTCTGCGCTTGCAAAAACCGGGGCACATCTCAGTTCTACCAATGAACAGAAAATTGGCGTCGTTTTTTTTTTCTTAATTTTAGCCATAAAGTTGCATCTTGGCCATTTCACGACTTAAAGTTTCCTTATAGCTTTAAAGTATTCTTATAAAAAGCGCTAATCAGAGGCTAGAAGTGTGGAAACGGCAATTTTCGGCTTCTGACGGCAAGTTGCTGCCTCAAAATGTGAAAACGGGATAAGTCATTGCTTTAAGCGCAAAAAACCGCTAATTTGCAGCTAAGAGTAAGAAAAAGTGCTAATTCATGGAAGAAATTGAGAAAAATCGCTCATTAGCGCCTAAAAAACAGGAAAAATACTAATTCATTGCAAAAATTTAGAAAAATCGCGAATTCGCGGTTAAATTGAAATAAATCGCTAAATACGCCGCTAAAATGGAGAAAAATCGCTAATTCATCGATAAAAGTGAAAAGAAGCGCTGAAGTGAGGAAAAAACGTTAACTCGCTGCCAAATTAAGAGATACCTTTAGGTAATGCGTGGCGAAAATTGGGAAAAACTCTAATTCGTGGCTGAAAACGTAGAAAAATCTGTCATTAGCGGCTTCAATGAGGAAAAACGCTAATTTGCGGTTAGAATAAAGAAAAATGGCTGATTTAGGGGGTAATTAGGGAAACTTTGTTAATTCACAGAAAATGACAAACCACGGTTTGCGGAGGAAATGTTGTGGCCAACGGGGAACTCCTTCTCATTCCCCTGTCCCAACACACTTGGCTATTCCTCCCTCTTTTGTCCCCACCAAGTAAAGCTCCAACCACAGTACAGCGCTAATCACAGCAAAGGTGCAACCAAAAAAAGGAGCCAGGTCAAGTTAGCGATCTTTTTCAGAGAAGATAGCGATCCTTACCAGCGATCTTTTTTCTGTCAACAGAGAAGGGGGTGGGGAGAGGGAGGGTGAAGAAAGGGAGTACAGAATGAGTGGGGGGGGGGAATTGACACCATAAACACAAAATAAACGCACACGAACGACATGAATACGGGCTGAGGCAGGATCGCTATTCCCTGGCTTGACAATATCGTTATAAAGTGTCGTGCCACAACCAATTCGGTATAGAACCTCTACAAACACCCCCGACGCATAAAACATGCCCGCCAATGACATAAGTACAGGCGGAGGCGGTCTGGGGGCAGGATCGCTGGCATGACAACATCGTTATAAAGTGTCGTGCCACAACCATCTTCGGTATGGAACCTCTACAGACAACTCTGACGCATAAAACATGCCCGCCAATGACATAAGTACAGGCGGGGGCGGTCTGGGGATAGGATCGCTGGCACGACAATATCGTTACAAAGTGTCGAGCCACAACCATCTTCGCTACGGAACCTCTACAGACACCCCCGAAACATGCGTGAAACATGCTCGCAAATGACATAAAAACAGGCGGGGGCGGTCTGGGGGCAGGATCGCTGGCACGACAATATCGTTATAAAATGTCGTGCCACAACCATCTTCGGTTTGGGACCTCAAGAGACACCCCCGACGCATAAAACATGCCCATCAATGACTAAAGTACAGGCGGGGGCGGTCAGGGGGCAGGATCGCTGGCATGACAATATCGTTATAAAGTGTCGTGCCACAACGATCTTCGGTATGGAACCTCTACAGACACCCCTGACGCATAAAACATGCCCGCCAATGACATAAGTACAGGCGTGGGCGGTCTGGGGGCAGGATCGCTGGCACGACAATATCGTTATAAAGTGTCGTGCCACAACCATCTACGGTATAGAACCTCTACAGACACCTCTGACGCATGAAACATGCTCGCCAACGACATAAGTACAGGCGGGGGCGGTCTGGGGGCAGGATCGCTGGCACGAAAATATCGTTATAAAGTGTCGTGCCACAACCATCTTCGGTATGGAACCTCTACAGACACCCCCGACGCATAAAACATGCCCATCAATGACTAAAGTACAGGCGGGGGCGGTCAGGGGGCAGGATCGCTGGCATGACAATATCGTTATAAAGTGTCGTGCCACAACGATCTTCGGTATGGAACCTCTACAGACACCCCTGACGCATAAAACATGCCCGCCAATGACATAAGTACAGGCGTGGGCGGTCTGGGGGCAGGATCGCTGGCACGACAATGTCGTTACAAAGTGTCGTGCCACAACCATCTTCGGTATGGAACCTCTACAGACACCCCTGACGCATCAAACATGCCCGTCAATGACATAAGTACAGGCGGGGGCGGTCTGTGGGCAGGATCGCTGGCATGACAATATCGTTATAAAGTGTCGTGCCACAAACATCTTCGGTATGGATCGGTTGGTATGGAACGTGGAACGGTTGTGGCACGACACTTTATAACGACATTGTCATGCCAGCGATCCTGCCCCCAGACCGCCCCCGCCTGTATTTATGTCATTGGCGAGCATGTTTCATGCGTCAGAGGTGTCTGTAGAGGTTCTATACCGTAGATGGTTGTGGCACGACACTTTATAACGATATTGTTAAGCTAGGGAATAGCGATCCTGCCTCAGCCCGTATTCATGTCGTTCGTGTGCGTTTATTTTGTGTTTATGGTGTCAATGCCCCCCCCCACTCTTTCTGTACTCCCTTTCTTCCCCCTCCCCCTTCCCACCCCCTTCTCTGTTGACAGAAAAAAGATCGGAGGTAAGGATCGCTATCTTCTCCGAAATAAAAGATCGCTAGGAAAAAGATCGCTAGCTTGACCTGGCTCATAGCAAAACCTCAGAAAACATCAAAAGCTCCAATCAACAACAAAGTTCCAGTCCCTGTAGAGCATCAATCCTCAGCAAATTTCCGACCCTAGCAATTGTGCAAACCACAGCAAAGTATCAAACCACAGCTAAACTCTCAAGCACAGGAAAGCTGCAAACCACAGCTAATCACCAAACCACAACGTAGCTCCAAACCACAGTGAAATACCAACCATAAAAAGCTGTAACGTAACCTCAGTAAAGCTATCCATCGCAAGATGTTTTTAAGGGGACATCCTAATTTACTGACGCACATAAAAATCACCCGGCACCCCCCAAAAATTGAAATTTTCCCATTTTTTATGACCCATAATGATTCAATTACATCATCGACAGGCTACTCCATCAACAGAAAGAGAAAAATCCCAGTATTTATGGTACCTCCCCCCGCACTTATGTCGAAAAAAACGCCCGGCACCCCGCAAAAAAAGGATTTTTCGGTATTTTCAAGTTGACTCAGCACTTCAAAACACGAGGAAAGGCAGGAGCGCGGGGCCAGACGACTTGCTGCCAGAATTTCTAATAAATTTGGGTACTTCCGCCAGAGAGACTGTCAGAACCTTCCTAAATCTAACACGGAGGACACACTTCCCAGCTGACTGGAGGAAATCAGAAATTGTTCCAATACTGAAAACTGGTAAACCAGCAGAGAGCCCAGCAAGCTACCGCCCTATTGCACTCACAAGTGTTTTTTCTAAAGTTTTTGAGAGACTGGTCCTTGGCCGACTGCAACGGTACCTGGACCAGTACAATCTACTGTCAGTGGAACAAGCAGGCTTCAGGAAGCATAGGGGCACCATAGAACAAGTTCTGCGGTTAACCCAAGGGATAAAAGATGGCTTCCATCACAAACAGAGCACCCTTGCTGTGTTTGTTGATTTTAGAACTGCATTCGACAGGGTGTGCAGAAGGCTGCTTGTCCAAAAGCTCCAGAACCATCTTCGGTATGGAACCTCTACAGACACCCCTGACGCATAAAACATGCCCGCCAATGACTAAAGTACAGGCGGGGGCGGTCAGGGGGCAGGATCGCTGGCATGACAATATCGTTATAAAGTGTCGTGCCACAACGATCTTCGGTATGGAACCTCTACAGACACCCCTGACGCATAAAACATGCCCGCCAATGACATAAGTACAGGCGTGGGCGGTCTGGGGGCAGGATCGCTGGCACGACAATGTCGTTACAAAGTGTCGTGCCACAACCATCTTCGGTATGGAACCTCTACAGACACCCCTGACGCATCAAACATGCCCGTCAATGACATAAGTACAGGCGGGGGCGGTCTGTGGGCAGGATCGCTGGCATGACAATATCGTTATAAAGTGTCGTGCCACAAACATCTTCGGTATGGATCGGTTGGTATGGAACGTGGAACGGTTGTGGCACGACACTTTATAACGACATTGTCGTGCCAGCGATCTTGCCCCCAGACCGCCCCCGCCTGTACTTAACTCATTGACGGGCATGTTTTATGCGTCGGGGGTGTCTGTAGAGGTTCTATACCGAATTGGTTGTGGCACGACACTTTATAACGATATTGTTAAGCTAGGGAATAGCGATCCTGCCTCAGCCCGTATTCATGTCGTTCGTGTGCGTTTATTTTGTGTTTATGGTGTCAATGCCCCCCCCCACTCTTTCTGTACTCCCTTTCTTCCCCCTCCCCCTCCCACCCCCTTCTCTGTTGACAGAAAAAAGATCGGTGGTAAGGATCGCTATCTTCTCCGAAATAAAGATCGCTAGGAAAAAGATCGCTAGCTTGACCTGGCTCATAGCAAAACCTCAGAAAACATCAAAAGCTCCAATCAACAACAAAGTTCCAGTCCCTGTAGAGCATCAATCCTCAGCAAATTTCCGACCCTAGCAATTGTGCAAACCACAGCAAAGTATCAAACCACAGCTAAACTCTCAAGCACAGGAAAGCTCCAAACCACAGCTAATCACCAAACCACAACGTAGCTCCAAACCACAGTGAAATACCAACCATAAAAAGCTGTAACGTAACCTCAGTAAAGCTATCCATCGCAAGATGTTTTTAAGGGGACATCCTAATTTACTGACGCACATAAAAATCACCCGGCACCCCCCAAAAATTGAAATTTTCCCATTTTTTATGACCCATAATGATTCAATTACATCATCGACAGGCTACTCCATCAACAGAAAGAGAAAAATCCCAGTATTTATGGTACCTCCCCCCGCACTTATGTCGAAAAAAACGCCCGGCACCCCGCAAAAAAAAGGATTTTTCGGTATTTTCAAGTTGACTCAGCACTTCAAAACACGAGGAAAGGCAGGAGCGCGGGGCCAGACGACTTGCTGCCAGAATTTCTAATAAATTTGGGTACTTCCGCCAGAGAGACTGTCAGAACCTTCCTAAATCTAACACGGAGGACACACTTCCCAGCTGACTGGAGGAAATCAGAAATTGTTCCAATACTGAAAACTGGTAAACCAGCAGAGAGCCCAGCAAGCTACCGCCCTATTGCACTCACAAGTGTTTTTTCTAAAGTTTTTGAGAGACTGGTCCTTGGCCGACTGCAACGGTACCTGGACCAGTACAATCTACTGTCAGTGGAACAAGCAGGCTTCAGGAAGCATAGGGGCACCATAGAACAAGTTCTGCGGTTAACCCAAGGGATAAAAGATGGCTTCCATCACAAACAGAGCACCCTTGCTGTGTTTGTTGATTTTAGAACTGCATTCGACAGGGTGTGCAGAAGGCTGCTTGTCCAAAAGCTCCAGAACATTGGGCTCAGTGGCCGCCTTTTTGCCTCCCTTCGATCCTTCCTCTCGCAGAGATTCATTCGAGTGCGGTATGGAGATGAATGCTCATCCTTTCGGCAGACACGAAATGGGGTTCCTCAAGGGGCAGTCCTTAGTCCGACTCTCTTTAATGTGATGATAGATGACGTGATATCAGCTGTCACTTCGACTCCAGGAGTCAATGCACTGCTCTATGCAGACGACTTAGTCCTTTGGGCAACGTCGAGCAATATTCCAGCAGTGCGGGGGGAGGTACCATAAATACTGGGAATTCTCTCTTTCTGTTGATGGGGTAGCCTGTCGATGATGTAATTGAATCATTATGGGTCATAAAAAATGGGAAAATTTCAATTTTTGGGGGGTGCCGGGTGATTTTTATGTGCGTCAGTAAATTAGGATGTCCCGTTTTTAAGGGCGATATTGTTGGGTTTGATGGTTCACTTTTGAATTTCCGCAAAAAACCGCCCTTGGCTTTGCCGATTCATAGGTGGTTTTGGCCCAAATGCCCTTCAGAGTACATCAGAGCCCCGATCAGTGATGACTCCCCCCACCCCCGCCCTTTTCACCAAAAACCTCATGTTACATCATTCCAACGATTCCAAAATTAATTAAATTTTGGGATGATGTTTCAAGACAAATAAGAATGTACAGTATACCTATATGCAGTACTAGTCTAGTCAAATTAGTCTTTTAACCTACAAATTACCGGTTACCGACGTTAGGGAGTCCCAGGACACCAAGAAGTACCAGAACATCAAATTTAACGCATAAAGTATCTTTTTCTGGAGGCAAAATGGTAAGTTTTTTGATAGAAAATCCAGAATAGAGGGCATCGACATTTTCAACCGTGGCGGAGGGGCTTGAAAAAGTTTGGTAAGCTAATGAAAAGAAGGTTGATGGCCTGAAATGAAGCTCACGGAGCATAGATTGGTCGGAAACAGGTGATATTAAGGCTTTCAACATTTTTGAAAAAAAGGCCCGAAAGGTATTTTATCGTGCTTCGTATTGGTCGTGGAAAACCAATGTATTCACGAAAGGCGTAGAACATTTAATAAATGTTTTGTACGAGAAGGATTTCCTCTAAAGCCACTCGTTTAGGGGATGTTTAGAAAAAAACTGATAAAATGACCCAAAAATCGTGGTTTCCGGACTGCCAAAAGTTGTGCCTAGCGTTTCAGAGGTTTCATTTTTTCTATCGAAAACTTTCGACAGAAAGAATGCCCCAGCAAGCTGGCTGTCAAATAGAGTGCAATTACTAATAGGGCGCACGTCTTGAGAAAAAGTGCTCGTTCGCGGAAGAAATCCATGAAAAGGACATTTTGCGGCTAGTACTGAGGAAAAATACCCATTCACGGCTAGAATTGAGAAATAGCGCTGATTCACGTTAAACTTAAGAAATAAATCTCATCATTCGCGGTTGAAATTGAGAAAACACACCAATTTGCGGTTTCGCGATCCAAAGTCCGGGCTAATTCACGGTTTACAGTGCTCTTTTCACGGCTAAAATTGACAAACTAAATTGTTCGTTCAATTTAGAATAGAGAAAAATCGCTCATTTGCGGCTAAAATTGAGGAAAAACGCCAATTCAAGGCTAAAATTGAGAAACGGAGCTCATTCACGCAGGTAAAATTGAGAGAAGGCACCAGTTCGTGGTTTCTCAAACCAGCATCTCGGTGAACATTGCGAAAAAGTACTAATTGATTGTTTTTATACATTTATACGTATAGCAAGTTTGCGGGTACAATCGAAAAAAAGCGCGACCTAGCGCATACATTTTTGAAAAAGTGCTTATTCTCAGCCTAAAATTAAGGCACATTGAAGAAAACACCTATTTCAAGGTTGGTGATGCAACGTCCGGATCAAAATTAATGAAATTCGCTTACACGCGGATTATGTGGACCTTTTCACAGCTGAAATTTGAAGGGGTGGGGGGAATTGCTCAAGGCAGAATTGGGATTAAAGCACTAATTTGCGGCTAAAATTGAGGGAAAACGAATTGGCAAAATTATTGTCACCATTTGTTGTTGATTGGTGGAATTGTCGTGGCTAAAATTGAGAAATAGGGTTCATTCACAGGTTAAATTGAGGAGAAACTGCTCTTTTGCGGCGGAAAGGCGGAAATTGACAGAACGCACCTATTCGCGGTTTATATCAATGCCTATAAGGCCGTAATTAAAATAGTAAATCAAAAATGCGTTATTTCACGGTTTTTTGAGACCTTTTTACGGCTAAAATGAAGAAAATGGGCTAGTTCGAGGTAGAATTGAGGAAAAAAACTCAGTTTCAGCTAAAAGTAAGGAAAAACGTCAATTCGAGGCTACAAATAGTGCTCGTTCACGAGTAAAATGGAGGGGGGGGGATTCTGTGCAACTCTTCTTGAGGAAAAACTGGATCCACCACGCCTGTGGGCAGATTCACTGGCGAAAATAACAGATGAACCACTGCCTTTTTGCCGGCTTCTAACAGGATCTGGAGGTTGGAACCGCGTCAATTCACGGTCATCAGAGACTAAATTTGCACAGAAACGGCCACAATCCGTCAAAAAATAAATATCTGCTGGAAACCTGTCGTTTGTAGTCTTGTACTTCTGATTTTACGTCGAAAAATTGAAACTTCTCTCCCCCCACCCGAAAAGTGATACTTTTGGAGCTAAACTTCAAATTTTAGACCTGAAACGGTAAACAGAGCTGGCATTTCCTCTCCCACCATAAGTCTGGAAGGCACAGCGGGCTAAACACGATTTGGAGCTAACCCAAACACACGAAATTGCGCGTCGAACCTAGCGAAAATGGGATTTGAGTGCGAAAAATCAGCAAAATCGATTTCCAATTTAAGCCGACCCTCAAAATCGGTTTGTCAGCAACAAACATCCGCGAATTTTTGATTTTTGGTGAAAGCGATGTGCGAAAATGTGTTGTTTTTTTAGTGAGAAAAATCCGCAAAATTGGTTTTATGGAGCGAAATATAATAAATTTGTGTTTCTGTAGCCAGATCACGGAAAATATTTTTGGAATTTTGGGGGTGGGCTGCTGCCCCACGAAATCTGCGTTTTTGATTCTAGGGGAGGGCAACTGCCCACCCCTGCCCCCCGCTGGCTACGCCCATGACCTAAACCTTTTGGGAGATTCTCTTAGACCTTAGAGAGACCTTTTTAATTTACATACAAGCCCTTCGACGCAGGCCAAACCTTTGGGAGGGCACATGTAGACTGGTTTTGTCAAATATCCATTCAGAAAGGCGTTCTTGATCAGAAAGGCGGGTCTTGATTAACAATCAACAACAGAAGAGTTCTCACTGTAATCATTCGCGCAACTGGAGCATAGATTTCGTCCTTTAATACCTCCCACCGAGCCACCAACCGAGGCTTACGAATTTTTTGACCTCCGACGTTGTTTTCCTTGAAAACCCATCGAGAATCAATGATTTTAACGCCTTCTGGTGGTTCAACCAAATCCCACGTATGATTTCCACCCTTCTTATATGGCGTCCTCGAAAGATTCCGGAGCTCCTTCGAATAGAGCATTCACGGACAGTGTAGCAAGCAGATTGACATCATAATCATTTAGCCATTCCGGAAGTTTTCTTTCTCGAGAAGATCTACGAAGACGGCTGGCGTCGTGTGTATTCGAATTAAGTTCGCCACTATTTGCTTGTTCTTCCACGGTTTGGTCATCGAACGAAGATAAAACGTCATCATCAGGTCGGAAATCGTTAGATGCACCTTCAGCACCTTCAACGAAACGGCAAAACCGGATGTCTTTTTCAAAGTAAGTTTTTGATTAATCGAAAACTACATTTTTCTTGAAAACAACTTTCTCTAATTTTGGATCCCACAGTCTATTCCCATTTGGCGCATATCCAACCGTGGCCATCTTTTGACTTCGATCGTCAAGCTTACGGCGTTGTTCCTTATCCACATGAACGTGAGCAACACACCCAAAAAGTTTTATTTTTGAAAGATCAGGTGAATGACCAAACTATTTTGTGGCAGGGAGAACACCCTTTTCCAGAACACTAGTTGGCCTTTGGTTAAAGAGATGTTAGAAGGTTAGATGCTCAGCGACAGTGAACTTGACAACGTAAAGATTATCGACATTCTCTCCTTCTAGTACGAGACAACCAGAGCTATCATGCACGCTGACAGTATTTTCATGGAATCCGACGGCTAGACCTTTTTGCTCTAAGCATCTAACAGAAAGCACGTGTGAATCGTCGATCCCGAACAAATTGTTCTGTCTTCGGGTGTCACTCTAGGCCTGCAATACTCAATTTTGATTGGATTTTAAGATCGTAAGCTCATCTTAAGGCTAAAGCTAAACAGAACTTTAAAGTGATGTGGTCGATCCTGGCCTAAGAAATTTGCCAAATTCAAGCAACGCCACAAAATTCGTGTCGTGTCTATCGCTAAAATTGAGCGAAGCGATACACACTTTTCCCTTTAGAATATTCGATAAAAACTTTATAAGTCCCCTTTTACACGAGTAATTTTTTTGTTCAAAAATAAATGTTCAATCTGACTGCAAACAGACAATTTCGGGCTTGGAACATCTGTTAATTTTTTTAAAAAGGGCTACTCTGATAAAAAAAGAAAAAAGAAAGAAAGAAAGAAAAAAAAACTCCTGGGTTTTAAGGTGCGTTTACACTGAAGTGTCGCGCTACACTTATTACTTGAAATTCAGTGTCAGACACAAATTTCCTTAATGTAAACACAAACTTCCAGAAATTTTTTATCAGAATTTGTACAGTCAATATAGAAGTGTCTGACACTTTACATTTATGTCGAGACATAAGTGTAGCTAAATAAATGTCAGACACTTCAGTGTAAACGCACCTTGAAAGGGGCCTAACACAATTTCCCAGCAATTAGTGCCGCATGTGAAAGGACTATTATTACACCACTAGCGGACTTTTGAAAGAACACGCGGGCACGTGTAAAGGCCGGTCCACACGCTACTTTTTTTCGTAACATTTTGTCTGCACAGTTCAACACTGGACAATTATGCGCCCTCGGGCGAATATTTCAACAGCGCCCCATGAATTCACCGTTAGATTAAGCGATTTGGTGTTTTCTCCACGTTAACCGCGAATTAATATTTTTTCAACACTTCAGCGCTTCTTCTCAATTTCGTGGGTGAATTGGATATTTTTACCCATTTTAGACGTGAATAAGCAATTTATTTCCAGTTTAGTCGCGAATTTGCGATTTTTTTATATTTTTTTCCTTCCTTTTTCCGCAAGTTAGCGTTTTTTCTCAATTTTTGCCGAACATTATCGCGTTTTGCTAATTGGCCACGAAGTTGCCTCCGGAAACCTGGGCTTGCCATTTTCTCAATTTTCTGTGAATTAGCAAATTGTCTTAAATAAGCCCCAATCCCCCCTCAAATTAATTAGCAATGCAACTTGATTTTAACCACACATTAGCGTTTTTTCTCATTTTAGCCGCTGAAATTATTGATTTTTCTACATTTCGGCCACGAATTAGAGTTTTCCTTAATTTTCGTCTCGAATTACCTACCGTGAATTCGCGATTTTTTTCGCTTTTTGCCACAAAGTTACCTTCTCAAGCAGCGAATTTGACGTTTTCCCCATTTGAACCACAAATTATCGTTTTTTCCTCACTTCAGCGTTTCTTTTTCAATTTTAGCGGTTAGCCACAGATTGGCGATTTTTCACCATTTTAGCAGTTTTTTCTTAATTTTTGCGATGAATTAGCATTTTTTCTTAATTATAGCTTCTTTAGCCAATTTTTTCGCTTTCAGCAATGAATTAACGCGGCTTGAGCCACGAACTTGGCTTTGGAAGCCGAAAGTTGTCGTTTCCGCACACATCTTCCCTCTCAATTAGCGATTTTTCTATACTTTATCCGCAGAAGCTTTAAGGAAACTTTAGCCGCGAAGTAGTTCTTAATTTTAGCCGTCGTTTGGTGCTTTTTCTCACTTTTGTCCGTAAATCAGTAGCGACACTAGATGGTGGCGAGGAGGCTGGATTGGCCTGGTTCCCCTGCACTAGAGAGGCCCCCGAAAAGCTTAAAGATGGGAAAATAAGGATTTTAAGGATCCATGTTCATGTATGTATAGGTACCTACGTGAAAAAGAGTTTTTGGCATGCGGTTGGACAGCGCTATTGGCACCTTTCGAACATTTTCAATTCATCCGACCCAGAGCGGAATGGGACAAAGCAGGTGATCTGCAAGGAGTGTAGCTGAATATTCTATTCAAGTATTTAGCCCACAAAAGCGCCATTCTGAAGGCTCAAATTTAATAAGAAACGCGGCCTTCTGGGGGTAACTTCGTGGCTAAAATAAAGAAAGTACGCTGCTCCCCAGTTTTTTTTAGGTCCTTAACGGATAAAGATGAGAAGGCGCACTAATATGCAATTCTTGCGGCCAAGTATTAACGCAGCAAAAAGTTGGGGAAAAGCGCTAATATTCGTGACTAAAACAGTTGAAAACCGTTTATTCGCGTTAGTTTGATGAAACATCCAGATCAAAATTGACAAAAAATCTCTGATTCGCGGTGTGTAAATGCCATTTTATGACTGAAATGAAGCAAAAGTACTGAGCAATAGAAAAAAAAAAACACGCTAATTGGGGGCTAAAATTGAAAAAAATGATGAATTCGTGTAACTGAAATTGCTGAAATTTCGATAAATGCTAATTCACGACTGAAATTTAGAAAAATGGCTAATAACTAGCTGCTAAAATTGGGACAAACCGTAATCCACGCCAAAAATTGAGAAACATAGCTTATTCACTAATGAAATTGACCAAAAGCTCTACTTAGCGGCTAAACTTGGAACATTTCTATTTCGCGGACTCAACTGGGAAGAATCCCTAATTAATTCGCGGCTAAAGTAGTGAAAGATCTGTTAATTTGCGGATAAAGTATAGGAAAAACGCTAATTCGCCGATCCAAATGAAAAAAATCAACTAATTCACTTCTAAAAATTGAGAAAAACGCTAATTCGCACGACTAAAATTTAGTAACAACGCTGACTCGAGGTTAAAATTTAGGGAAAAACAAATCCATGGCTTCTGAAGGCAACATCGGGCCGAAAACTGGGAAAAAGCGCTAGTCCATAGCTGAAAGTTGGAAAAAAATTGTTAATGCGTGACAAAAATATTTCATGCACCACTAATTTGCGGCCAATGTTGAGAAAAATCACTTCACCGCGGCTGAAATTAATGAAAAACGCTACTTATACTTGCAGCTTAAAGTGAGAAAAAAGCTAATTCACTGCTGAAAAGGTAAAAAATCGCTAATTTGCTACAAAAATGGAGGAAAACTTCAATTCATGGCAAAAATCATCATCAGAATCAAACAGCAAGCTCATAGGAACAATTAAAGGCAGGTTGGAGGGAGGGGGAGAGAAAAATGTACAAAACAAAGACTCCTGAATTTAAAAATACATCTTTTGGGGGAATCAAATATTCTGGTAGACATCATCGATATAATTTACAATTCTGTCGACTAATTTTTGGGCGTCCTCGTTATTTCTTGACAGTTTTTCGTCCAAGATGACCGTAAAATTTAAATGATCGACGTATGACGAGACGGTTATGCCTAATCCTAAGAGAAATAAGATGTGAGAATGTTAATTTTGCACTCGTCGTAAGGAGAGCCAGTCATTGTCACTCAAATTATACATAGACTTACCGTTGTTTTTATGAAGGTTCGGAAGAAAAAAGCAGAAATCCTCAATTTCAAACCCTTCAAAATTTAGTTTTCGTTTCGGACCGGGGAAATTACTGAACAGGCAGGTGGCTTCAGTGGCTTCATAGGTCCACAGGGGCAGTTCCATGGGCCAGAGTACGGCTACGAGTCGCGGAAGTTGAAAATTACATTTATACGCTGGAGTGTTCAACAGTGACGTGACAGCGGCTTTAACGTCCCGTCGACGGTTCAGCGTGTTGATGGGAAGCTTGAGGCTGACTGGTAGAAATTCATTGGCGAGGCCGTTCGAAGCTGTCTGCGATAGCCGGGCCGGGTATGTGATGGTGATGTCTCGAACTGACTCTCCACGGCTTTTGAACAGGTCGTCCAGGCCTTGAGAAATGGCGCACATGAGAATTTCTGTAACGGTAGAGCCGGTGGCTTTTCGGATTTCTTTTATTTTCGAGAAATCCCCTTTCCTCCACCTGTAAGTCAAAGAAATCAATAACAAAGTTTATCAATTTTTAAACAGAAAACTAATTCGGTCGTACCTTAGTATTTTACTACCCATAAGAACATCATGTCTAAGAGAATTACGGTCTTTCGGACTCAAGTATTGTTCTATACACAATTTAGGAGCCGATATAAACAATTTGATGACATCTAAAAAGAGATAACTGTGATTTCGAACAGCTTTGTAGCCATCAATGAAGAAATTTGACTTTCCGATCCATTCAGGGGGTGACATATAACTTGGGTCAGCTTCTATGGCCATCTCTCTCAGAGCGTAGCCATCACCCACCGAGTGATGAAATCTTACTATGACAAAATGCTGCCCTTCGAAAGGAACTCGAGAAACGTAAGCTTCCCACATCCTGCCACCACATATAACTTTGAAACTTATCGACATTTTCTCGGGGGGAAATAAATTGTAAAACTTACATTCTGCCATTAATTGGTTCGTTTGCAATTGTACACAAATAGTCGCGAACGGCATTCTCGTTTGATCCATTAAACCAACGAATCTGCTTCTCAAAATCAATGCTTGCAACCTTACGCCAGTAGCTTATTCCCAACCAGCGCTCAATGGAACAGCTCAGTTTAGTATATTTTGGATTTGACAACATTTTTTCGGCTAGATTGATCGCTGATTTCCTGAGATCTTCAAGAAAACAATGTAACTTTTAGGAAATTAAGGAGGGGGTGAGGGCGTGACATTATCGTATAGTTCAGAACTCACCCTGCTCAGTATTCAATTTTACTCTACAAAGTACATTGATAATGCTATAACTTCCGCCGCGTTCACGGTCAAAAAACGCTTCGAGTGTGTCGAGAAGGGCGACATAGCACGGGTCGACGAGCTTGAGCGTGAGGTGACCAATGAGACGATAGACGTTCAGTAAGAAGATGACGACGAAGAAGACGGGCGTAAGGGCGAGACCGACGATTGAAGGCCCTAACTTGGAGGCCTCGTAAGCTGCCATCTATAATTTTATTGTATAAAACAAAAATGGTCGTCGTAGAAATCGTAGCTGTTTACGATGTGCGTAAGTTAAAGACTTCACCATTACTGGTGAGGATGTAGTGGGGGGGGTGGCGGTTTGGGAAGGTCACGCCATTTTCTATTGTTCACGCGAGGGCTTTTATATGAACTCTGGACTTGACAACTGTGTTTATATAATTAATTCCCCCTATTGGACATTGAGAAATTAAGTGCTAGTAGAAGCAGAAGGAAGTTTCTATTTGGCACTATGAGGCCAAATAGAGGGGTAATAGCTGATTTAAATGTGTGTTACGGCATGAATAAGGATGCACTTTTTTAAAAATCAAATTTTGTCAATCTTCCTTTTTCGCAATAATAATAATAATGAAGTATTTTATTGTAAAATCCAGATAACGATACCTCGGCAACTTTCAATGCGGACAATTTATCAGTTGAGTAGAGACGTTTTAGCACAGTGACGGAAAAAATAGGCTGGACTTATAAAAAATTTAATGACCTACGACTCCTGCGAGCTCCAGTGAAATTGGTATGACTCCCGATTGAAACAAACGAAGAGCTTGGGCTCCGCAGAGAGCCGTCTCCCCTCTTCTTATTAACATTTTGGACATGAACAAGCAAGCTCTTTCATTTCTTTAATTTTTTTTTTTGTGTGGGAACATTTTTAAGTTTGTACGGAGCATCGCACGTGTCAAATATTTGCCTACAGACAGTACGCGAAAGGGAACCTATTGACTTATGTTGCTTTTTTATTTCCTTCTCCAGCATTCCACTGTATCACCTCTACGCGAAATTTAAATACAGGTGGTGCTCACAAAAGTGTGAATTGTGGATTATCCCTTTATTTACTTTAAACCTTTGTAAGTAGGTACAAGGATATTTTTTAGGTAGTGTTGGAATACACACCTGTCCTTCATTTTCAATCCCCTTTCCCATCCCAATTATTATTGTTTTCCCCAATCTTTTTTTTCCCATATGAATTGAATTAGTTGTCTTTTTGGTTGTAATCGAGAAAGAAATATAAAAATTTAGTGAAAAGAGTTTTCTTCAAGTTTCTAACAAGTCAGAAGTGGGATGCAATCAGGGGCGGATCCAGGTCTGAATCCTAGGGGGGGGGTAATGCCGATGACCCCCCCCCTCTCCCTTTACATCAAACACCCTCATGTTACATCATTCCATCGCTTCCAAAATTCATAAAATATTGGGTTGATGTTTCAAGACAAATGAGGATGTGTAGTACGGTAGTACCCATGCCGAATTAGTCCTGCCACATTATTCTTTTCCCCTGCAAATTAACGGTTACCGACGCTAGAGGGACCTAGTGGAGTCCCAGAACACCAAAACGCCAAGTTTAACGCATAAATTATCGTTTTCTGGAGGCAAAATGGTCAGTTTTTTTTTTTTTATAAAATCTGGAATAGAAGGCTTCAAAATTTTCAACCGAGGTGGAGCTAGGGGCTTGAAAAAGTTGGGTATAGGCTAATGGAATGAAGGTTGATGGGCAGAAATCAAGCTCACAGAGCATAGATTGGTCGGAAACCCGGATTGGTGGAAAAAAAGGCCAGTAAGTTTGTAGCGCGCTCCGCATTAGTCGTGGAAAACCAATGCACTTATTCACATGAATGTATTGGTGTAGGAAATAAAAAGACCCTAAATGTTTTGTACGAGAAGGGTTTCCTCTATAAAGCCTCTCGTTTTGGGGGATGTTTATAGAAAAAACTGATAAAACGACCCAAAAATCGCGGTTTTCGGGCAGCCAAAAGTTGTGTTTAGTGTTTCAAAGTATTAATTTTTTATGTCGAAAACTTTCCACTTATACAGGTTGGATGCGAATAAGTGTAGAAAAAAAAATTGATGAAATTAGACCTCATTTGCAGTCGATGTTTCAGGTTCAAAAATGGTTGGGAAACGAGAAGAGCTCATTGAAATTGGAATGGGTCCAATCACTGCAAGGACTCATTCCGAAAAAAAATGTCAAATGACCCTGCTCCCTCCCTACTCTTAAAGATGGTTTTCTGCGCCTGTGCGAAGGGTTGTACCAATGCATATGTGGGTGCAGAAAAGCCGGCCTCAAGTGTTCTACGCTCTGCATTAATGGCAGGGGCGAGTCATGTGAGAATCTACCGGACCCACTCGTGGATTTTGACTTTGTAGATATAGAAGACCCCACGGATATATAGAAGTCGACATGGAAGACATTTTGACATTTCTTATAGACAACGTTCAAGTGTCAAGGAGACGCGTCTTCTGTCAGGCTCTTCCAAGAGATAAAGGGTGGATTGAAATATATTTTTCATTACTTTTGACATCCACGCTATCATTTAGTTGAAATAGTGCATTACTTTTCATTTTTCAGTCCAAAATATTCGTTCATCAGACATTTTCAGCCACAATTATGTCATTGTCGGATGAGTTACATGCGTTTGTGATCTACTTCCTATAAAGGACGAAATGCTGAAAACTAACTATACCTATTACAGTTATCGAAACATAGGTGTTACAGAAGTCGTCCTATCTAATTTTGTGAGAACGACCAGTAAACGAATCCTATATGGTCACGAATAACGAATACTGATAACATTTATTACAGACTACAACGAGTAATGGCCGTACCAACTAATGCAATTATAGGAACTACTTCTATCAACAATGCATATTGATCAATGTAGTTACGGAGCTTCTTGGGCGACAGTTATCGTTTTGCCTTCTCTTTGTTGGAACGTTTAGCCTAAATCTGAAGGCCGTGTACCATTTTGACCACTAAAATGATTCCACATGGTTACAGATGATGAAGACATGGAAACATCAACATCATTTGTCAATTTTGAAAAGTTATCGTATATTTGACGATCTCTATCTTTGATACTGTGATACCTCCAGATCCCGCTTTGGACTAGTTTTGTCGGAAATTTTGTCTGCTTTGAAATGTTACTTCGCAGTCACAACCGAGAAATGGCTCCTTAAGCAAAAAAAAACTGCCCAAACCCGAAAAAAATCCAAAAATTGCGCCGTCTTTCCCGAATTCAAGGATGATCCCGAGGTTTTTCGAGGTCAACAATTTGAACACATCATACCTACACCACCCCCAACAACATGAAACAAAAAAAAATCATCCACCCTAATTATTGCAACCTTCGACACCTTATTTTACTGGGCTACCTTGTGGATGTCCAAAGTGGTAAAAAATTTCCCCGATCCGTGGAATTGGATAATGATAATTTTGTAATTTTGAGTTCACGGTAGACTTGTAGTCCGCACAGATTCTAATTGACCCATCTGGTTTAAGAACAGGAACAATAGGCGTTCCCCAGTCTGAATTTGTGGCACCTCTAGAGAAAAAGTTCTCGTTCGCGGATGAAATCTAGAAAAGGACATTTTGCGGCTAAGACTGAGGAAAAACACCCATTCACGGCTACCTGGAAAGCTGGCGGCGACGAAAAGTAACCCGTTGTGCGCTCGTTGTTTGTCTCCTTTTTTAAGTACGGACCGGGCTATTAAATGTGACGGAAGTTGTTCGGGGCTGTTCCACAGTGGTTGCGCTGGACTTTCTATAAAAAACCTTGACGATATACGCGAAATTCGAGTAAAACTCAAGTGGTTCTGCACGGCTTGTGATAAGGCGTTACAAGATTATGGCAACGGTAAGTCTGCGTGTGACACGAATAATGATGCAGCTGTGTCTTCTTCACTCCTCAGCATTGTAGTGACTGAGCTTGAGACAGTGAGCAAAACTTGCCTTGAGCTGTCGAAGAAGTGTGATGTCTTATTTGATGACAACCGAAAGTTAAAACAGCAAATGATGACTCTGTGTGAATGTATTAGTCGTGAGAGAGCACCGAACACTTCGGTAGCCGACTGTGGGGATAAGCCTGTCGGGCAGCCAGCTGTTGACCACATCCTCGCTAAAAGACCGGACTCTGCTCGTGGAAGTGTCTATGAAACTTCTCGCAAAATTGAGTCTTCGACTTCATTGGGTGCGGTGGACATGAATCTTCTGCCATCTGGTGACGGTGACGAGCAACAGGATTCGGATTTAAAGGTAATGGAGTGCCCTTCCAGGCCTATCCGGAAAAGACGGAACGCTGCGGTTGGTGTCCCAGTCGAGGATCCTACCGCTATGGTGGCTGAGGACCTGCCTGTTTCGGTCCCCCTCCTGCCGCCCCCAGGACGTAAAGAAAAATCACGTAGGCCCGGCCGCGTGGTTCTTGGGGGGATGCCGACAACGAGGCGAAAAAAGGTAATTCTCTTCGACTGTTACCTTTTCTCGGGTCGTTCCCTCTACACAAGTCCGAAAACAATCATCACACTCTTGTCAGTAAAAACAAATTCTCCTAATAGTTGGTCTGCGAACAGCAATAGTGATGTGCTATATTTCATGCTCGACTATTATGTGGTGTAATGTTGGCAACACAACTGACGTTTCTTTTATCAATTTCAATTTATTTACCTTTATTTTAGTAATTCAGTTGTCGAATGATCCTCCACATTAAAAATTCCTTTACAGAACATCGGTGTGACAACATAACTCAAAAAGACTCAATCTCCTTTCGAATGTGTGTTTTGTTTCTGGAATTATTCATATTGTAAGTGCCTTAATTGTATACAACCTATCTAATGAAGGATTTAAAGTATTCGTCACGCAATATTCTTCAAGCTACCTCACGGAACTTACAATTAAGACAGGTTTGTAAAACAAAAGAATATTAAGCTAAAATATGCGAGGCATCTCATACTCTTTTTTCATCTCTTTGATAAGATTCCGTATGTAATTATCCTCTCTAACATCCGGTACAAAATTCATGCTTCTGTACGTTGCACCAGAGTACCTCTCAAAAGCGACGAAATTAAGCCAATTTGAATGTTACAGATGTTGTCCTCCGGCTGAGAACGCAAGACGTTTTATTAATAGCTCCTCCAAATGCATCAAATTTAGACTCTGGAGCCAACCAATAAAGCAAGAACTTGCCCCGCTTTAAGGCTTGTAAGATCGTCCTCCGGCTGAAAACGATCGACGTTTAATTAATAGCTCCTCCAGTGCTTCAAATTTAGGCTCTGGCTGACTAATAAAACAAGAGTTTTCCTCACTTTGACGCTTGTAAGTTTCAGCAGCGTACCTCTCAAAAACGACGTAACAGGTGGTGAGGTGTTGTCTTTCGGCTGAGGCTTCAAATAAAGACTCTGGCTGACTAATAAAACAAGATTTTGCTCTGCTTTAAGGCTTGTAAGATCGTCCTCCGGATGAAAACGATCGGCGTTTTATTATAATAGCTCCTCCAGTGCTTCAAATTTAGACTCTGGCTGACCAATAAAGCAAGAATTTGCCCCGCTTTAAGGCTTGTAAGTTCCACCAGAGTACCTCTCAAAAGTGACGAAACTATGCCATTTTTCCCACTATAATATTGGTATTATATGTATTCTGGCTAGAATAGCTCAAGGGCAGTTTCGATGGCTTCTTGATTGCTTATTGTTTAATGCCTGATATGCTAGAACAAGATGAACTCATCAAGAAACACGGATTATGAGATGAATTAAATAATTATACTCTTGATTGTCTTCTGAATTTGAGCTGTTCTTTTTTTCATGATTATGCTATCATGGACGATGCTGTGAAATGGATTTAAGCATTCATTTTCTTTATCTGAGGTTATGATTGTTAATTTTTGGGGCAGTTATTCAATCTTCGTGATTTCCAATGACACGTCTTTTGGCGTTAAAAACAAAATTCCTTATTTTCTTCTCGACATATGGGTGGTGTAAAAACATGAATTTAACTTCCTATTCCTATATCTCACATAAATGCAATGGCTGTATGGCACAAAGCCAATGCCAAAGGAAAAAAAAAAAAAAAAATAGTGCATTTTCAGAATGAAATGCACTAAAACTTCGTGATTGCAAAATGGCTACGAGGTATGAAGTGTTGGGTTCGGTGTCTATAGCTATTGTGTAATACCAATTTTGTTATTTACAGCTCTCATCATCCCGTGAAACGAAACTTCAGCGTCCAAATAGATGTGATTCAGAACCTGTGGCGAGGATAACATAATTTTCCTAAAAGTGTAATATTTCTTTTGTGAAGCATTTGAGGGAACTCTAAAATTGTTTGTTTACAAATAACATGAAAAATTTCAATGATTTTTTATTTTGGTGATTTTTTATTTTGGAGGCAGGAGTGATTTGGTTTTTAATTTTGTTTGACCGATCCTGCCGGCGTTTTCGTTGTCAGCGACGTTTCGTCGAGGGATCCCCGACGTCCTCAGGCTTCTTTTTTTGGCTTTTGTTTGTAATGACATGTGGTTTTATATTTTTTTAAATTTTGAAGGTTTTATGTTACGACCAATTGTTTCATGCATCCAGGCACCTAGCTATGAATCAAATACTTGAAATTGATTAAAGAAACGGGATGATTCAACGTGAAAAATTCCTTCGAAGTGAAGAACGAAATTGAATCTTTGAAGCTTGACTCGAAATTCAAATTAATATCTTTGGACGCTGTGTCATTATTCACGACAATTCCCCTAAATTTTGCTTTCGAAATCATCATGAAACAATGGACGAAAATCAAAAATAATACAGCGAACCTAGAACAAAAGACTTTCGAAGAAACTCTGTCCTTTTGCCTGAACTCCGGATATTGTGCATATCAAGGATAATTCTACAAACAAATTTGCGGACTAGCAATGGGTAATCCATTAAGCCCGATCATCGCAGACATCGTCCTAGACGAACTATTCAGACAAATAGAAAACAAATTCAAAGGAAAAATCAAAATGTTATTCAAATACGTCGACGACTCACTAATCGCCATTGAAGAAAAATCAGTACAAGACCTTCTCTACCTATGCAACCACTTCTGCGAACCGTCGATGAAATTTACAATGGAAACAGAAAAAGATCAAAAAATTCAATTTCTTGACCTTGAAATAATCAGAGACAACGATGGACAACTATACACCAGACACTACACCAAACCAACATTTTCAGGTAGACTATTAAACTTCAAATCAAATAGCTCACACACACGCACAAAATCAATGTCATCAAGAACACAGTCAAGCGATATTTACAGTTAACGCACCCAAATTATCACAAAGAAAAAATTAAAGAAATACAAGAAGTACTACTGGCAAACAACTACCCGATTAAACTCATAAAAAAAGAAATACATGCATTTATTTCTACACCGTTCAAACAATCAACTTCAGGTCACACCAGCTATTCAAAATTTCGATGACCAATCAAACACAAAATACGCAACAATCACACATACTGGTCCTGTAACCATTAAATTACAAAAAATCTTCAAACAATTCAACAACTTGAAGATTTCTTACAAACCTTACAACACTAACAAAAAATTTTTTTCTAAAGTAAAAGACAAAACGAATACGCTCCAAAAATCGGGAGTTGTGTATAAAGTAGACTGTCTAAATTGTAACCAAGCATATATTGGTGAAACAAAACAATACTTAAAAGAAAGACTAAAACAACATGACCGCAGCTTAACAGATGGTACACCGCTCACAGCACTGTCTCAACACGCCAAAGAACTTTCACATAAACTAGATCTAAACAACCCAAAAATTTTACACCAAGAAATCAACACACACAACAGAAAATTTCTAGAAATGGTAGAAATTAGACAACACAACACGATGAACTACAAAAGAGACTTGGACAACTTATCCAATATTTACACACCTATCATCACCTCAGATACACCTTAAAATCCTTCAAAATTTAAAAAAATATAAAACCACATGTCATTACAAACAAAAGCCAAAAAAAGAAGCCTGAGGACGTCGAGGATCCCTCGACGAAACGTCGCTGACAACGAAAACGCCGGCAGGATCGGTCAAACAAAATTAAAAACCATGAAAAATTTCCTTCCAGTAAACGCGTCTAACCCCCTCTTCCCCGCATCATCCATTTCAATAAATAAATTTTGACGTAATCGAACCCCACTCAACATTTTCAAAAATTCGCTGAAAAAGCATCCTTTATTGATTTCAAAGTTTAATGTGAACAATAGGCTTGTGGAAGAGCCCTCTTTAAGAAACTTCAACTTTTGAAAAATGTGCAAGTTCCCCATTGTTGATTAACGGCCTATAAATTTGAAATAAGTGAAAATGTCCGATTTTGAAGAAGTCAAGCACTAGATTTTGATGAAAAATGGTTATTTCTGCCGAATAAACGAATGCTGACGCAATAACCCAATTAGGTGATTAAGAAGATAGGTGTATCGAAGAATTTTTCTTGAAATTCGGGTCTAGTATGTGCGTGATACACTATAACAACCCAACAGCCAAATGCCGTTTGGCCTGCGTGTCTATGCTTGAGTCTTTTGACGTATAAATTGCTCATCGAGCTATTTTATATTTCTCGGTGAGAAAGCTGGCCATTTGGCAACGACATTGCATATTTAGCAATGAATCGCGCAGTTGAATCTGAGGAGTTGCCTGTACATGTACGATTCAGGGGGTTGTGGTATTTAGTCCAGTCAATAAGAGAATATAGACGACATGGTCAGTTTAGTGAATTTTTAATTTTCCAATGTATTTGAGGTTGTTGGGAGGTAAACATACTAAAAGTCCCCGGATGTCCGATGTGAGCGGGCTGTTGGAGACCACTAGGAAGGTCACTTGTTTCGATTTTTCATAATTATATCCTAATAGTTTCTAACTTACGTGACTCGGAAATATTGGAAAATTGTGTTAAAAATCACCATTTTCTGTTTTTTTTTTCGACTTTTTTACTTTGTAACGACTCTACTTTTAGTATCTCACTTAGTTCTCAGAAAATAAGTTGAAGAGCGTTACATTTCCTTTGAAATGAGCCCTTTTCGAACATTTTAGACCAATGTAACCTCAAGTTACAGCCGTATGAACCGACCAAGTCTTTTCATTTTTAACAAATCCAACTACAAAACGGTAAAAATAACGGGGGTCTATGAGCAGTACAAACTCAAGCTATATGTTCAAGCTTGATCATACTTGCTGATTTTGCCCGGCGTTGGATAGTAGGATTTTTTTTAAATAAAAAAAATTGGTTAGTTCATACGTCTGTAACTTATTGCTACGTTGGTGTAAAGTGTTCGAAAAGGACTCATTTCGAAGGAAATGTAATGCTCTTCAACTTATTCTCTGTGAACTATCATGAGAAACTGATAGTGAAGTCGTTACAACCAAAAGAGACAAAAAATGCTGAAAATTACGTTTTTTAACCAAATTTTCACGTAAATTGGAAACTATTAGGAATAATAAGATGTTCCTAGGGAAAAAGTTTTTGAAAATTTTGTCAGCTATATATTTCAAGAAGAAGTCCTGGCGCTACGAAGTGTGGGGTCCGACATAATTAGGAAAAACCGAAACAAGCTACCTTCCTGGTGGTCTCCAGCAGCCCGGTCACATCGGACGTCCGGGGACTTTTAGTATGTTTACCTCCCAACTACTCCAAACAAAGCGGAAAAATAAAAAATCATTAAACCGACAACGACGTCTACGCTCGTTTTTCATTATTCATTGATTGGACTAATTTTTAAAGGAGTTTATTTTACAATAAAACAAGTTTCATGGCATAAATTTCATTTATACCTACGATACGAAATCTGTTCAAACTTATAATTATGTACATCATGAAGTTTGAGTGGGTGATCGTATGAAAAGCGATGTTCTGTAAAGGAATTTTTAGTACGGAGGATCATTCGTCAACTGAATTACCAAAATAAAGGTAAATAAATTGAAATTGATAAAAGAAACGTCAGTTGTGTTGCCAACATTACAACACAAAATAGTCGAGCATGAAATGTAGCACATCACTATTGCTGTTCGCAGACCAACTATTAGGAGAATTTGTTTTTAGTGACAATAGTATGATGATTGTTTTCGGACTTGTGAAGAGGGAACGACCCGAGAAAAGGTAACAGTCGAAGAGAATTACCTTTTTTCGCCCGGATGTCGTCCACTCGTTCTTGGGACTGGGGAAGGAACAGCGATTAGAGCGGTGCCGCTTGATTTGAACAAGAAAACAAAAAAATTGAAACGAGTTTTTGTGTCGCGTCTTGACCCGAATTCCAATTGTGTAGAGCTTGGAGTTCATTTGAACTCTCTGGCCGTAACGAACTTTAGATGTTGCCAGCTGAAAACCAATCACAGTTCATACTCCTCTTTTTATATTGAAGTTTTTGAAGAGGACATAAACAAACTCGTTATCGACCAGGCCTGGCCCGCGGGCTGTTTTGTTAAATTTTTTTATGGGTCACTGAACTCTGATCGTATAATCGGTGAATATTCACAAGGAAGTCATTTTTTAGGATAAAAGACTCGCTTTTTATTCACGACGATTGTCTCGTTGATCGACAGATGCCTAACGAATTGAATGAACGTCTTTTTACGCATTCACACAGTGAAGAAGTGACACCTTATTTTACTTGTTTTCACTACAATATTTGTTCTTTGAGGAGTAAGGCTGATCTCCTTGATGGTTTCTTCATCGAAAACAAAATAACTGCAGACGTCGTTCTAATAAGTGAAACGTGGATGAAGGAGGGTTTCTACGATGTCTTCCGGCTGCCAGGGTTCTTCTTGTCATCTGCTTTCTCACGGGTTCATTCTGAGCATGGTGGGTCTGCGGTTCTTGTACGGGAAAATGTCGATGCTCTGCCCATCATTGAAGCCAACATGTATTCCGTTGAGAACCACTGCGAGATGTCAGCCACACGATTAGTGCATCATAAGACCAATATTGTTACTAGATTGATATAATGAATAAATCTGTCGCCGGCATTTTAATTAGTAAATTAATTAAACTGATATTATCCGGACGACGATGGAAGGGCATAGCCCAACACGATTCGAGTTTCGAGAAAAAATGGCCCTCCGGCGGGATTTGAACCCGCAACCTCTGGATTACCAGTCCAGCACGCTGCCATTTGCGCCACGGAGACGCCTATGGGAGTCGTACTCCGAGGGATAAGCTAAGCCGAACCCCACCTAGGTCCATCGTTTCTCGAAACTCTAGGCGCTTCTCCTGATCGGTAAACCACGCCGAATTTAATCTTATCTAGATGTTGTTAGATTGATATAATGAATAAATCTGTCGCCGGCATTTTAATTAGTAAATTAATTAAACTGATATTATCCGGACGACGATGGAAGGGCATAGCCCAACACGATTCGAGTTTCGAGAAAAAATGGCCCTCCGGCGGGATTTGAACCCGCAACCTCTGGATTACCAGTCCAGCACGCTGCCATTTGCGCCACGGAGACGCCTATGGGAGTCGTACTCCGAGGGATAAGCTAAGCCGAACCCCACCTAGGTCCATCGTTTCTCGAAACTCAATCTATCAACATCTAGATAAGATTAAATTCGGCGTGGTTTACCGATCAGGAGAAGCGCCTAGAGTTTCGAGAAACGATGGACCTAGGTGGGGTTCGGCTTAGCTTATCCCTCGGAGTACGACTCCCATAGGCGTCTCCGTGGCGCAAATGGCAGCGTGCTGGACTGGTAATCCAGAGGTTGCGGGTTCAAATCCCGCCGGAGGGCCATTTTTTCTCGAAACTCGAATCGTGTTGGGCTATGCCCTTCCATCGTCGTCCGGATAATATCAGTTTAATTAATTTACTAATTAATATTGTTACTGTTTACAGGCCCCCTCATGGGGAATTTAATATATTTATGGATAGCTTTGAAAGAATGCTACAAAAGGTGTTAAGTAGCGATACTCTAATAAGCGGTGACTTCAACGTTCACTTCAATAAGGTAACTGATAAACGGGCGAAAGATTTGTTGGATATTCTTAGAATGTACGGGTTTTCATTACAAAATGAGAGTTCTACTCGCGGGGCTAACTTGCTTGATGCTGTTTTCGCTAATTTTCCGAACGATAGGTGTCATGTTTTGAACGTTGATCCTGGTTTTTCTGACCATAGAGCTCAAATTATTAATATTGATCGTGATTATATTAACACAAGTCCATCGCTGAAGAGTGAGAGTAAATTAGTTCGCCCTTTAACCCTGGAGAGCTTACAGTCACTTTGTTGTTGTTTATCTTTAATAGACTGGGGGTTTGTTTATAACACTGACCTAGATCTGGACGAAAGATGGGCTTTATTTGTAAACACGGTCTCCTCTTGTTTTGAAGATTGTTTTCCCTTAAAGAATGTAAAGGTGAGAAAGTCTAACAAGGCTGATAACCGTTGGTATACAAATGAGTTGTGTGAAATGAGAAAAAAACTCGAAATTGTGTGCAATCTGTCCCATTGCTGTGCCGATAATTCATTCAAGAGTCTAAAACGGAATTTAAGAAAAGAATATAAAAAGGCTGTTCAAGCGGCTAAAATTGCCTACAATGATAATAAAATAAACAACGCTTCCAATAGGCAGAAAGCCTCCTGGGATCTCGTAAATGATCTTAGGAACAAAGCTAGGAGTCACCCAGACCCGCCTCTAACTGCCGCAGAATTCAATGTTCACTTTTCTAAAGTTGTCGAGCAGGATGTTTTGAATAATATCAAGCCTGGCACTAGTAATTTTGCTGACTTCAAACGAAGTAATAAACCTCTTAAGACATTCGATTTTAAGCATGTGAGTGAGCTTGCGGTGAAGCAATGTGTTTTGTCACTGAATAACAGCAAAGCTCCTGATTGGTTTGGCCTGAGCGTTCCCATACTAACGGGCATTATCGATGAGATTCTTCCCGAACTCACGTACTTGTTGAATTGTTGTCTTTCTGCTAGTCTTTTTCCGACGTGTCTTAAAACGTCTTTGGTCTCAGTTATATATAAGAGAGGCGATCGTTTGGACCCAAATAATTACAGACCTATAAGTATTTTGCCAGTTTTCTCCAAGATCTTGGAGAAATTAATGAAAAGTAATATTGTAGATTTCTTGGAAGATATGGGTCTCTTATCCTCTCATCAGTACGGCTTTAGATCTGGTAAAAGCACGACGGCGGCGATTGTTGATCTTGTTGATGAGGTTCTGGCTGGTTTCGAACAGAAGGAGCACGTGAAGGGGATTTTCATTGACCTCAAGAAAGCTTTTGACAGCGTGTCACATAAGGTGCTTGTAGCTAAATTAAAGTGGTACAACTTTTCACCCGATGCTGTTAACCTTGTTGCATCATTTCTTTCGAACCGAAAGCAAGCTGTAAAAATTGGTTCTGATGTGTCTGATTTGTCCCTTGTCCAGCATGGTGTGCCTCAAGGGTCTATTCTGGGGCCAGTGCTGTTTCTGATTTTCATCAATGATTTTCCAGCCGCTTTAAGTCCATCCACTCACTGCGTTTTATTTGCTGATGACACCACCCTCTTGGTGAAGAATGACTCGTTAACGTCAGTGGATGAGAAAGCTGAGGCCGCGTTGGATAGAGCTGAGGACTGGTTTTCAGCCAACCTACTTGCTCTAAATAGGGAAAAGACCGAGTTTATGGACTTCAGATCCACCATCGGTGACGAGAGACGCTCCGTTAAATTCTTGGGCTTGCATATCGACGACCGCCTCGTTTGGGATCGGCATAGTTCATTTTTGTCTGGGAACCTGTCGAAAGTAATTTTTCTTCTTAGGCGTATGAAACATTCTGTTTCTAATTCGGTGCTTTTAGGCACGTATTTCGCATTGTTTCACTCGCCACTCACATATGGGTTGCTTGCATGGGGACACAGTTCGCGAGCTAAGTCTATTTTTTCCCTCCAACGCAAAGCCATTAGAATTATATGCAATAAAAAATATAGGGATGACTGTAAAATTGATTTTCGTAACCTGAAGATCATGACTTTACCATCGGTTTATATGTATATTTCCCTTCTTCATGTACACAAGTCCAGAAAAGATTTGGCCATTCAAAGTTATCCTACTCGGAATTGTGGCAGATTAATCACACCCTTTTGTAGGCTTGCCAAGTCGCAGGGTAGGGCTGATTGGTGGGGCATTAAATTTTACAATTCCCTTCCGCTTGAATTTGTGAGTCTGGATTTTGAAAATTTCCGATCAAAGTTGAAGATTTTTTTTGTGGAAAACAGTTTTTATACTTTCGAGGAGTTCCTAAGCCAAATTTTGGGTTATAAAGATGGTAAGCTTGTGATATCGAACTTGTAATAATTATCTCGTCACGTAAGCTCAAGTTATTGTTAACATAACTCTGTTTTTAACTTAATTTATTTGAATTTATTGTTTCTGTTGACGATTATGTTACCTACTTAGGTGCTCATAATAAATATCTCTCTCTCTCTCTCTCTCTCTCTCTAAAATAGAGAAATAGCGCTAGTTCACGTTAAACTTGAGAAATAAATCTCGTTATTCGCGGTTGGAATTGAGAAAACACGCCAATTTGCGGTTTCGCGATGCAAAGTTAGAGTCAAAAGCGCAGATTTCATGGAGCAGCTGCCCACCCCCCAAAAAATCCCTGATCTGGCTTTCTTGTATTCCTCTCTGTAAAACCAATTTTGCGGATTTATTTTTCTCACTAAAAAAAAAAAAAAAAAAAAAAAAAAACATTTTCGCTTATCGATTAAACCAAAAATCAAAAATCGGCTGGCTTAACTTAGAAACCGATTGTTCACACTAAAATCCCATTTTCGCAGGTTCGACGCGCAATTTGCGTGTGTTTTTGGCTAGCTCAAATCGTGTTTACCCCCCTGTGCCATCCGACTTATGATGGGAGAGGAAATGCCAGCTCTGTTTACCGTCTCAGGTCTAAAATTCAAAGTTTAGCTCCAAAAGTATCACTTTCCGGGGGGTGGGGGAGAAGTTTCAGGTTTTCGACATAAAATCCGAAATAGAACGCTACAAATGACAGTTTTCCAGCAGATATTTATTTTTTGATGGATAGTGGCCTTTTCTGTGCAAATTTAGTCTCCGTTGACCGCGAATTGACGCGATTCTAACCTCCAGATCCTGTTATAAGCCTGCTAAAAGGCAATGGTGCATCTGATATTTTCGCCAGTGAAGCTGGCCCACAGGCGTGGATCCAGTTTTTCTCAAGAGTAGTTGCACAGAGATTTTTCCCCCCGATTTTTCCTCGTGAATGAGTACTGTTTTTTTAATTTATGTTTTTAGCGATGTTGCGGAGGTCGTATATGAATAAGAATGTATTCTTTGTCTATCCTCCAGCAATTATTATTATTGACAAACACGTAAACCGGTTTTCAGCTCTACCGAGCCATCTTCGGACGTATCAATTTTTTAACCACTAGGGCGTGTGTTTCTAAGTTAAGCCAGCCGATTTTTGATTTAATCATTGATGATTGATGATTGATAAAAAAAAAATTGATTTTTTTTTTTTTTTTTTTTTAGTGAGAAAAATAAATCCGCAAAATTGGTTTTACGGAGAGGAATACAAGAAAGCCAGATCAGGGATTTTTTGGGGGGTGGGCAGCTGCTCCATGAAATCTGCGCTTTTGACTCTAGGGGAGGGCAACTGCCCCCCGCTGGCTACGCTCATGTTCTTTGACATAAACGGCGATTGGCTCACATTCTTTTTGAAGTCGACAGTAGAATTTGTTTTGTTCGACGATTTCATTTGGCACTGGATTCAAATGTTCGCTCAGAATTTGTAATAATTCGTTGTAAGATTTTGTACTAGGTTTTTCAGGAGACGTCAAGTCAACTAGAAAGTTGGAAGTATTTAGGACTTAAATAATTTAGAAGTAACTGTACTCTTTTTTTTCTCTGTCTCGGCGTCCTCTTCGTTAAGGTTGTTCAGGTCGAAGTCCTGAACGCTGTCTAAACGCTGTAGGTAGGTATTGAACGTTTCAAAATTCTCATCGAATGGTTCAAGCCTTGCGTGGTAACCTTGTCGAACTTCTTTTTGAAAAGCGATGGCGTGGTCGCCCGTCGGCATTGAAATAACTTAAGGTTCTAAGGAACTTCTAGTTTCGTAGAAATTGATAGACTGCCAACACAACAGTTGCACAGAAGACTGCCAAAAATTCAAATCAGAGTTCGCTAAAGTTGGACATTGAGACTGACTACAGCGAGACGAGCATCGTAGGATTCAGTAAAGTTGCTGACGAGGAAGACGGCTCGATGTGTTCGAACAACTCGTTTCAGTCACCTTTGATTGAAAATTCAAATGAGTGTCAGACTGACACCGATCCCGGTCAAGGATCTGAATCTACGGAAGATAGCAGTGAGAAGTTGTCGAAAAGCAATTCGCTTATTTCAGATGACAACGACAACTCGTCTGCTGAATTGCTGACTGTCGCAGCAAATTCACCCGTCGCAGGAAATTCGTGGCAACACTGTGACGAAACGGTAAACAAACCCCATAATTTAAATCGGGGATCAAGCTCAAGCGCCCACGCAAATCCGAAGAAGACGCTACAAACTCATTCTCGACAGGAATTTACAGCCGTGGAAGTGATGACGGTGCAGGTGGAAGTGGTAGCGTTGCGTCATCTTCCAACAAGTTTGGACGTGGGAGATCAGACCACGGAGTCAGAATTGGACCCCGATCACTATTTACTCTCGAAACCAGAACCAACCCATCCCCAGAGAATAAAGGAAAGCGAAGACAATCGTCTAGGAACATCGCCGATTTACCACCATCCCCAGACGCCTCGTATATACATCACCATCAACGTCTGAGATCACGACAGAAAGTCACCTTCGTCCTTTAAAAAGAAGCGACGTGCAGTAAAAATAAATACTTCCCTCGCCCATCGCCGAAAAAGAAAAATTCAATGAAGCAACTATGGACGAAAAGACGGAAACAAACCCTGAGACACCTGGGTGCGGCTGGTATCACTAGAATCGAGGACTATTCCAAGTCGGATGGCCGAGAAGTTTTGGAATACACACCTGTCCTTCATTTTCAATCCCCTTTCCCATCCCAATTATTATTGTTTTCCCCTCTCTTTTTTTTCCATATGAATTGAATTAGTTGTCGTTTTGGTTTTAATTGAGAAAGAAATATAAAAACGCTGCGAATTATCGAACAGTGCCTTATTATTTCGACTGTTAATGGGTTTATTATTCATGGATGTAGTCAAATCCGGTTTGAAATTGAAGGAAAATCGACACCCCACACCCCTATGATCCCAAATCCTTTGAAAATCCCCATTTTGGACCCTCTTTTGGCCCATAAAACCCCAGGGAGTTAGGTATTTGATCAAACTGATCAGATGTTAGGACCAACCCCAAGTGGAGTCTATGTGCGAAAGAACCAGTTTTTTCGAGCAATCCTAGGGCAAGATATGGCCCGGACGGCGGACGGACATTTTTTATTTATTTCAGATTTGGATTCTACGGACTTTGAAACGTGAAACTACAAATTTTGAGGGAGGGCCAACAAATTTTTTTTTGCGATACGATTACAAAGACTTATTATTGAGAAATAATAAGTCAAAAATTTATTGAAAAGAGTTTTCTTCAAGTTTCTAACAGGTAGGTACTAACGAAAAGGAAATAGTAGGCCTTACAAGCAAATTTTCGTCCATGTAACTGACTATATGGATGGCCACATAGTGGCCAGATTTGTTTACTTCGAAAGAAGGACCCGGGGCATTTAGGGGTTCTCTAGCACATAATTTAAGAATTCAAACTCACGAAATAGGATGGAGATCTTTAACGTGCAATTTCTCCAAAAATGAATACTCGAAACTTTCTGATCCGTTGATATTAAAGCCCTTAAAGCTGGGGCTTTTCCACTGAAGACACGCATTTTTTTTTGGAATAAAGACCCGAAAGTCGCATTGCCACTGAAATTTGGCCATGGAACTTTTAATTTCCTGATGGGTATTCGATCGGCTCCGGCCTCTGTTTAGAGCCGGCTATCCTGATAAATCGCAAAATCACAAATACATAAATATTCAACTCTACATTTTGCGATAATTCACGGCTATTCGTCAGTGTACGGCCGCTGTCGAGGCCGCCTAGCCCAGGGTCTGCGACCTTTAAAAAATAATGGACCTGAAAATGACAATGTCGCGAAAATTGTCCCGGAAACATCCAATTTCACTTATATTTGCCAACAAAATGATACAACCCGGAAATGGATAGCTAGAGGTAGACATAAATATTACACAAGACTATTCACTTACCTTGCGAAGATCTACCTGTAAGACCCCCTCCCCCTCTCTCATGAAATTACAGTAATTGTGTGTGATTTTAGCCGTTGATTAAAATATGGTATAACTTATCGAATTCAAATCCCAGAGCTCTATCCTTTTTCTTCTCTACTCTGTTCTTTCTACTTTTTCATTTCCCTACTCTTTCTAGTTCTACTCTTTGTTTCTAAATTCGCAATTAATTAAGAAAAATAGTAAGTGTCTAGTTTTTAAGGCTGAACGCCCCCCTCCCTACCAAGTAAAATGAACTCGACAGAAAACGTGCAACTCAATGACACGGACGTCATGAAAGTGATTCTCGCAAATTCATCTCGTTGGAGCGGACTTTAATTAGCTATAAAGATTTAATAAGTATATAAGAAGAAGTCCTTGGGTATACCAGATACGGCACGGCAGACTCCCGCACTCGTAAATAGGGGGGGTAAATGCCATGATTTTGCACATCTTTCGTGACTATGTTCTTCCGGTTGAATGGGACTGTCTCCAGCTCTCGAACCAGTGGCGTAGGTATAGGAATTTGTCCTGGGAGGGGGGATCAGATTGAAATCTCGTAAGAGCGAGAGGAGGGGGGTAATTTCACATCTTAGTCATCATTCCACCCCAGCCAGCACACTCTTGAATCTGGACATCTTGCTGGCCTCATCATAGCCTCAATCTCTCAGTTAGGGGCGATTTTTGGACTCTACCCGAAAATTAGCGCTTTTCTCAATTTTGACCGAGTGTATCGTTCTTCTCAATTTCAGCCGCAGATTAGCGGTTTTGCCCCACCCCCTCCCATAGCCATGAATTTGCGCATTTTCTCAACTTTAGCAGCAAAGTATCGTTTATATCCCGTGAGCGATGTTTCTTAATTATCCACGAGTTTTGGCGTTTTCCTCAATTTTAGCAGCATATTTACCGATTTTTTAATTTTTTTACCAGGGGATTAGCACTTTTCTCAGTTTCAGCTGGAAATTAACGTTTTTCTTAAGTGTTTTCCTCAATATTAGCCACAAAATAGGGGGACTTTTCACGAATTAAGATTTTTTTGGTTCACCACATGCAATGCATGAGCGATTTTTCTGTTTACTCGTGAATTAGCGGGTTCTTCACAAATTGGCGCTTTTGTTCAATTTCAGCCCGAAAAGTTGCCTTTAGAATCCGCAAATTGGCGTATATTCAGTTTTTGGCGCAAATAAGAATTTTTCTCATTTTCGACCGCGAATTAGCGCTTTTTTTAAATTGTAGCGGCGACGCGTCGTAGCGTTTCAAACCTGTGAATTAGCGAATCAGTCGCAAATAATTGGCGTCAGGCGCAATTTTGTAAATTGGCGATTTTTTCCATTCTTAGCGGCGAATTAGCAATTTTCTCAATTTTTAAGCTCAAAATTAACCTTTCTCTTAATTTTGACCAGGGCCCTATTGCACAATGTTTTATTAGCAAATATCACAGCTGTTTTATTAGCTAATATTAGCTATATTATTAGCTAATAAAACATTGTGCAATAGGGCCCAGGCTGATTATTTTATTTTCTGAATATTACCCGCAAATTATCGGGTTTTCACATTTTACCACCGCATTAGCAATTTTATATAACTTTTATAGATATAGATTATTGCTTCTTTTCAGTTCTAGCCGTGAATTAGCATATTTTTCAACATTGTACTATAGCCATGCATGAATTTGCCATTTTTATGAATTTTAGCCACAAAAATGCCTTCAGAAGGTGAGAATAAATGTATTTTTTTTTTCTCAGAAACTGAGAAAAGTGCTAATCCGCTGGTAAAAAAATTTTAAAAATCGGTAATATGCTGCTAAAATTGAGGAAAACGCCAAAACTCGTGGATAGTTAAGAAACATCGTTCATGGGATAAAAACGTTACTTTGCTGTTAAAGTTGAGAAAATGCGCAAATTCAAGGCTATGGGAGCGGGTGGGGCAAAACCGCTAATCTGCGGCTGAAATTGAGAAGAATGATACACTCGGCCAAAAAAGTGCTAATTTGCGGATAGAGTCCAAAAATCGCCCCTAACTGAGAGATTGAGGCTATGATGAGGCCAACAAGATGTCCAGATTCAAGAGCGTGCTGGCTGGGTGGAATGATGACTAAAATGTGAAATCACCCCCCCCCCTCTCCTCACCCTTACGAGATTTCAATCTGATCCCCCCTCCCAGGACAAATTCTTGGCTTGGGGCTTATCAGGGATCAATGCCATCACTTTTCAAGTATTTGTGGTTCTTGCTGTCGGCGGTCGCTGCTTTTAGTGCATTTCATTCTGAAAATGCACTATTGGTCTCGTCGTGATGGTGGCAAACCTGGGTCATGTCATGTTTTTTTCACGTTTCAGAACCTCTAGAACACGAATTCAGTGGTCTCCGGAATTCGTATATATATATATTTATGGCCGTTTCCTTGTTAGCACGATAACTCTCGTAGAAATTAATTTAGCGGAACGCGCTTTGGCACAAAAATCAGTAGTCATAAGGCACCGGTCGGTATTGCATTTGGGCCAAATCGGTCAAGGTGGAGGGGGGGGGGAATAGGGGTTGAAATGGTAAAAAAATTACTAAAAATCACCAGTTGATTCCAGAAGCATTATATTCGGTATGATGATTCCATTTTGAAATAGCCTTTGATTCCCATTAAGTTCAGCTTGAACAAACCCGGCAGCAAACAGTACGAGGGAGGGTCAAACATAAACGAAACAAATCATGGTCTCAACATTACTACTTCTGGGACGGCTTAGGGTATCCGCATACGAAATGAAATGCTCTCTTTCCGACCGCCAGCTGCCGGAGCGAAATTTTTATTAATTACACACTCTAAAACAAAATATTTTTTATCACGAGTGGAGGGGAAAATTCCAATACTCCTCCTCGATTTTAAGACTTATGAGTTTTAAATCGCTTCTTGTCGGAAAACGCCCGTTTAAATTCTTAGTTTTTCAAATCTGATTTGTCCCTGACCTTTCTTCAGCCAGATTATTCGATGACTCAACATATTCAACGTTTATCTTTTTTGCACCAAGTCTTTTATGAAGTGGTATCTTATATCGATGTGTTTCGTTCTTCGGCTGTTTTCGTAGCTTCTTGTGATGTCAATAGCTCCCTTGTTGTCGACTAGAAGCTTCACTTTCGCATGATTTCCAAAATCAGTGGCAAGCCCTTTTATGTTGACTGCCTCGCAAGCTGTTGATGCGGTTGCATTATATTCAGCTTCAGCGGTTGATAAGGCGACACAATTTTGATTTCGTGATGACCAGGATATCAAATTTCCTTTGTAGATAACGAGGGATCCGGTTATACTTTTTCTGTCCAGTTTGTTGCCAGCCCAATCGGCGCCCGAATATGCTTCAATTCCTCCTTTTCCATGATTCTGTTTAATGGTTAAAGCGAAATTGTTCGTCCCTCTCAGATATCTTAGTACTCTTTTAGCGTATTCCCAACATTCCTTAGTCAGTTTGTCTAAAAACTGGCTCAAATATGAAGTAGCAAATGTCACGTCCGGTCTAGATACAGTCGAAATATACATGAGACTTCCTATAAGCTCTCTGTATGGTACATTGCAGATCTGACTTTTTCGATCAATTTGACATCCCTTTTCAATAGGCGTTCTTTGCGATTTGCAGCCTTGCATATTGAATTTCTCCAACGTCTTCTCTATTTGAGTCCGTTGAGTTATTTGAATTGTATCGTCTTTTCTTGATATTTCCATTCCAAGGAATTTGTTTACTTCTCCCAAATCTTTAGAATTGAATTCCACTTTTAGAGAGTGAAGTATTTTGTTGATGTTTGATTCTGATCCTGTGATTAGGATTGTCATCAACGTAAATTAGGACCCACACGTTTTCACCAACGTAGAGACACGAATCATGACTCGAACAGCGCATGCCTTGTGAGATGAGAAAACAGTTCAAACGTTGGTTCCAGCCCTTGGGTGCTTCTTTTAAACCGTAGAGACCTTCGTTCAACTTCAAATCAAAACGTGTTATTTTCTTTCTTCTAGGCCTTTTGGATGTTTTATGTATACTTCATAATCGAGAATTCCATTCAAAAATGCTGTCGGCACGTCTAATTGTCTTATTTTCCATGTGTTGTTCATTGCTTCACTTATGAAAAATCTAACAGTGCTTATTCTTGCCACGGGTGAATGCATAGTGGTTCCACAGGGCTCCTCCTTTTGTTGAAAATCTCTAGCTACGAGGCGAGCCTTCTTTATCACACCCTCCTTCGTGCGAAAAATCCATGGAGGTAGGAACAAGTGGAGAGAGAGAAAGACTTTTTTAATGTGGAAACATGTGAAGCCGGTTTTTCCGCCATTACACACCCACTGGACGGGAGGGGAGTTTATCACTTTTTCACAGATCAAGTATCAAATTGTCAATGTTTTTGTTGGGTGAGACCTGATAACAGATGGTGTGTAGTAATGGCGACCGGCTTCACGAAAAATGCGTTTCACTCCCTCCACTTGTTCCTACCTCCATGGAAAAATCCATTTCGTATCTATTGGTTTTACGTTTCGTGGATTTTTCACGACGGTCCAAGTTTTCATTTTTTCGTGAGCATCTAATTCTTTTTGAAAAGCGTCTATCCAGCCATCCGCAGATTTTAGGGCTTCTTCGTACCTCTTCGGATCATTCGATGAAGAAAGCATACAGTAGGCACTGTACAGTTCGTATTCTGATAAATACTTTTGTGGCGAGCGCCTTCTTTGACTTATTTCTTGTCTCTCATCGTCATTTCTGATTTCGTCTTCACTTTGAATTTCGTCTTCGTTTTCGTGTGGATTGGGAACTTGTAAATTGTCGCATTCTGGCTCTATCTGCACTCGTTGTCTGGTCTGATTTTCATCGTGGTTTTCGTCTTCGACGTGAACGATTACGTCTCCTCCTTCATTGTTTTTTTCGTGGTTGAATTTCCATTTACCTTCGTCGAATGTAACATCCGTTGAGATTATGATTTTATTCGTTTTTGGATTCCACAGCCTCCAGGCTCCACCGCCGTAGCTTAGCATTATAGCAGGAGTGGCTCTTCGATCGAGTTTATTTCCTTGTTTCGAAAGTATTGTCGTCCATGCTTTACAACCGAATGTTCTGAGTTTCTCCAAGTCCTTTCTGCCATACCAGAAATCAGCTGGAGTTTTCCCTTCTGGCAAAGATTTTGTTGGAGACCGATTAATTTCGTATGCCGAGCAATAGATTGCTTCTCCCCATAGGCGTTTCGGCAACTTTGTGTCGACGAACTTCGTTCGAACTTTATTCAGTAGCGTACGGTTCGTTCTTTCTGCTTTGCCGTTTTGCTGAGGATTGTACGGTGCAATGTATTGAATTAATATGCCCTTTTCTTGGCATTGTTTGAATTTAGCGAATGAAAATTCTCCCCCGTTGTCACAACGAATCTTTTTAGTTTTCTGCCCATGCTGCGTCCTTATTAATTTTATGAAATCAATGATGTTGTTTTCTGCTTCATTTTTCATATTCATCAGATTGACTTGAGTAAAATGGGAGTAGTTGGCCACACTTGTTTAGTGGACCGGTGAATTTGGACTGTAAAGAATAAATATGTAAAGAATTTGAACAACTGTTTTAATTTTACTTGGAACGAAGAACAGGTTGCAAATAGTCAGGACGACGGGGTGTCACGATGTAATGACGGGCGACGGAGTAGATTGCGAGAAAAAGATGAAAGTCGCAGACGAAAAGATTTCTGACGATGGAGTGTCGCGATGACGAGCGACGGAATTAACGTAGAAGCGACGGAGTGTCGGGACGATGAACGACGGAGCGTATGATGACGAAGGTCGGAGTGTAAAACGAACGACGAAGTGTATGAAGACGAACGTCGGAGTATAAATGACAAAAAAAAGGTTAACCAGCCCACTAGCTGCAGTTAGCCGGTTGACGTGGTCGTTGGAACGATTGACGACAGCAACGACGATGTTGTTGAGTTGAAAGCTCGAAAACGAATATATTACAATTTTTCTTCCACATGTGTCTTCATATATGTCGATAGAGAGAGAGAGAGGGTGAATTAAAACAGTTATTGATTTATAAATAATTTTGAAGGCAAAACAGAGAATTTTGAACGGCTGGATGAAACGCCTTAATAATTCTCTCTTGCCTGAACAGTAGTCGTTGACAATTACTTGAAAATATTTTTCTCCGTTCATTGTGGGAGGATTTATTGGTCCGCTGATATCTGTGTGGAGTAGCTCTCCTATCTGAGAAGATTTTCTTGGAGTGGTCATCTTCTTGAAAGGAGTTCTTGTGGCTTTGCCTTCTACGCGCTCGGGACATTTGCGTCTCGAAAAAGGCAGTCCTAATGATTTGAGATCGTGTCTGTTGAGGTGACCTAGTCTTTTGTGCCAGAGATTTGAGACTTTTTCCAGAGAGATTTCCCTCTCTCAACCGAAGTTGATTTTCAGGAGAGTGAAACCTGCGAAATTTGGCTTCTGATGACCTAAACTCGTGAAATTCGGTATTTGTGTAAGCAAAATCCCTGAAATGATTTTTTAATGCCTTATTGAGATAACGAAGTCCACGAAATTGAAACCAAAACCAAGCTCGAGATTTTTTGCAGTGAGTCGATTCAGCCCCCGATAATTCGATTTGGGAACTTCCGGCAATAACCGTGACGTATGGTTATAGACGGGGTGCTTCCGCAAGAATAGTTATCGTAGAAATTTGAAGTTCCTTAGCTAAATATTTCGAAAATTGTGAGTTTCCGGTCTTTTCTTACTCAAAATTGAAATGTTCTGGTATTTGAGTTTCGTAACTGAGATAACATATAAGTATTCGCGAAATTGGGTGTTTCTCGGCTTAATTTTTGCGAAATGCAAGTTTCTGAACATTTCTTTTCCGCGAAATAGCAATTTTCCGGGCTTTTCTTATAGTAGGCGCGGACCCTGGGTAAGCCGGCCATGGCTAGGCATGACGAATAGCTAACAACACTACGTACAGCAACATTTAGAGCTAAATATTTGTGTGTTCTAGTTTGGGTTCAAATTTAAGCGAAATCAAAAGTTTCCTGGCTGAATAATCAGATAAATTGCGAGTTTCAGATCATTATTTAAACGAGATTGCAATTTGCTGACCTTTGTTTTCGCAAAATTGTTAGTTTCTGGTATTTATTTTCGCAAAATCTCAAGTTTCAGCTTCTTTTTAGTGTTCGTAGATCCCGGTCTAGCCGTCCACGACAGCGCCCAAAGTCTGATGTAAACCGCAAAATTGCAACATTTGGGAGCTGAATATCCATGGTCCATTTTCACCAGCCCCAGCCCATAAACGTCTCCATTCGGTTCGGTACCTTGTCGTTGGTTTTGGACGATTTTTCTCGACTCCCGCGAGGTCTATCTGTGCAGTACTTTTCCGTGAGTCTACTCCTGAAATGGAGAAAAAACGCTATTTCCCAGTTTCTGTGAGAAGACACGCTAATTTGCTGTTTTAGGGGCAATTTTCCCGGCTAAAACTTTTAAAAACGCTAATATTTTTTACTACAATTGCAAAAAGGCGCTCATTCACAACAATTATTGAGCAAGTGTGTCAATTCGTGGTTGCCGATACAAATTTCAGGTCAAATTTGGGAAAACGCGCCCATGTAAAGTTCTTCGGGCTAATTCGCGACTAATATTGAGAAAAACCGCTAATTCACGGGGCAAATTGAAAAAAAGCGCAATTTAGAAGTTTGGTTTAGGGAAAGTGACAAATTGAGTTTGAAAGAGCTAAAGGCATACAATTTAATTTTGGAAGCGAAAAAGTGAAATTGGTTTTTAGAAGAGCCAAACCCGCAAAACTTGGTTTTCCCGAAAGAACCAAACCCTCGAATTTGGTCATTTTCTGCGGTAATTATTTGGATGTCGTGGGTTGGAAAATTGATTCTTGGGGAAAATGTCCCATTTTTCAAAGCTTAAATCCTTAATTTCGGGGCACATTGGCGTTGGATTCCTCCTTGAAATTTGTCAAGCAATCAGGATCATCCTGCTCGGATAATCTTTTTGCTGATTTCAACATCATTTGTTATATCTAAATATGTTATGAAGCAGCCGTAATGTTAAGTGGAAAACTGTTTCAGGCACAAAAACATGAAACTAAAAGGCTTTAAGGCCAAGATTTCGACATTTATGGTGGATTTCACCATCTCGGCTCAAGGTTAGGCTTAAAATTAATTCGGACTAAATGAAAAATTTCCATTGAATTTTATGTCAACAAGGTTCGGCCTTGAAGCCTTTCGGTTTCTTGTTTTTGTGCCCTGCCACCTGTTTTCCTCATCATTTATAATGTTCTTGTTAGAGGATTAATTGTGAATTGACTTTGGTTATTTTTTGTTTGATACACACAGGTCATGCAGCTTTGTCACGACCGAGGCTATCTCGTCACTCAGGATGAATTGGACCAAACTTTGGATCAATTCAAGGAGCAATTCGGAAACAAGCCGAGTGACAAAAGACCCGCGAGGAGTGACCTCATCGTTCTAGTCGCCCACAATGATGATCCGACCGATCAAATGTTCGTCTTTTTCCCCGACGAACCCAAAATCGGCATCAAAACCATTAAAACCTACTGCCAAAGAATGCAAGAGGAGAACATCCATCGAGCTATAATCGTCGTTCAACAGGGTAAACACCCCCCTCACCTTTATTCTCCTTTCATATTTTTCAAACTAACCCCTCCCCCCTCCATCAATCTAAACCATACAGGAATGACGCCCTCCGCCAAGCAATCCCTCGTCGACATGGCACCCAAATACATTCTCGAACAATTTCTCGAGTCTGAACTTCTAATCAATATCACCGAGCATGAACTGGTCCCTGAACACGTCGTTCTAACGCCCGAAGAAAAACAAGAGCTTCTCTGCAGGTATAAGCTCAAGGAGAATCAGTTGATGAGAATACAGGCGGGCGATCCAGTCGCCCGTTATTTCGGCTTGAAACGAGGTCAATGTGTTAAAATTATACGTTCATCCGAAACGGCCGGTCGTTATATTTCGTATCGGTTAGTTTGTTGATTTTAAAATTTGCGTTGTGTTGAAGGGAGGGAGATCATTTGTATCTACGACGACTGCTGTACTGTAATACATTTTTTTTAAAATTGAGGGCTACGTTGATAACAATTTATTTCTCATCCTTCGACGATTGGGGGAAGGTGAAAGTGCAGCGAAAGTTGCAGTTTTAGTGCATTTCATTCTGAAAATTCACTATTGGTCTCGTCGTGATGGTGGCAAACATGGGTCATGTCATGTTTTTTTCACGTTTCAGAACCTCTAGAACACGAATTCAGTGGTCTCCAGGATTCATATATACAGGGTGGAACAGGATAAGTGTGACAAAAAAAATTAGGTGAAAATAGGCTTCATTTGCGATCGAAAACACTCTATAAACGATGGTCCGAAAATCAAAATCCTACGAGATATGATTTTGAGAGATGATTTTGAGATATGGTTTTTTGAGGCTTGCATCACTTTTCTTTACTAAATGCGAATAGATCAGTTTACAGCTGACATTTGCAACTTTTGACGATAGATTTGGAAAGAGCACACTTTTTTCTGACAGGAATAGCCATTTTCGATAAAATTTAACTATTTTCTGCGGGCTTGAGAGATGCTCAAAGTTTTGCAGATCGTGGATCTCTAATTTTTCAAAAAATTCAGCCTCCACTTCTCTACACTAAATCTAAGCGTATCGACATCCCATGGGTCGGAAAAACTTATTCAATTTGTCCTTTTTAAAATTACTCATGAACGCTTTTTTAGTTCTTCAGCGAGTTTTCGGCAGAAAGGCCATTTCTTGGAAAAAAAAAATGATTTTTCTCTTAAAAATCGCTTGTTTTGACCAACCCAATTTGAACGAGCATTGTGATTCAAAACATGCTAAAACTCATTAAAGCCTTATCCAAAGTTTTCCTTCGAACCGAATGGAATGCGCACTCCTACCAAAATATCAAAAACTGTCGCTCCGGCAGCTGGCAGTCGGCAAGGGTGCATTTCACTACTGCGAATTTCGGCGTGTTTAGCTGTTATTCGACGAAATTAGTGCACTTGATGACTCTACTTGTTGATATCAATTTCCGGCTAAATAATTGCAAATTAACTGAAAACTTCGAAATTCGCAGTAGGTAAATGCACTCTATCGGACAGTTAGCTGCGAGAGCGACATTTTTTGGACTTTGACAGGCGTACACAGTCCGCCCCGTTCAAGGGAAAACTTTGGATGATGCTTTAATGACGTCCATCATGCTAAAAATTACAAAGCTCGTTCAAATGTTGTAGGTCGAAACAAGCGATTTTGAAGATAAAAATAATTCTTTTTTCTAAGAAATGGTCATTTTTGCCGAAAAATCACTGATTAACTAAAAATACGTTCACGAGTAATTTTAAAAAGGACACTTTTGAAAAATTAGAAATCCTCGATTTGCAAAATTTTGAGCAGCTCATGAGCACCCAGAAAATGGTTGAATTTTATCGTAAATGGCTAATCCTGAAAGAAAAAAATGTGCTGTTTCCGAATCTGTCATCAAAAGTTGCAAAATTTCAGATGGAGACTGAGTTATTCCCATTTAGTTAAGAAAAGTGACGTGCGTCATAATAAACGTTAGAAAAATCATATCTCGTAGGGTTTTGATTTTCGGACCATGGTACAAAGGGTGTTTTCGATCACAAATGAGACCTACTTTCACTCAATTTTTTTTGTCACACTTATCCTGTTCCACCCTGGGTATTTCTTTTTTATATGTATGTAGTTATATATATGTAAGATAGGATTTTTCCGTCTATCTTAATCAAATCTTTATTCGTCAGATGTAGTTAAATACTATAATTACAAAAATAAAAACAAGATTACAAAAATTGAAACTAATATTAATTTCCTAAAAGTACAGCGTGTGAAAAACTTACCTAAATCTAAAACGAATGTCACTTCTTCTAAGCGTAATTAATAAACGACGTTGACACTTCGGTGGGTCAACTAGAACTAAACTCGTCTTAAAGGTTTAATCGTATTTATTAAGATAGGGTGCAAAGTACACAAATCTTACATCCCCCCTTTCCAAGAGAGGAGGCTGGGAAAGCATAATATGTGGACAGGAAGTTTTCTATTTACACTATTTACAATTTGTGTTATTATTGGCATCATCGGCGAAACTTTTATAGGGTATCATCTTACTAACATGGTATAGACGAAAATCGTTTTTCGCGTACCCTACGTTTACTGAGAAAACCGAATCCGAAATTTTGTCGACAATTGGGAATGGCCCGATACGAACTTCATCCAATTTAGCCCTATTTAATTTGTTGCCGTTTTCAATGTATACTTTGTCTCCAATTTTGAAAGCATGAAATTTTCGTGTATTATCTATTCTACTTTTGTTTTTGGTGTGAGCTGTTACTGAATTTTCGTATGCTTTGGTCTTGTCAAATGTAATGTCTCTAATGTTTTTAAATTCGTCGGGAACTATGTCAAAAGTTTGTCCGTTCATGAGGTAGTTGGGGGCGTATTTTGTTTCGCTGTGGATTGTATTGTTGTATTCAGTCACGCACTGATGAGCAATCGTAGTCCAAGCTAGTTTGTGGTTATTTTCATTAGTTCGGCACCTTATTCTATTAACCAAAGTTTGATTGAGGCGTTCGTTCAACCCATTCGAGCAGGGACTGTCAACGGCAGTAAATATATGAATGATATTTTGGTTTTCCAAGTATTTTTTAAATTCGTTTGAGGTTAATCCTCCGTATTGGTCTGTTAATAAAATTTTAATGTTGTGCTGAGTTTTTTGCTGTGTGTCACGGATGATTTTGATGAAATCACTACTTGTTTGGTGTTTCGATGTGTGAATGTACGCGTACCTCGTAAAGTGATCGACCAGTAGGTGTAAATATTTTTTTGTTGATCTTCTACCTCCGAAACCTCCAATCGTGTCTAGAGACATAATCTCGAAAGGTTCCCGCGGTGGACCCAAATGCCCTAAGAAACCTATCAGTTTCCCTCTTCTAGTTTTATTTTTGATACAGGTTTCACAAGATGCACAATATTGCCTCACCTTTTCATACATCTTTGGAAAGTAGTAATGTTGATTTATGGTATTGATTACATGCGGTGAACCTATGTGACCAAATGATAAGTGAACTCGCTCTATTAATTTCTGGCCATATTCCGCGTTTAATAATATACGTTTTTTGTCTTTTTTTTGTCGGAAGATGATTCCATTTTTTAATATATCTCGAGGGCCAAGTGGAATATTTGCCTGACTAGTCTTTATTTCATTCATTTGTAGAAGATTTACCGTTCTGATGACATCAGAGCCGTCGTTGAAGTCACTGTCCAACACTGGGCTTCTGGACAAACAGTCAGCTTCCGCATTTGCTTCCCCTGGATTGTACTTCACCTCGAAATTGTATTGAAGTAGGTAATTTGTTAAGTCACCTAATTCCTCATCAGGCCTTGACCTTATCCTTAAATTTTCTAGTGGTTTATGGTCGGTGAAAACAGTGAATTTATTCCCCAGGAGCCAGTACTGCCAATATTTAACGGCCTCTTTAATTGCCAGACACTCGATATAAATAGCCTTATTCTTTTTTTGTGCCTCGTTTAATTTTTTCGAGAAATAAGCCACTGGTTTTAATTGTCCATTTTTTTGAGGTTGTTTGAGCACGGCTCCTATCCCTTCTAAACTTGCGTCAGTGTAAATGTAAATAGGTAGTGATTTATCAAATATTGCTAGAATAGGTGCGGATGTTAGATAATTTTTGATCTGTTCGAAGGAGTCTTGACATTTTTTTGTCCAAGTGAAATCAACATTTTTTCGCAGCAAGTTATAGAATGGCTCTAAGATTGTGGTAGATTTCGGAATGTATTTGTGATAAAAATTGACCTTCCCCAAAAATTGCCGGACGTTCTTTCTATTTTTAGGCCGGGGGAAATTTTTTATTGATATCAAGTTATCGTTTAGGGGTTCCACAGTGTTGTGCCCGATTTTGTGACCTAAGTACTGAACCGAGTTCGTGGCAAATTTACATTTCATGAATTTCAACCGAAACCCCTCTGTCTGAATTGCCTGCATGAGTGCATCAATATGCCGGATATGCTCGTTAAATGTTTTGGAGAAAATAAGGATATCGTCTATGTAGTTGATGCAGAAACCTTCCAAATTATTTCGTCTAATTATGCCTGACAGGATTCGCTGGAAAATGCCGGGGGAATTTTTTAAGCCAAATGGAAGGGCGACCCACTGCCAGTGACCCTGTTGTGTGACAAAGGCCGTTTTGTATCTGTCCTTAACGCGAATTGGTATGGACCAGAAAGCTGAGTTTATATCTAATGCTGTGAACCATGAACTCCCTTGTGCTTTTACTATTATCTCGTCTATTAATGGAAAAGGCTGGCTGTCCGGAACTAATAATTTATTCAGGTCTCTAAAATCGACGCAAAGTCGATTCTTCTCCTTACGAGATCCATCGTCTGTTTTTTTATACGCTAGTGTGACGGGCGCTGCAAAGGGCGAACAAGACTCCTCAATCAATCCTTCTTTCAATAATTCTTTTATCTGGTTTTCGATTTCCTCCTGGTCCCGAAAGGAACATCTATAGGGCTTTTTGGCAACATATCGGTTTTCTATGAGTTGTATATGAGCTTCATAGTCCTTCACTTTTCCTGTGTCGTATTTATTTTTGGCAAAAAGCGGTGCGTATTTGTCTATTATTTTATATATCGCTGTCCGTTTTTCGTCGTCTAAGTGTTCTGTTTTTGCTTCAAAATCTTGTATAGGTATGAACTCATTCCAATTTATGTGTATGTCCGTTTCGGGTTTCACATTTTTTTCTTCTTGTACTTGTGTGATTTGTAGGTTCTCATCCTGACATAATCGGTAGTCCCGAATACTGTCAAGGCCAATTAGAATGTCATATCGGAATTCCCTATTGTCTGTTACAAAAAATCTCGTTGTTTTCTCTATATTAAAAATTTTTAATCGTAAGTAAACTATTCCTTTAATTGTGTCCTCTCCGCTCATTGTCCTGAAAGTGTATGATTGTGATATTTGCATATTTCTACCTAACTTCTGTAAAAAGGCATTTGTAATCATCGTTATATTAGCTCCGGGATCATATAATCCCTTTGCGGGCTTATTTTCTACAAGCACTTTCAGTTCAATAAGCGAAGGCAAATTTAGTTTTTTTGATCGAGAATCTTATCGTTTAAAGCGTCTTCTAGTTCTGTATTATTAGCTACCTTAATAAACCCACTTGGTGATTTCTTATTGCGACAAAATTGTTCCGGATGATAACGGCTTGGGAACCCCAATTTTCCACATATTGTACACGGGGATTTCCCTTGGTCTGGATTCTTATTGGGATTTGGTTTATTACTTACAGTATAGTTAGGACTCTCGGAATATTTAAACTTATTGCTAATTGTCTTATTCGCGAAAGATTCAAGCTGATTGAGCTCGATCATTAATTTACTCTGAGTGTCTATTTCTCTTTTATTTAGTTTTTCGCGGATGAATGGGGGCAAACCTACTGCAATGTGCATGACCCTAGATTTTTCAGTGAGGTCGGAGTCTGCATCGACCAGTAGATTTAATTTTTTTACAGCATATTCTGTTAGTGACCCTTTCATATACCTAAAACTATAAGCAAAAGCAACGTCAGACCAACCTTTATCTCCGTATGTGTCCAAAAATGATTGGCTCCAATCATTCCAAGTTTTGTGATGACCGTCGAAAATCTTCCGTGTGGCCGAGTACCACTCCGTCGGAGAACTTTCCAGGAATAAGCGAAGAGCTTCGGGACGCTGATTTTCTTGAATCTCCATTCTTTGGCATTCAGATTCGAATGTCTTGAGCCAGGAGTGCGCGTTCTGATTTCTACCGGTGAATTTGTCAACCACCATGTCCTTCGTCAACGACGATAAACTCTTTTTTGTTTCCGCTGCAGCCTGCTCGTTAGCGGTGGAGGGGGAGGTGCCCGTCGACGCATTTGACTCGTCTAAGTAGACGCCGTTGAAACAAACGTTTCCTTCTTCGTCTAGGTAAATTTTTTCAAGGTCACTCCCTAGTGTGATGATGAGGTTTCGAACTTGTCCGCGCTTTTTGATCGACCTTAGCCCTCCTTGAATAATAACGTTTTTCACTAACTCGGCGTGGCACGTCGTTGATCGAGCGTCGACAGGGAATGAATATACTTCTGATTGATCGCATATCTGAATCGTCCTTATTTGGTGAATCGTAGTTTTTGTGTCTAATGGCGATGCTTCGGCCGTCAGTTGGAATTTAGCCCGGATCGTCATCTTGAACGTGATGTAATCGTTTTAGATTTGTAAGATAGGATTTTTCCGTCTATCTTAATCAAATCTTTATTCGTCAGATGTAGTTAAATACTATAATTACAAAAATAAAAACAAGATTACAAAAATTGAAACTAATATTAATTTCCTAAAAGTACAGCGTGTGAAAAACTTACCTAAATCTAAAACGAATGTCACTTCTTCTAAGCGTAATTAATAAACGACGTTGACACTTCGGTGGGTCAACTAGAACTAAACTCGTCTTAAAGGTTTAATCGTATTTATTAAGATAGGGTGCAAAGTACACAAATCTTACATATACATATATACAGGGTGGATCCGTATAAGTGTGACAAAATTTTTTGGGTAAAACTACGTTAAAATTGGAGTAAAACGGTACCTTCGGAAGTGTCCTACGTTGATCCGTTCCGGAGTTATGATTTTTTTTGTGTTTAAAAAAGTAACCAATGCTTGCTTCAAAAAATCCGCAATTTCTCGGCTTACATCGCACCAAATCAAAAAAGTGATGCCATTTTCAGAAACTACGGAACATTTCCTTTAGGGTAGAGGCCATTTTATTGCTTGAAATAATCGTCAACACCCAGAAATCTGGCATTTTTTCCATAAATTTACGTGTCCTCTACAATTTGTCCGTTTTCGGTCCGAAGCGTTGAACTTCACTAGTTCATCTTAGCGCTCTAAAATTCGACTCAATAATTTAATGTAACGAAAGCCCTGGGTTCCATTGAGATTTATCGAAAACTTTGATGGGAAGGGGGGGGGGGGTGAAATGGGGGATGAAATTTCAAAAAAATCACTTAAATTCACACGTTTAGGTATTGTAAAATACGGCACAAAAATTTAATCTTACAAAGCCCTTGGAAAACTACCGAAACTTTTCGACATTTTTGAAGAGAGGGTGGTGAAAATAGAGGAAGCAGTTCGGCTTAATGAAACAAATTATGGTATCAAAATTATTACTTCTGGGACGGCTTAGGGTATCCGTATACCGAATGAAATGCACTCTTTCCGACCGCCAGCTGCCGGAGCGAAATTTTTTCTGATTGGAACTTGGTGCTCAAAAGCGTCATTCACGAGTGTCCTCTCCAACGGCTGGGTGACTCACGGGATCATCCTAGTAGTCGAAGTGTCCTGCTTTTTCCCCATATGTTGTCATCTTGGAAACATTTTTGTTCCCGACCCGACACGTCAAAATTTCTAGTTGGCAATCCTACGCCCTAACGCCCTACTGCAATGGAAGTTATGGCTTTTTTTTTTTTCTTCCTTCCTCGCTTTATAGAGGAGCGCGGTTTCTTTCACGGAGCCGCAGCGTCGGGACAACGGTTGATGAAGCGTGTGCTAAGACCGGTTTTGCGCGTTTATCCGAATACCTTGGGGATGGGTGGCGGGAGGGGGGGGTTCTCGGCATGGGGAATCCGAAAATCTACATTGTATTTCAATCAGACGAGCAATCTGATTTGACTTGTCCCCGTGATTCCTGCGGTTTTGTCCACTTTGACTCGTTTTCAGGGCCGTCACGAATTTTTCCCGTCAGGCTTGAAGTCCAATGAAAATTTAGCACTAGAAGAACTTAGGTATAAAAAGATTTATAATAATATATTTATTTAAAGGGTTGCAATATTTGTTTATCGTTTATTTTACAATAAGTACAATTGTTCCTCTTTTACACTTAAACTAAAAACAAAAGAGGCGTAATAACTCAAGTATGTACACAAATTCAATAATTTGTTTTATTTTTATTTATTTTTTGTACACAATCAAACATAGTAGAAAGAGAGCTCTTGAACCCTAAAAACAGGGTCACGTTTGCCCTTTATGAAAAATAAAATTCGATTAATTTTTTCAAGAGGCTCTCAAAAAAGAAATAATTCTAAAACTGTACAATTTGAAACGAACGAACATTAGTTAAATTTCTTATAATTAATTTATAAATAATAATAAAAAGCATTAAACTAGTAAAAACGACGTAACGCTTGAGCTTTTGCCCCCCCCCCTCCCTGTCAACCAAACGGGAATTATGTTTGTTCGAACACGGCATCTGAATGACTTCCAGAATTTTTCTTTTTTTTAAATTAAAATTGTGGTCCCGCTATACAAAATAAAAAATAAATCGAAAGCTCAACTAGAATTGGCTATTTCATGGAATGTCGCTTCAAAAAAGAAAAAAATAACGATATAAGAACAAAAATTAAAGCCGCCATGTTCCCTTTTACTTTTAACTTCCATGTTCCCTTGGGAGACATGGAAGTTTTGGTATTTGAGGCAAAGTGTTTTTTTTTCTTCTTCTTTTTCTTTAAATTTACTAATTTAATTCGAAACGTTATAAGCAGAAAGCTAAAGCGAATGTTAAAATATTCTCCTTAAACGAGATCTCTCTTTCTTGTATACTTTGCACAATGTAATGCCGCAAAGTAAAAAGTTATGGCAACTTGTAAATTCTGGTTGGTGTTTCAGTGGGGGAGGCGAAGAGGAAATGGTCCTCCCACTTTTTTTATACATTGGACTCGAAAGATTTCGGGGCTCTTTTTTTTTTTTTGTGGCAGTGACATCGGGAAGAACCGGCAGAAATATAGTAATAAATAAATGGTAGCGAGCTCTCTATCTCTCCTGAACAATCGTTTCTCCAAATAACTACCTAGAGAGAGCGAGAGTATGAGTGTGTGTTATGATGGTGATGGGGATTTTGGTCCGTTTAAATCGCAAAATCCAGTCGATCCCAATCACTATTGGGACCTCCCAATCCCGATCCAACACCCGTCAGTCCTGAGCTGGTCAACTTGTTGAACTCTGAATCGTCAATGAAGAGATCAAACGGTGGCGGCGAGCCGTTCGACCCAAGAACACCGCACAGGAGAGGATCGTTGCCCGTTGTTGTTGTCGTCGTCGACGACGTGAGCGACGAGACGCCACCACCGCCGGTCATGGCGCCGCAATTACTCAGAGGTCCGTTGAATGAATGGGTCGAGTCCAAACCACCGGAAGTGCCGCTTATAAGCGAGTCGAGCCAATCAGTGTCCACCTATAACAACAGGCCCGAAAGTAAAGAAAATGTTAACATCGAAAGGTTGACAATGCCAAGAATAGTGGACTCGAACCTCCATGAGATCAGGATGATCCACGTCCATGTCTCCACACAGTTCGGATAATTCCAAAGGTTGAGCAGCGGCTGACGCGGGAAGCTCGCCATTTTTTATCAAAATTTCAAGGACGTCGTCAACAATCTGAGATTTGACGTCCAACATCGGATCATCATTCTGGAAATTGAAAACAAAAAAATGATTAAAGGATTATTCATGAAAATAAATTCGCAAAAGGCAATTACCTGTTTTAGGTCAGCAGATTTCAAATCAAACAACTCTTTGGTGTCCATAATGAAAGAATCGGAGTCGCCTTGTTGCATGAGATCATTCGAACCGTTGTTCATAAAAGTGCCCATAAAATTAGGAAGCGGTCCACTCATAGGACTCTTTGATTTTGGCTCCTGCTTCACGGTAATGGTCACGTTGTTATTATTATTATTATTATTGTTGTTGTTGTTATTATTGCTGCTGCTGTTATTGTTATTATTATTGTTGTTGTTCGCTGGATTGTTGTTATTGTTTTGCTGATTTAACAATTGCTGATTCAACTGTTGTTGTTGAAGGAATGCGGCTAGGCTCGCTTTGGCGTTGCTAGTAGTCGTGGAACTGGGCTGTTGCGGCTGTTGAGGAAGTGGAGAAGGCGTAGCGTGGAATGTATTTTCAACTTTGATGAGAGTCGCCCCTGTTGACACCGTGGTAGAGGCAACAGATGACGCTGGCGAAGGGGGTGATAGCGGTGAGTCGGTGGTTTCCATCTTGATCGACAGAGGCTGAGCTGAAACGGAAGACGACGCTGGAAAAAGAAACAAAATGTAGAAAAATGATGAAGAGTGTGTAAAAAAAAAAACTGTGTTGCCGATGAGTACCTGAAGGAATGCACTCATCTTGTTGACTGCCGGTTGTACTCGTAACTTGATATGCTGACGTCGAAGCATTACTTTGAGCTTGTTGCAATTGAGCAGATTCACTGTAGGGTTTTAACCTCTCAATAAGTTGAGGTTTTGGCCCAGAGACTGGAAGGTTCCTCTTTTTTAGTTCAGCCTTCAAATCGCTCACTGTTGGACAAGAAGAGACAGAAAAGTTAAATCGCGGAGCGATTAAAAGAGATAGAGTTACCAACCTTTCATATCCTCGAGATTACGCAAAGGCGGTGGAGGGGGAGGAGTACGGGACTGTGGGAGAGGAGGAGGAGGTGGAGCGCTGCTAGCAGTCGCTGAACTCGAATCGCCGTTACTTGACGACGAAGAGGCAGCGCTGGGTGGTGGAGTCGTGGGTCGCCTTGACGCTGGTAAAAGTATTTGTGGATACTAGGAAAAAGTCGAAACGCAACGTTAAGTTTGGGAGAACAAGGCGAATGGACAGGTGAAAGTGAACCTCACCTTATGCTGCCATTCAAGCTGCCACTGAAGGAACAATTGCTGTTGTTGAAGAAGCAGATCGTAAGATGTTTCAACTGAATTTGACTGCTGATTCATCAATTTCTGAGCATTGGGCGGCCCCTGAAAATAATAACAATAATAAACAGGCGACCGCTCTACTTTACGACTCTCTAGTACTTACCTTGTACTCATGAAACTTGATAATTCTCGGTTTCGACGTTGCCTTCGCTTTGCTCTTTTTTCGACTAGATTTATCCTTGGACGACGAGGAAGACGATGACGAAGACGACGTGCCCCCTCCTCCTCCCTGCTGCTGCTGCTGTGACGGAGACAACGAAGACGTCGGAGTTGTCGCCCCCCGGTACGCCAGTGCTGGAATTGCGATAGCCGTCGAAGGTGACGTCAACAAAACTGTCACAATACCGCCACCACTGGCGGCATTGGTAGTAGCGGCTGCAGTTGCAGCGTGCTGCAGTTGATTACTACTGGGCGCCGAGGATGATGATGATGATGACGATGATGTTGTCGAAGTGACAACAGCTTCGTCACCTGAAGACGTAACCGCCGGTGTACTCGCTTGCGTGATAGACGACGACGGCGACGATGCCTGTGTCGTCACTGATGACGGCGGTGGAGATAGTGATCCACTCGAATCCTCATCGAGCATATAATGGTCCGGATGAGTGGGTTTCGTTGCCGTGCCTTCACACGTCGCTTTAAACTCAATGGCTCCCTCTAAAGAAGAAAATTTCCAAAAAATTAAAATCATACTCATCACTCTTTCACAATTCAAACGAACCTTTAATCGCCCTTTCAATCGGTGCCTCAGTATGAAGAATATTCTTCTTTATCAATTCCAAAGGACCCGGTCGATGCGACAATTGATCGTTCAAAGCGTCCGCGAGTCGACATTTTTTCAACTGACGCTGTTTCTCAGCCAACGACGGGTCAACGTGACCGACGTCCTCGAGTATGTGTTGTCGAACGAGCTCTTCCCTGTCGGGCCGCTGTTGTATTTTCGCTTTGAGCAAGTCACCCATTTTGGCCCGTTCGAGTTTCTGCCGTTGCTCGTGAAATCCCGGTGGTGTTTTTAGAGCTGTCGGGCGGAAAAAAAAAAACAAAAATTACTCGTAGAGTTCGGAACAAAACTCAAAAGTGCGAAGTCAACTTACGTGGCATGATGCCCTGGGCGACTAGTTGATTGATAGGCCTCCTGAGCATCAGCTTCACCTTTAATGCTAAACAAAGAAAGATCCAAGATATTCTTAATTAAATTGCGTGTTTTTTGGGTTAAAAGTGACGGTTTTCAGGCAAATATTTGTGATTTGACCTCCATGATCGAATGATCGCCTAATTGATACACTTTTGACGGTATCAGCAAAAAAAAACACACAAAAAAAAACGCGAATTTGGGGAACAAACAGTTTATTTAGGGCGATTTCTGGGCGAAGTATACTGGTTTTAGGCACCGGTAGAGAATTCATTGGGCCCTATTGGCCAGTTATGGACACTATAATAGTCAGATTGGTAGGCTAAACTGTGAGTTATCGTGCCAATTGAACCATAGTAGCTATATTGGGACGAATACCTCGGTGCATAATTCTTGGCCGTTCCGATACAAATTCGTCGGAGTTCACAATTTCAAAGACATCAACTTCGCGGGTTTGGCCCTTTCAAATTTCAATAATTTGTGGATTATTAGAGCACTTACAGAACCAAATTTCAATGGTTTCACTCACTCAAAAAGTCAATTCCGCAGGATTGACACGCTCAAGTGCCAATTTCAAAGCCCTTGATCAAACCATTCCAAAAGCCAATTTCACGGGATTGTCTCGCATTCAAGAAAGCAATTTCACAGGCTCGGTCCCTTCAAAAAATTAACTCCGAGAGGTTAGGCTCCTATAAAAACTAAATTTCACGGAAGAGCCTATAACCCGAAATCGGGTTTTGAAAGAGGTTAACGCGCTAAATTCGTTTTAACATGAATTAAGGCCCGTTCACAAGCTCTATGCTATGCTTCTGTGGAGTATATGCAACCAAACAAATCCATTGCGTTTTATTGGCAGGAGACGGTTCCAAACAAGTTGTAGGGTAGGTTGGAACAGACCTCATATAGAATAGAATAATTTTCTCTCAGAAAGCGCTTTCTTCAATATTTCTTCTTTCAATATTTGGTGACCTCCGACTTGGAAAATGTTGCAGAGCAATTCGCGCAACTCCAACACATGGTGCAACAACATCTGCCTCCGCACGACATAGTTGAGCAGCAAGCTGCAGTCCACCGCGTCAGTGTCAAGCTTCCTCCATTTTGGAAGGAAAAACCACTCCTTTGGTTCCGACAAGTTGACGCACAATTTGAGCTAGCTGGAATCACCCAAGAGATGACGAAGTCGAGGACAATATCACTAAGACTTCCGCTCAAAACCCCAACACCGAGCTTAAAAATGCCCTTGTTCAACTGATTGTATGTTTCAGAGGAGCAGCGCGTCCGTTAATTGCTATCGCAGAAAGAACTGAGACCGTAAACCGTCTCAATTTTTACGTCATCTCAAGTCACTGGCAGGAGCAGTCGCTTCTAACGATCACTTTCTGCGCGAATGTTTTCCTCCTCACGTAAAAGCCATCACAAGCCTAAGTCGTTCAAGACCTTGCACTCCCTCAACACGTCGTCATAACCTGTCAGCTGCCGATTCGTCTCAACCTTTGTGCTAGTATCACGCGTAACGCAAGGGGAAGTAAAGCTCGAAAATGCGTCCAACCATGTTCGTCACCTCAAGCGACACATTCCAACGTTAGTCCGTATTAGCGGCGGCTGGCCTCAATCGACCGTGTCTCCAAAAAGCATTTCCTTGTCGACACCGGATCCGATCTTTGCTGTCTTCCTCGTCGATTTCTTCCAGGACGCCGCTCCCGTCAAAATTACAATTTACTCACAGTAAACAACTCGGATATCTCCACCTCTTTTCGCGGCACTCTTTGGACTTTGCGGAAACCAACCGATCTTATGGACTCTTGAGTTAAACCAAACTTTCAACTCCTCCAAACAACATCTCGCCCAAGCAACCCTCCTCGCTTATCCCGATCCATCCATCATCCACCTCGGTCTTTTTACAGATGCTTCCCAAGTCGCGCCGTTGATGCATGCTTCCAGCAACGGATCGGCGACAGTTGGCCACCTCTCGCATTTTTTCTCCCACAAGCTTACACCAACACCACGCCAGACGAGCTTACTACAGAGACACGCTGGCTTATTCGGCAATTCAACACTTTCACCATTATCCTCGAGGCCCAGCCGTTAAAATTAAAATTCCCCAAATTTGGGGGCTGGAAATTTGCAAATGCCCCATGCAGACCGTTAGACGGCGTCAGACGGTCGTATTTGTAATCAGCTCCATAAAACCTTACGAGTGAGACCAGTTTCAGGACTATGTCTTCCGGTTATATTCATGTCCCAAATTAAGGGCTTTATAATTAGCTATATAAAATCCTTAGGCCTCAGATACAGCATGGCAGACTCCCGGACTCGTAAATAGGGGGTCATATGCTATCATTTTGCACACCTTTCATGACTAAGTTCTCCCGGTTGAATGGAACTGTCGCCATCTATCAGTCTATTAGCACTTTTTGTCAATTTCAGCCTTGGAAAGTGTTGTTTTCACTCAATTTTAGCCGTAAATAAATGATTTCTTAGTTCTAGCCACGAATTATCATTTTTATGAATTTCAGTCGCAAATTAGCGATTAGCAATCATCAATTAGCGACACGAGCTAATCCAACTTGCCCTGCCCTACACTACTGTACTACTCTCCTCTTTTTCTCCGCGAACAGTCCTATTGATGTTCAGAAGAGAGCCATCCCGCGAGGTCGGCATTGCACTGTGGCATTGCAGTGGATCTGTTTGTACGTGGGAATCTGGGCAATTGAACGGACTGATGCCCAACCTGCGAGTGTGAGCCTGTGTCCTTTAGGAGTCATCCAAAACCGGATTTTTCCTGTTCTGCTCTTTCAATAGTCAACTTTGAGACTTCTGGACCTTCAAAAACGCAATATAGTTGGATTGGCTCTCTCGAAGTGCCCCTTACCTTGGTCGAATATACTTCCGCCACCTGTGGGCCGGGGTACCTAGAGTTTTCATTCAAGTACAAAACCTAGGCGGTCGCCTACATTGCCTACGCCTGAAAACAACCCTGCCCGCGAGCAGTCCTCCTCGCGCTTCAAATGCTCGCCACCTCACTCCGCCGAAAGTGTCCTCCCAAGCTGCGAGTGTGAGCCTGTGCACCAACGGCTCGACCTCGTAGTAAAGACGTAAACGCCGGGTAAACGTTTCCGTAGAGCATAATGCTCGATAGGGGAATTATTGTGGCACTGCATGTGGATCTGCTTGCACGTGGCAATCTGGGCGAATGAGTGGGCTGATGCCGACGAAGCCCCTCCCAAGATGGATAACGAAAACCATCATCACTGGAAAACAGCAGAAAGCCCCGAGACAATTTAGGTCACCACAAAGGGAATCACCAGTTACCCCCTCTACTCACTTAAAACAAGCAAGCGTGTCCCACAGGACCTCCCTCGCCACCACGAATCGCAATAGCCAGCTTCAGAGCATTGACAGATCACGACTACCTGAACACAGCGTCGGCTTTAGGGGGGGGGGGGCGAGCCGGCCAACCACCCGGGGGCACCATATCCTAAGAACCGCGTCTAGCAAAATGAGGGGGGGGGGTGGAAGCCGGACGAGACAAAATGACCTAAGAAGCGCATTTCAATTATTAATATTTCAAAATTATCAAATTCGGCATAAATTAGTTAAAAAGGAGCATTTGGCTTGTCTAGAGATCTACTGACAGTATCCAGGACGCACAGTGAATTAATACTCAGCAGATAATTAGCGAATTCTTTACAGTTTTGTCCGCGAATTAGGATATTGCCCCGATTTACCCGATAAATAGCGCTTTTTCCAATTTCATTAGCGATTTCCCTTGGATTAGCGTTTGTCCCAATTTTGGCTGCTAATTAGACATTCTTCTAAATCTCAGTCGTTAATTAGCGCTTTTCGCAAAATTAGCTACGAATTAGCGGCTTTTCTCTTTTGTATCCGCGAATGGGCAATTTTTTTATCATTTCAGTTCGCAATTTTGCCATTTTTCTCAATTTAGCTACAAATTGGTCTTTGTTTGCTTGTTTTTTTCAATTTTAGCCTCGATTTTCTCCCTCACTTTTATAGTCTTGAACAAGCGGCTTTTTTGACTTTTTAAGCCTTTTTTGTTGCATTTTCGCCTTTTTGCGCTTGTAAAAAAGCATAAACCGGGGCACGTATTAATTTTACCAGAGAACAGCAAATTAGCGTTTTTCTCTTCATTATAGCCTTAGAGAGGCATGTCTATACACCGCGAATCAGCGATTTTTTCCTCAATTTTAGTCTGGAATTTTGATCGAGATACCGTGAATGAACGCTTTTTCACAGTTTTAGCCACAAATAATAGCTCTTTTTCAAAGATTTTTCTAACTTGCCCCAAGAACAGCATATTACTGCTCTTTCTCAACTATATCAGCTTAAGGACCTAAAAAAAAACTGGTGATCGGTGTATTTGCTCTATTTTGCTGAAGTAATCTCCAAAAGGCGCTATTTCTCTCAATTTGAGGCATTAGAATAGCGGTTAAATATAATATTCAGCTACACCCAATCCGACATGGGACAGACGGACTGAAAATTGTCGAAAAGGAGCCAATATCGCTTTGTCCAACCGCATACCAAAACTCCTTTTCACATAAAAATCGTCATTTCTCCATCGTTAAGCTTTTAGGTGGGACTTTCTGGAAGAGGGCTCGAACTGGTCCGCCCAAGTCGATCATTACAGCGGCTTAAATCAGGAAAAATGCGAATTCGAGGACTTCGCGGCTAAAATGGGGAAAAATCGCTAATTCGCTAATCTGATAAAATTGAAAAGAAGTGCTGAAGTGAGGAGAACATGCTAATTCGCGGTTTAAGTGAGAAAACGTTTCTCTGATAGTATAACTTCGGGCTAGAAAGTGGGAAAAAAAGTGATAATCCGCGGCAATTCAGGAAAAACGTTAGGCAATTTGCGGCAACAATTGGGAAACAACTCTAATTCGTGCATGAAATGTAGAAAAATCTATAATTAGCGGCTAAAATGGGGAAAAATGGCTAATTTGAGAAAATTTGCTCATTGACAGAAAATTGAGAAAATGTCAAGCCGCGGTTTCCGGAGGCAACTTCGTGGCCGATTACGAAAAAGCGCTATAATTTACGGCAAAAATTGAGAAAAATCGCTTATTCACTGCTAAAATGGAGACAAATAGCTAATTCACCGATGAAATTCAGAAGAAGCGCTAAAGTGTAGAAAAAACTCTAATTCGCGGTTAAAATGGAGAAAACGCCAAATCGCGGCTTATTCTGAACGGTGACTTTATAGGGGCGCTGGTGAAAAATTCACCCGGGGGCGCCAAAATGTCCAAGGCCGGCACTGCCTGAAGCCTGAACGCGCAAAAAAAAAAAAAAAACTTTCGCTGCACCTGCACAGTAATCTCTGCAGCACAAGTACAGCGATGACTTCGAGACATCTATATATTTGCCTGTCCTCTACTTTACGACATTTAGACGTGTGATTGCTCCTGACGACACCAAATGGTCGAAATTCGCTTCACTGAATGCCACAATTCAACGATACTCGTACATAAGCTCGTAAAAATTCATTTTCTTATTTATTGAGAGACTGGCTCTCGCCCTTAACATGAGTAGGTCTACCACTGTGCCAAATATAAGACAAATTATGTACAAGAATCGCGTCTTTCTTGCCACAACCCTGTCAGGGCTATAAAAATGACCAAAATGCAGTGTTTAATAACAAGAGAATGTTCGCAATAATTAACGAGTTTAGTGATGGAAAAGGGCGTTCATAATTGTTGCCAAGCACCCACTCTAAGCTTAATATCTTTTAAGTGCGGTCACGTGGAGACTGGCATCCTCTTCATTAAAAACGTGTGGACATGTTTTTTCAATGCCTCGTATAAAGATTGAAATAATTTTTTTTTTACGGGGTCCGAAAGACAAAAAAAAGGAGATAAATACCTAAATCTTATTTTAAAAATAACGGACAGTTGTCCATGGAGGCGGACGCGGTGGTTTCTTTAGGTTGAAACATAACAGTATTTGAGTGGGACGCGAATAGACCCTGGCGTTCCCCCGTTTATGACTGAAAAGAAGAAAAACGAGGCGAGGGGGAGCGATTTACTTAAATTTAAGTTTTTTTTTTTGTTTTTTAAATCCTGGGCGTTTGACAAAGATGTCCCCGGTGTAGACTCGTCTTTAAAACACGCGTTCTTGACATTATCACCCTCATTAACAAAGGCGACTTTTTTATTTTCGCTCAAAGCTAAGAATCAAGGTCTGGGTCAGTTTTGGTGCACTATATGGCACATATTTACACCATTTTTATTCTTCTTTTTTTTCTAACAAGAGAATTTCAAAATTACGAAAACTAGCGACAGAAAAAGTTGGTTTAAGTTGAATGGTGAACCAGTGGGTGAAGGGGGGAGATGGAAGCAATAAACTTCACGCTCAGCCTGCGATACCCCCACGTCCCTTCCAACCGCTCGCTGGCTGACTAGCTTGGAATATTTGCCCTTACTTTGTAAGAAAAAGGATAAAAATTCTCCGGCTCGTGATTTAAATCAAGCATGAACTTGGCAATAAGTCACGACTACCAAACCGCTCTGCTTTGGTGGTTCTCTTGTTTTTTGTTCAGTTTTTTATTAGTTGCTGGAGATTATTTTATTTTGAGTTTCTTTTTGTCTCTGGTGCTTTAAGAGTTCCATTAAAACCTCAAACGAAAATGATGAAGAGGGTGGGTCTTTTTCTTTAACATTAAGAGAGCGCTTCATTATGACTTTTGTTTTTTACGTTCTCTCTTTTAAATTTCATAACCCAGCCGCCCTTTGGAAAAATAGGCAACGACCATCCTTATCTCAGTGGAAATGCCGTAATTTCTCGGTGTAGAAACTGAAAATCGGTTAAAATTATTTTTTATTGAAGCGTATTTTAAACCGGAAAAGGATTTTTGGCAACAACTTGTCACCGCATTTTGGGCAGACTATCCCCCTCTCTTCCACCCCTTAGCTCAAGCCGACGCGATCTCTTTAAAGGAAGCTCATCCTTCATTTTTAAACTTGTTTCGTTTTATTTTCGGGTGATAGTTTGGTTCAACGCCTCTCTCCTCTTTCCTCACTCACTCTTTCTCTTTTTCTTTCCTGTTTTTTTAGCACCTTCACTGCCAAAGATTCACCACTCTCGTTAATTACGTAACTGATGGCGTTGTTCACATCTTGAAGTATAGAAGGCCTAAAAAAAATCAAAAAGGAAAGAGTGAGAGTCACCCCCTCCCCCCCTCCAATCAACAAACCGATATGCGAATCTTTTCAACTCCGCGGAGCAACTCTCAAGAAGGTCGTTGGCCATCGCGGAGTTTTTCAACAAAGAGAGAGAGAAAAAAATCACTCGCAAGGGCCTTCCTGTGGAAGTGCTCCTCTTATGAAAGATAAAGATAAATGGCAAGAGTGCAACGTGTGCGTTATCTCGACTTTCTTCTCGATTTTTTTTTATTTATTTAAATTCTAGGTCGTCTCGCTTTTTGACATGCGTAGGACGTGTTTACTAGACCAACCCCCCACCCCCGCGTAGCCCACACACACCCCGTGATTTTCTTGCGAAAGAATGAAGCGAAGCCAAAATTGTAGGCGTCTTCATTTCAAGAGAGCCACCTTGTATTTTTTCCCTTCATGTCCGAAAAGCTCATCAACGAAAGGAAAGTTTTATTTGCGGAACGTTTACACTTAACTCTTCGCCTTGAAAAGAAGCAATGTTTTGTCTTGTTTACCGGGCTAATTTCGAGTTTTCAACTCTTTTAAAAAGGTCTTTATCATTATTTTTTGTTCGCATATTATTTCCTTTATTTTGCTTCCAGACTTTTTTTTTAATGTTCTATCTCTATTCCTCACTTAATTTTTTTTTTTGCTTTGCAGGCGCTCTATTCCGGGATTAGTGATTCAACATCGTTTACAGTCTCGGCATTCCTATATTTACCACTTTTTACGCTTTTTTTTTATATATGCGCTTGTTCCACTCCCTTAACCTCTACGTCTTAAAAATATCAAATGCGGGTCAATCCATGAAAATTACGACTTAATAGGGAAAGGGGGGTGGGAAAAAAATGGCCCATCATTTCGAAACTTAAAACGATAAACACTCTCACGTGGAATTTGAAATCTTCGCGTCACTGTTCATGGGGGGAGGGGGCACTTAAGAGAGGATCTTCACTATGCATTGCACTTTATACGGGGTTTTGACTAGTCCAAGTTGTAGGGGTGGAGGGAATCAAACACGGTCCACAAACTCTATGCCCTCTGGCACTCGAAATCACAAAAACAGCAACACACCACCCTCGCAATTAGTCACGAGACGTTGACCACCTACTCTAAACATAGAGAGACAGGAAAAAAGGGGGCGGCCAGAAGCTGTTTTTTATCTATTTTTGTTATTTTTAGAATATTGTTTCTTATTTTTATTATTATTCTCCATTACTTATCATTAATTTCTTAAGGTGAGTTTATCAATCACTGGATATCTCATGAAATAGCAATCCCTCGAATAACTTTCCATTATTGTTTGCAAAAAGGCCCATAGCAACCAGTCTCGTCCCGGGGTTTTTCCGAAGAATAAGCGCATTGATAAACGCACCCTTAGTTCTGTACGATGCCTAAAGGTTTTAGGCTCTAAAGCGAAACCAGAGTGGGATAGCTGCCCTCCCCTAGTTATCAGTGGAAAACCGAGTGTCTACAGGCTACAGCCCTACATCACTAATCAGCCGAACATTCGGCACAAACAGTGCCGTCTTTATTAAAGTTGGGACCCCGGGATGAAAATGAGCCTCCTCTTCTACCGAATTTCGCTCAATAAATTAAATTGTGTACCTGATATACTAATTTCACCGGTTTCGCACACGCGGGGTCTAACTCACATGCTCATTTCGCACTCTAAAAATCAGTCCAGTTTGGGGGACTAAAATACCGCAGTTACCATTCCAGGAAACAAAAATTCCAAGTTCAATTCCAAAAATATCACATTGGGGGGGGGGGGATGTCAGTTATTCGACGGAAATTCCGAAATAGAATGCAAAAAAGGCAGTTTTACAACAGAAATGTTACGTTTTTACGGTTCACGACCCTTTAACCGTGCTAATTCAGTTTCTAGGGTCGGAGTGACAATTTCTGGCGTCGATTTACTTCGCGTTATAATTATAATTGATGTGCTACCGACTTCTCTTTGTGGGGACTCATCCCCGAATGTAAGCCTGTACAATAGGCTTTGGGATGCATCTCACTTGTTCTCACTTCAAAGTTGCCCATCTCTATAGATCAAATGCTGGCTACGCCTCTGCCATGGACTAGCGATTTTTCCTCTTTTAGCCAAGAGTTAGCGGTTTTTTTTTTTCAATTTTAGACGTGAATTAGCTGTTTTTCTCAATTTTGATCCGCGATTAGCATTGTCTTAACTTTAGCTGTGAATGAGCCCTTTTTCTCAATTAGTGCTTTTCATAAATTCTATAGTCGATAATATGAATTTTTCTCGATTCTACAGGAACGAAATAGCCATTTCTTTTGCTTTAGCACTTTATCTGAGCAACAAAGTGGCCGTTTAAACCGTGCATTTTCTCAATTTTGCCTGTACATTAGAATGACCCGCAAATTATCACTTTTTTCTCAAATTTAGCCGGGGATTAGAGCTTTTACGAAATTCTTTCCAGCCGTGCGACGAGTTAGCACTTTTTCTCCATTTTAGCAGCGAATTAGCGCTTATTAGCGAATTGGCAATGTCACATTCATACAGCAACATACCAATGAATTAGCACTTTTCTCATTTTTAGCGCCTCTTCTCAATTTTAGCAATGAAGCTGTCTCCAAAAATAGTGAATTGGCGTTCTCGCAATTTCAGCTTTAAATAAGCCCTTGTTCTCATTTTTAGCCGTCAATTAGCACTCGTTCCTAATTCTTTCCATGAATATGCGATTTTTTTCACATTTAGGCATGTGAGTTTGCGCTTTTTCCCCCATTTTAGCACCGACTTAGCGATTTTTCTCAATTTTAAGGTGCCGGGTTGATTTTTGTGTGCGTCAGTGAATTAGGACGCCCCGCAAAATATCGCTTTTTTTTCAAATTTAGCCGGGCATTAGAGCTTTTTCGAAATTATTTCACATTTTTTAGCCTTGAGTTAACACTTCATCTCTCAATTTTAGTCACGAATCAGCGGTTTTCTCAACTTAAGCAGTGAATTAACACTTTTTCTCTACGCTACCAACTAATTGGCGATTTATTCACAAATGTAGCAATGATTAGCACATTTTTCATTTTAACCTCGAATTAGCGTTTCTTCTCGATCTTTAAAGCTGCCTCCAAAAATCGCGAATTGGCGTTCTCCCAGACCACGAATGAGCGATTTTATCACATTTGGCCATGCGAGTTAGCACTTTTTCCTCATTTTAGCGGCGTATTAGCAATTTTTCTCAATTTTAGCAGCAAACAGCGAAGTTATGCTGCTAAAGTTGAGTAAAATCCTAATTCGCTAATACACCTATGACTGAGGAAGCACTTCTTCCTCAGATAACGCTGGGATAAGTATGGTTGCTATGTGCCTTTTTGTAAACAGTAATGTAAAGTTATTCGAGAGATTGCTATTCCATGAGATATCCAGTGATTGATAAACCCATCCTTAATGTGGAAAAAGCGCGCGTAACTCGTAGTTTAATGTGAAAAAATCGCAAATTCATGTCGAAAAAACAAGTATTTTCCCCCAATTTTAGCAGCGAACGGTATATTCACATATAGCGATGAATTAGCGCTTTTTATCAATTTTAACCGAGAATCAGGGTTTATCACTAGTTTGTGCGCGGATTAGGTAAGGACCCCTCCCCTCCCATTACTTTTAGCCCCCTCATCCTTCGTCATTGCTCTATACAGGTTCCGGATCAAAAACAAAAACCCTTAAACATTTAGGCTTCGACCAACACTGGTCGCCTATCGATGGAAGACGAGTATCGATGGGGACCAGTGCCGCCTGGAGACGGCACTGGGCACAAAAACCAACTATTTGACCAAAAATAGATGACAATTTTGGAACCCAATTACTCAAAACAGGGTGGTCCACACACTTCTTGAATTGTCTGAAAATTTTCAACTGGAAAAGTCAGGGAAATTCGAAAAGAAAAAAGTCGGGGAAAAATGGCAAAGTACGGATAAAGTACGACTGACCACGACTTTTTTTTCTCTAGACACCAGGCAATTTTTTCACTACAAAAGTTGACTTAGGGGAGCAGGATAAAACAGTCGCAACGTTTCTGGAAAGAGCACACAATTTTGCTTCCGTATAAGCAAAATATCGTTCATTGAAATCGTCAGTTTTGCCATTTTCAAGGCCAATTTCATAGGGCCCGAATATAGGTCATCACAAGTCATCTTTATAGCGCGAGGGTAGTCAGTTCAACCATTTTTTTGGTGTGCGAGTAACAAACTTTGGAAGGGGGAGAGGGAGTCGATTATCCAAAATGGTAAGATGATGACGGGAATGATACTGCCATAATGGTCAGTTTATTGTTCCAAGTTAGAGAATAGCCATTTTGGCCGTAGACTACTTCAGTTGAGCAATCTGAAAGACATGAATGGTCAGTTTGGCATTTTTTTAGAGCGTAAATCGATATTTTTAGGGCGCCAATCGTATGTTTAGTCATTTTTAGGGCGCGAGAATCATCAGTTCCACAAATGTTTTGTACGAAAATAGTCATTAGGGTTTGCAATTTTCAAGGCGCGAATAGTTCGTCACGCCATTTCTAGGACGCGAATGATCGGTTTACCATTATTAAAACGTGAATCGCCAGCTGGCAGGCACAAAAGGTCAATTTAACAGTTTTTGGAGCGCGAATGAAGTAAACTTGTAGAGTAAACTTGAAGTTCAGTCAATAAAAGGCGCAAAGCCAATAGTCCGTCAAGCCATTCTTATGGCACGATTTTGCCGTTTTCCAAAAGCGAAAATTCAATTTAGCCTTTTTTTAAGTGGCAAATGTTCAGTCTTGCCACTTTCACTATTTGCGGTGGGGGGGGGGGGGTGCAAATCGTCAGGTTTTTGCCATTTTTAATGCGTGATTAGTCGGTCAAGCCATTTTTAGGCCGCGAATGGTCAATTAAGGCGTTTGTAGGGCACGAATGATGTAGTTTGACCATTATTAGAGCGAAAAACATGGACATTAGAATTTTTAGGACCTGAATAACGTCAATTTGAGGGTACGAATCGTCCGTTTAGCTAATTTCAGGCGCAGGCCCTTTTTGGCAGCGCCAATGGTCGGTTTTGCCATTTTTCAAGGCGCGAATCGTCAGTTTGAGCATTTTTCAAGGCGTGAATGGCCAATTAAGCTATTATTAGGGCACAAAGACCCATTTTTGCCCTTAACAGGGTACGAATAACCAGTTTGGCTATTTTCAGCGGACGAATCATTAGTTTATCCGATTTCGAGGCGCCAATGTTCAATTTGACAATTTTGGGAGCAGGAATGGTCCATTTTGCCATTTTTAGGGTAAGCCTTTCCAAGACGCGAATTTTCTGCAGTTTAGCCATTTTCAAAAACTCACAGTACCGCTCGTCATGAATTAAAAAAACTGAAAATTTTTACTTGAACTTAATTACTGAATTTGAAAAAAAAAATCTTCGACCCCCCTATCACGCCCGAGACCCTAAAAATAGGAAAATAAAGGGCGGACGATGTTTTTTAAAGAACTAATATTAGGCTTGATTAATACTCGAATTAAGTATATCACAGCTCTATACCTAAAAATGCCGAATCTTAACCTTGAAGGGAAGAGGGGCCGTGAAACCGGGATCCTTTGCCAAATGAAGCGTTAATATATCACATTTCTCCTACTCCTTACTTTCATCTGAAAGGAGGGAGCAAAAGGGAAGGACCAAGTGTCTTTATTTTAATCGATGTGTGGGGGAGTATGAATGGTTGGGGAAGGGTGGAGGGGTGGCCGGACACGCTGCTGTTGACTTATAGAATATAGAAAAACCTTCAAGAAGTTTATTCAACTGAAAGAGGGAGATATGGTGAAAATTCTCAGACACCCCTCCACCTCCTAGTCAACAAATTTAAAAAATAAATAAAAAAAAACATGTTTCTGAACTGACGAATGATATTTTCCACCTCTCCCTCAACATCAAAAACCTATTTTAACACGTCAACGCCAACAAAGATGAACGCAAAGTCTTGTCTGGAGTTTTTATCGTGAGATTTTTATGTGTAGAAGGTTCTTCAATCAAGTTTGTACCAGAAGTCAGTTTTTTCTCCCCATATAAAATATTTCCAAATTTTGGCTAGAGGCCTAGAAAACTAGTTTAGAGGAGAAATATGTACTCGGGTCAACAAGTATCCTAAACATCCTAAAAACTTTCGCGTCTTTCCACGCATCACATCACTCAAGCCCTCAAAGGACGCGGTGCCTATATCAGAGACATGACTTTAATTTATTTTATTTCTTACAAAAAAAAAACCCTTTTATCGAGTAAAATATTTTTCTTTTGGCTTTACTCTCTGCCCAACAGTAAAATGGTGGAACGACATTTGGCGCCCATTAAAAGGAACTTTAGTTTCATGAGGAGGGGAGGGGTGAGTTTGGATTTGCTACGCACGCGGTTTTTGTTGACACAATGTTGGTAATGGCAGCCTCGATCAAAACGCGCCCGAAAGGCATTAAAGGTTTTTGGTTTTTGAAGACGTCAACCCAGTGAAATTGGATTTTCGATTGAGAGAAACCTCGCGAAATTGACTGCTTTTGAGGAAGCCAAACCCAGGTTGTGTCAAACCATCGACATTGACGAATTGAAAGAACCCAAACCCACGGAATTTGTTTATTGAAAGAGCTAGACCTCTGAATTTCCGTTCTTGAAAGGCAGTAATCATAGACCAGATGCACTGCAAAAATTGAGAAAAATGAGTCAGTTCGCGTTCATTATCACCGCTAAAATTTGGAAAATTGCTAATTCGCGTCTTCTGGAGGCGGCTTATTGATATTAATAACAAGCGCTCATCGTTCGCTATTAACATTTAGGGAAAGACGTACGTAATGCGCTATTCTGTATTACGCAACTTCACGGCTGGAATTGTGAAAAATGCTTAACGTGCTGTTTTTGGGTGGTCAAATCCACTGTTAAAATAATGAAAAAAAAAGCTAATTCGTGGTTGAAATTGAGAAAGAACTCTGATGTGCTGTTCTTGGGGCTAGTCCGCGGTTAAAATTAAGAATAAACGGGAATTAACAATAGGGGCGGCCAAAGTTCGTACGACTGCCTACGTCCGAACCTAGGGTGGGTGGGTGGGGGGGCTTGTGAGTACCAAAATAACCAAAACCAGCGGCGTTTTTGGCGGTATGAACCAGATGTAGGCAACGTCCGCCTAAGCGGTGGTCAACCGAGTAAACGATTTTGTATAAAAAATACAAATTCGCGTTTAAGCTACTATAAGTTCAGCTAAACGGAACTTTAATCTAGCGCGATTGATTTTCATTTTTAAAAAAGAAAATAAAAATACTCTAAAGGTGCGTTTACACCAGTGTCCCGCGACACTTATTGCTTGAAATTTAGTGTCAGACACAAATTTCCTTGGTGTAAACAAAAAATTCCAAACAATTTTATCAGAATTTGTACAGTCAATAAATTTATGTCTGACACTTTACATTTATTTCGAGGCATAAGTGTCGCGGGACACTTCAGTGTAAACGCGCCTTAACATTTGGAGCAAACCAGTGGTCGAAAGTTTCGTTTTTATTCTGAAAGGAGTGAATCATAGCCCAACCACTGGTAAACTGGTAAGTCAACTCATTGTCATTCCTGTTGACCCAACAGGTAAAAGTTGTTTAGGCTAGAACGAGGACTCCTCGTACTTCCACCCTCCATTTTTCACATTGCGCAAGTTTGAAGTATTATCTGCATTGATAAATGCAATAAATTAATAACAAATTACGGGGAAGGGCACGGACAAGGTAAACTTACGCAGGAGAAAGAAATCTACGGTCCGGCAACAAACTGGGGCTTTATATCTATTAAATCCAGTTGATTTTTTAACACGAACTGGGTCATAAGCGCCTTCGTCATGATTTTTGAAGGTGCCTTTCACGCATAAGGGACACGCTCCAAAAAAATTAGAGCTCAACCAAATTACCTCTCCTGTTTTCCGGGAGCGAAATATTTTTATCTTAATCATATCGTTTTAAAAAAATTAAATAAAGCGCGATTTATTTCGTACATATTAAAAGGTGCTGCTTCGGACGCACGAGAAAAAATGACCCCCCAGGCATTTTGGCAAGCTGTACAGGAAAAGGAGCGAGACGGATAGAGAAAAAGAGGACCGGCGTTAGTGAGATTTCCTTCTTCTATACGTCGCTTTGGGCAGGGGGTTCCCGACGCTTTGGTGTTAGGCCAGCCAGTTGGATTTCTTTGGTCTAATGGTCACCCCCCCCTCCACGACTTCTATACTTTTCAACTGTTAATAATAACAATAATAATATATTTTTTTTTTTTTTAGTACTCACATTCCTTATTTTTATCCATGTGGGAATGAAGGGGGGAGTCGTCGACTTGAGCGTGCGGTTCCATGGCTCCCGCCGCCGTCTCACCGCGACGCTCTCCTCCGACGCTTCCTCCTTCCCCGCCTCCTCCTCCGCCTCCGCCGCCTTCGGCTTGACTTGTCGCCCCGCCGCCAACAATGCCGCCTCCTCCACCGCCACCACCTGCTGCTGCTGTTGCTGACGCTCCACTACCAAACCACTCCGGGTAGATGGAAACGAGCGTGTGAACCAGATCGGCGTCCAATTGAAGTCGGAAGTACACGCAGCACTCCCTTCTACCGTACTCTAAAGCAAAACAAAAAAAGGAATTTTCTTTTTAAAAATTTGCTACCGAATTTGGAGATATGGACTAAATTTACAGTAGCCAGTCATAGAGAAACAATTCTCGATCTCGAAACAGTTCTCACGTAACAGACATTTTTTAATGAAACCCAAAATACTACAAATGTACCGCTAAGACGATAACAACAAAAAAGTGGCCGAATTTATTGCAGCTTGGATACCCAGAGCGTGGGGGTTCTCTAAAGAAGAAAAAAAAACGTGGGAAGCAGATCCCATGCGCCAGAATAAGCTGGAGGTCACCTGTTCTGATAATCACACGAAGAAAATGCAATTCGTGGGCCCTCTCCAAAGTGCGAACAGTCTTTCCGATTTGAAAAGAGAAAAAAAAATGAATCGTTCCAGGGCGGAAATGAGTAGGATGATATTTTATTGAGAACAGTAGGCGGTTACTTCTACCCCCCCCCCCCCACATCATTCTCCCCAACATCGAAGAATGAAAATTTATTAGCTGGAAAGGTGAAGAAGGAATGAGTTAAGACATGGGTTGACATTTATTGCAGCGTGGAAACGAGGCATCATGTTCCTTAACGCTACAAAGATGTAGATAACACTATAGAACATGATTCATTTGGGAGGCTGACCTAAAACTTGCCAGAGTGAAAAGTTCAGATCGGTTACTGGAAAGTAAAAATTGTAAGTATCAATAGGGAGTTATTGCATAACCGTCTGACAGTTAGCGTTAACGGTTATGTGACGTCATGATAAGCGAAAAATTCAAATTTTGAGTTTAAGCGTTAATCACAAACGTTCAAAGACCAGTACGAGGAGGTGTTTTATTAATTTATTTGAAGCAATTGAGTGCAACGGTGCCCTACCATGTGTTCATATTTTAGCGCAACTGTTATTTGCAATAGAGAGTTATTGCATAGCCGTCTGACGCTTAACGTTTACGGTTATGTGACGTCACCATAACTGTAGCCGTTTGTGTCGGAGGAAAAAGAGTTATTGCAAATAATAGTTGCGCTAAAATATATGAACACATAGGGCATAGATGCACTTAATTGCTTCAAATAAATTAATAAAACACCTCCTCATACTGGTCTTTAAACGTTAGTGATAAACACTTAAACTCAAAATTTTAACTTTACTCTTATCATGACGTCACATAACCGTTAACGTTAACCGTCAGACAAGAAAAATCAGTCAGATAAGAAAAATTGCAGTTTGCAGTAAAAATTGTAACGAATTAGCCCTGCCATATTCTAGGGCATAGATGCACTTAATTGCTTCAAATAAATTAATAAAACACCTCCTCTTTAAACGTTTGTGATTAACGCTTAAACTCAAAATTTGAATTTTTCGCTTATCATGACGTCACATAACCGTTAACGTTAACCGTCAGACGGTTTTGCAATAACTCCCTAATCTAATTTCTGATCGGGTGTAAGCACTTAAGGCGGGGTTTCAGTCGGGTTTCCTCGACCCGTTCCCAGTCGCCCCTCGCCTAATCTTCGCACATAAATTTTGGCTCAATTTCTGCATCAATCTCTGATTTCAAATCAAGTCGCAAAATCGTCTGATTTCAAAGTCGTTTTTTTTTTTTCAGGAAGTTCTACCAGTGACGTTAGATCTTGATTTTTGAAATTTCCTCCCTAAAATAACCCAAAGACACTTTAAAATTCGAATGTGTTTTAAAAGGTAATTGCAGGGATGAACTTTGGAAAAGAAAGATCTAACGTCACTGTAGAACTTCCTGAAGATTAATTTTTTTTAGATTTTTTTTTCCCCAAGAGAAACACCCGCTAAATTTGGTTTGGTGTAAGGCCAGTCCCCGAAATCGTGTTTCAAAGAGCCAAACTCCTGTGAACTTTGTTTTTTGTTGCCCCCCCCCCCACCAATTTCTTCCTCCAAAAAACGCTGCCTTCTCCAGTACACCACGTCGCGTTTAGCCCACGGACTCGCAGCGTGCGTCAGACAGGGCGTAGAAGGGGGGTAGCTAAACAGGTGCGATCCAATTTGATTCCCGCGCATTGTTTTTCTTCAATATGTTTTCTATAAATCGCGCCTATTGCTCCAAACCAGCGGTTCACAACCTTTTCACGGTCACGCTCCCCCTTAGAGCATGAACATTTTTTGCCCCCCCCCCCATTGCATTGTTTTTTTTTTGTTTTTTTTTAAACAGACGTGTTAAAACCCCGAAACCAGGAAAAGCTTCGATTTTAGTCAAACCACGAAGGGACGCACCCTAATTTTGGCCACTTGCACATTTTTCAGAACGTATAAAGGGCAGTGGTCACGTAATCGAAAACCGAAATGGCAAGGCTCATTTATGACCACTTTTAAGGGCAATGACAGCCCCCCCCCCCCTTAGGTGCATTTTGATCGGGACCTAACTACCAGAACCGTAGAGAGAATATTCGAGCCCAGGGACGAAACTCAATGAAGCCCTTTCACTTTGGGTGTGTAACAGACCCAGTGCCACCCTCGCTTCTTTCTCGAAAGGCCTACATAAAACCACAGTATAAAGCTCCAATCGCAGCCAAACTCCAAAACCACCAAGAAGGCCCCAACACACAGTACAATGACCCCATGAGGCCAACCAAAGCCATGGTTCAACCGCAGCGACGCTGTAATTACAGTAAAACCTCCAACGACAGCAACGTCTCAAGCACAATGAAGGCCCAGCCAAAGCCACAGCAAAAGTCCAACCACAGCAAAGGTCCAACTACTGCAAAAGTCCAACCACAGCAAACGTCCAACTACTACAAAGGTCCAACCACTGCAAAGGTCCAACCACAGCCAAGCTCAAACCACACGAATCACTGCAAAAGTCCAACCACAGCAAAAGTCCAACCACAGCAAACCTCCAACCCCAGCAAATGTCCAACCACTGCAAATCTCCAATCACAATTGATCTCCCAGTAAAGCTTTTCCTTTTTTTCTCCCCTCCCCCAAGGAAAACCGGGCCCGGAGATGAAGGACCCAGTGCCCCCCCCCCCTCGACATGCCTGCCGACTGCATTTCTCAATTATTGAATATGGGCCGAGGGGCTTGGGGGCAACGTAAAGAAACAAAAATGTGACGTTCCTGAAGTTTCCTATATTTGTATGGTCGGTCTCAACCTTAAGGTCATTGGGACAAGTTCACGCCCCCCCCCCCCGGCGGAAATCGCTTGTGCTCCCCAGGTTGAGAATCACTGCTCCAAACAATAGGGCCGGTAGACGGGGGGGGGGGGTCGGGGCTGAAAGGCTTGGACGCGGCACAATGTCGCATCACAGCCGGTTGGTGGTGGAGGGGGTGGCGTACCATTCAATTCTAGGCCAGTGGAAAAAGCCACGGCGGAACACTCCGTCAATTCGCATTTTCAATACACTTACCTCTCGAAAGATATGCGGTTTCGTGCGATTTTCAAATTTTTAGGGTCACATGCTTAGAGTTGTCCAATTTAAGCATGCAGTTCATATTATGAGCCCCTAAGACGACGCTCAATTAATGAGAGGTGCGGCAGGTCTTCCGGCCAAGTTTGCGTTTGCTTCCTAATCCTGATCTGACATGATGCCATGGTGGTGGCACCATTGGTTTACCGGTGCTGCCCGCTAGGAGTGCTGCGGCAAACACCACCGTTGCCATTGCGATCGCATGATTTGGACCAATAATTGAATGGGTTGCGTTTCGTTTATTTTTCTGTTGCAATTGGTAATACTGGGGCAGCGGCCACCAAACAGGCCGATTTTTTTTTGTACTTTCCCAATAACAGCGCACATTTTTTCACAAGTCAAACAATTACGCGCCATTATTATTCTTCCCTTCTTATTTTGCTTGATTAGTTTGAAACGAGGCCCTCAACGAAATTTGTTATTACCAAAAAAAACAAACAAACACTTTTCAGAGGAACAAAAATACATCTTCCTTTGCTTTTCTTGTTAAGACTACGAATTTTTCAATTCGGTTCGATTTTTTCGGTCACCATGAGGGCATTTGAGTGAGGGGAGGGGGGCGTGGTAAAGGAAAAGGGTTCGAAAACAAAAGAGAAAACAACAATCCAAGGGAACATCTGGTGTTTACGTTGAAATTCTCTCTTCCCAGAGACTCGCGAGTCTTGCGTAACCGCCTTCGCAGGCTCTTTCTACTGGCAGAACTTTTTTTTTTTTTCACTCTTGATCTCTCCGAATTTGGCATACTGTGACCCCAAAAAAAAAATCAAAAGAAGAAAAAAGAAAAGAAACAAATGATGATAATAAAAAAAATGTGACCAACTTTCAAACTCCCCCGAGGAACATGAGGAGTTTGGGAAAGTCAATGGCGCCGGTAGTTCTTATTTTCAAAAATGAAACCGGCGCCACATGGCGTTTTGCGTCAAGGATAAAAGTTAAGAGATGAATTAATCAACAAATGATTATTCAAACGTGGTTTTAATCACGGAAAGACGAATCGGAAAACCATTGAGGGAGGGGTTGGGAGGAAGGGGGAAAAAACAAAGGAAAACGGCACGTTTCATTCCCCAATTCATTCGCTTGGACAACCAATGTTAAAAACCCCATTCCGCTAAGTATTTCGTGTAAAATTGAACTTCCTGATTCAAGGACTTTCATTTTCGAATAATTACTAGAGAGACAATGACAGCAAAACACAGCAGATGGGCACAGGGAGGAGTTTGGCTACGAGCGAAAAAAAAAAGTTGGAGAAGGTGAAGTTGAGTCAGAATCGTAAGTTGAGGGATAGCTGCCTTGACCCGCTTACTAAAGGAGCTCAAACCATCAGGATTCAGGACTCCCCTTAAAAAAAAAAAGAAGAAAAAGTTATTTAACGAGAACTATAGTTGAACAGTTTCATTTTTCACGAAAACTAACTGTGAAACTTCCTTGAAGATTCGTAGTGAGAAGACAATTAAGCATTGACTCATTCACACTAGTCTTGAGAGGGATCTGCTTGCCTAGCCGCCAAAGAAAACAACATCGGTATTCACTTATTTAAGTTTAAAAGTGTCGGGACAAAATCTATTTAAAGTTCTTCAGTCAGAAAAAGAAAGAAGGAAAAAAACTTCCCGAACGATGAAGTTGACAGGTGTTGCGTAGGAGGAACTAATAAGCAACAGTTCGCTGGCTAGTCTAGTCATCAAATCTACGTGACTTCCCGAATTTTGTCTATAGGCGTGGGACGAAAAAAATGTCGATGCCTTCCCAGCCCTCGCCTTCCCCTCTCAACGAATCGTCCGAAACACAAAACAAACAACGTGAAAGGTGCCAGCCAGGCGCCTGAGTGACAAAATAATATTTTTTGAGATGTTTATTATTGTGTCGCCCGGTTTTTATTGGGCTTTCATTATACCATTTTCTAAGAAGCGGGAAAAGAGGAGGCGTTGTTGTAGGATGTGGTTGTGGTAAATGTGAATGACGCCAGATGCGCGCACTAATGCGAATCGTCTTGTAAACACTGCCTCGGAGGATATTAATAAACACATAGCTTGCGAGAATATTGTTTTATGACGAAACCAAACAGTGTTTTCCCTTAATCCTCGTCCAGGGATGGCCGATAAAAGGAACCCCCTACAAAATCTCTTGGAGCACTTTGTTCCCTCGGGCGCAGGGGGCTGCGACGGTCGCCCAGGGCGCTAGGTTATAAAGCAGGTGTATAAGAGCACTGCTATCTCCGGGAGGGCGACTGCTAACCCAACGAGTTCAAACGATTTTGGAAATTTTGAGGGTCTGCCACATTTGAAAAACAAAATTTAGCAGGGTTGGCCCGTTCAAAAGCAATGTCGCTGTGATTGACTCAAACAAAAACCCAATTTAGAATATTTGGCCCACTCGAAAATTGGAAAGCCAAGAAGAAAAGCAGGGTTGGCACCTTTGGGAAGAGTTTTCGCACCCTCTGGTGAGATGCATGTAGGAAGGTCATCTGGTTCGGTGCATAGCCCAAAAATACGATATTGCGGCCAGAATATTAGATCCAGACTTTGGAGGTCCTAATCGCTAATTTCGACCAGTCAGTGTCACCCTGGTCTGATGAAATGCTAATTGTCTAATGAAATAATCACATGTAATCACACATAATTACCAGTTGGATTGATGACTGGTAAACGCCCCACACACAAACACACACCATCACACCGATCGCAAAAATCACAAAACACGACCTTTCCAATAAAGCGTAAATCGTTCCTTTCCCATTTTCTGTGACGCTATAATTCCTTCGCTATTATATCCGCGGTTCCAGCTCAGGGAAGATGTGGGCGGAAAAAAAAGTTGATTGGAAAAAGAAGAAAGGAACGAAATAAACACGTGGGTTGGCGCTGTCATTAAAAAAAAGTCGCTTTTTTATCCACAACCCAGGGTTACGTCAAACGTAAAAATCGCCGGTGAATGGAAAGAGATGCATGATTTTTTTTCTCAAAAATATTATTATCGTCATTAAGAGCGCGAAAACTTGCGTTGGCGTAGCAAGAGGGCGTGGCAAGGACGCGGATAATACGAAACCCACGCGACAAGAGACAGACAACCTACGTTTTTGTTTATTCATTTATTGAATTACAATGTTTCTGTTCGCCTGAAAACAAGTCATGTTCTGTTAGGTAGTAAATCGACTGGGTGCTGAGTGCTCTTCTTGCCTTATGAATTCATTTTTAATAACAAAACACATTATCACTGCTATTCAGTTAATTTTCAAGCGAGATCGGCCCCATTAAAATATCAAAACTTTAATCGGGCGACTCAGGCCACTTATGAAAAAAAAAAAAAAAAACTGAGTTCGTGGGGCGGTCATGGTCTCCCAGTTTCGTCTTCGACTTTTTCAATTAATACTGTGATTTATATGTTAGTCACTAAGAAGTTATGGTTTTGCCATCCCCACCAAATTGTCCTCAGGTAGGAGTCAAAGAGGTCTTTAAAAGATTTGACCTCATTCCAAGCTCTTACTTAGACGATAATACAAAACATGGAAGAACATAAAGGGGAAAAGAATTAATGATTATAGAAGGGTGGAGGGGGGATAGTAAGAAACGTGAGGGTGACTTGGAAAAAAAATGACAATACAAGAGACAAATCGTGCAAGGATAAGCCACGGGAAAAGAGACGTTGACCTCATTTTCCGTACACAATTAATGACAATAATTTTTTGCGTGATTCAGAATTGTTTAAATTCTGACATAAATAAATAAACAAGAAGAATAAATACTTCGACATAGGTACAATAATATTCAGATAATAAACTCACAGTAAGCTTATGACTTTCGAATGATAATAATCCATTGTTAAATCCAATCGTAGGCGATTTGGCGCATAGTTTAACGTACATAAGTAATAACTCAAAACTATCGCGTAAAAAACTAAACAGCACTAACTCCCGCGCATCATCCAGACGAACTGACTGACTTGAAAGCCCCCTCTCTACTTCGACAACTTGACTGAACACTGAACTCACACAACCACACAACGTAACACCGAACTTCCACCAAAAGCCTTTTTCCCTTCTCTGCCGCCACCTCCCACATTAAAAATCACCGTCCCACGAAAAAGTGCAATACCAACGACCACTAAGCAACAACAACAAAAAACGTCTCAAGTAGGCGAAACCGTGAGCAATTATTAGTTTTGATAAGGAGAGGGAGGCGGACAAACGGCATGAACAGGTGGGTTTAAATAGAGAGGCGTTATAATAAAGTGCCGCGAAGAAAAACTAGCAAAAACAAACTCCAGACGGGGGGGAAAAATGTAATTTTTTGTGTTAACAACGGTGAAACGAATGCAAAGAGAGAAGGGCGTGTTATTCAATATAAACAAAGAAGTCAAAAGTTTGTCTTTCGCAAACATAAAAACCGACACGTTTCGGATAGCTTCGAAAAAGCACGTGGACAAGCACTAGCAGTTCGCTTCAATTAAATACTAAGATAACAGGGGGAGGGGGGCTTCACAAGGTATTAATGAGTCGTTTTGAAGAGTTAGCACTGAGGGGGTCCTAGTAAATCATAAGTTCAAAAGTTGTAGTAAAAGCAGTTTATAAGAGCTGACCCCACGAGGTTGGGGGAGGGGGGGGGTCATGTGTTTGCCCCCCTAGTTATTGATGCCTAACTACTACTGGGAATCCGAAAAGAGGGGCAATTTTGCCGGATATCAGTCCTTCAGAGTGTTGCGGATTACGGGGCTTAAAGCTCCGGCACTTTACTAAAACATTTAGCCATGAGCAGCGCCGGCCTTGGAGACATTTGGCGCCCCTGGGCGTACCTTTTACCGGCGCCCTCATGAAGTCCACGGACCCGGAGTGTAACATGAATACTTTTTAGTTCGTTTTATTATAAAAAAAACATTTTTAGTCCGTGTTTTTCATTAAAAAAAAAAAAAAAAGTCAGCCGCTATTTCAACCACCCGCCAGCCAATCATCTCAATCTGGCCATTTACTGAGCTTACTTGTTCTGTTATCTTTACTTTAACCAGAAAGATATGACAGTAGTTTTGCCTTAAAAGCCAAAATGCTTGAAAGAACTGTTCATCAGCATTGCCTATTTTACAGTGCCGCCTTTAGGGGGGGGGAGCCGACCCCCCACGGGCCTGGGGCTGGGGCCCCGTGTCAAGAAGGGCCCCGGATTCTTCAGTTTTTTTTGTTCTAATATGGAAGAAAGACACTCGTCTTCTATCAATAGGCGAGAGTACGTTGATCGAACCTTGGATAAAATGTTTTTTTTTTATGAGCCTAAATGTTTCAGGGTTTTATTTGCTCTTGATCCGGACCTGTAGCGCAACGACGAAGTGGTGAGGGGGCTAAAAGTAATTAGGGGAGGGGGTCTTTTCCGATCTCAAAATAGTGATAAACCCTGTTTCTCGGTTAAAATTGAGAAAAAAGCGCTAATTCATCGATATAATTATGTGAACACTGGCAATTCATCGCTCTAATAGCCATATAATGGCAATTCCCGCTCTATAAACAGCAAAAGTAACTATTCGGACCCTAAAGTGGCAAAATTGACGATTCATGCTCTGAAAATATTACACTCTGATTATTCATGCCCTAGAAATGACCATACTGGCAGTTTGTGCCGTAAAATTGGGCAAATTTGCTATATTCACACCCTAAAATTGATAAAAATTGTCGATTAAAATTTGTGAAAAGTGCTAATTCACAGCTAAAGTTAAGAAAACGCTAGTAGCGGATAAAAATAAGAAAAATAGCTAATTCACGTCTAAAACTTAGTTCACGGAAGGGTCGTAGCCAGCCTTTGGGTCTTTGGATGGGCAGCTTGAAATGGGAAGCCAAGTTGTAGGCTTATAATCGGGGATGAGGGCCGTATTCAGAAACCTACCTTAACCTTTACATCTCCTTTAAGCGCTTCAAAACAGATGACATTTTTATAAACCATCACAATTTTCAACTCCTTTAGTTAAGGCTTTGTAAAGGAGGGTTTCTGAATACGGCCCTGAGTCTCCAAAAAGAGAACTCGGTAGCTCATCAATTATAACGCGAGGTAAACCGACGCGGGAAATCGTCAATTCGCCGCAAAATTGGGTTTTCCGCAACAGAACAAACTGCGACATTGGGTTTTCCGCAACAGAACAAACTGCGACATTGGGTTTTCTGTGAGTCAGGCCTGCAGAAATGGGTTTTTAGTACGCAAACCCCGTGAAATTGGGGAATACAATATTTATTTTAGAGAGCGAAATTCGGTAAAAGAGGGTGCCCAATGTTATCCCGGGCCCCCGGGGCCTCGACTTTAATAAAGACGGCCCTGCTATTTTAGCCATTCTCGCTTTCATAACAAGTAGTAAATTGTTCAAAGATTCAAAGCGGTTCTGGCTATCCTGCGTCAGCTCAGTTGGTGGTGTGTGAGATTGCCCTCTACCATCCCAATTCCCTCCACACAGCACCACCCTCCATAGGCGGCGCACGCGCTGTGAGGCTCACTTGGCACCCACTTTTGCTGAATCGGTCCCTTTGCTCCCGTAAAACGTATTCAGGTTAATCAGCAATTTTGCTTGATATTAGCCACTAATCATAGATTTTCAGCCATGAATTGAAGTTTTCCCCTATTTTCGCCGCGAATTACCAAAAGCTATTTCTGACTTTGGCCGCGGATTAGCGTTTTTTTTTTTTTTTTTTCACTTACTGGCACGAAGTTATAGTTCAGAAACTGCTAACTGACGTTTCCTCCGTTTAAACCGCGAATTAGCGGTTTTTCCTCACACCAGCGCTACTTCTCAATTTTATCGGAGATTTAGCGATTCTTCTCAATTTTATCCATGCATTAGCTAGCACCTTTTCTTGATTTTAGCTGCTGGAAATTAGCTAGATTTGTCGTTTTTAGCTGTGAATTAACGCTTTTTCAGTTTTCTCAGTTTGAGCCACGAACTTGACTTCGCAGAAGCGATTTTTCTACACTTTATCCACCGAAGCTTCAAGGAAAATTTAGCCGCGAAGTAGCTAAGTATTTTTCTTAACTACAGAAAATACGCTGATCCCCAGGTTTTTACAGGATCTTTTAAGCGGATAAAGATGAGAAGGCGCACTTATTCTGTACCTCGGGCAAGTAACCAGCAAAAAGTGTGAAAAAAGCTCCAATATTCGTGCCTAAAACTGTGAAAAAGCGTTCATTCGCGGTATCTCGATGAAACTTCCAGACCAAAATTGAGAAAAAATCGCTGATTCGCTGTTCTTCCCTAAAATTGATATGTGTCCCGGTTTTGGCAAGCACGAAAAGGCAAAACGTGCAAGGAAAACGCTAATTCAAGTCTATAAAAGTGAGACAAAATAGCGGCTAATATCGAGAAAAAAAAACATTAATTCGGGGCTAAAATAAAGAACAATAGCAAATTCACAAATGAAATTGCAAAAAATCGCCCATTGGGGGATAAAAAAGAGTAAAGCGATAATTCGCAGCTTCTGCGAAAATCAAGACTGAAATTTATATGAATAGCTAATTAGCGGCTAAAATTGGCACAACCCTGATTCGCAGACAAAACTGAAAAGCATTGCTAATTAATTCGATGCTAAAATTGAGAAGCATATAAATATTTAAAAAATTGATAATTCGGGGCTAAAAAAGTTCATAACCCGCTAATTTGCGATTAATATTGAGAAAAATCACTAATTGGCGCGGCTGAAATTAAGACAAATTTGCAGCTCAAAATGAAAAAAGTGCTTGCTCTTCGCAGCTAAAAAAGGATAAATTTGCTAATTTGCAGCAAAAATTGAGGAAAACTCCAATGAGTGGCAAAAAATTGAGAAAAATTTCAAATATGGGATAAAAACGCTACTTCGCCTTTAAAATTAAGATAAGGAGGTAATTCGCAGCTAAAGTTGAGGAAAATCACTAATTCGCGGCTAAAATTGAAAAAAAAAAATCCAATTTTCGCCTGTAATTGAAAATACACCAATCCGTGGATCTGATGGCAACTTCGGGGCTAAAAAACCCGGGGTGGGGGCGAAATTAAATAATTTGAAAAATAAAATAAACAGCATCACCAACCCACACACATTTCCATCGAGCTACTTGATAGCCAACCCCAATTATCTGCTGTGTATATTAGTTTTCTTTGCGCCCTGGCCTCTGTAGAGATCTCTAGACAATCCCAACGCTCCTTTCAAACTGATTTGTTTCGAATTCTATAGTTTTTAAACATTCATAAATCAAATGCGCTTCTTAGGTTATTTTGCTTCGTCCACCTTCCCTCCCTTCAGGACCCTTTGGACACGGCGCCCCCGTGCGGTCGCCTAGCTCGCCTCCTCCCCCCCCCTTAAAGCCGGCACTGGCCATGAGCCATGAAAATGAGATAAATCCATAATTTAATGCTACGTAAACATTATAGATTTTGAAGGGGCTTCATAGAAATTTCCGCGCCACAGGCTCACTGGTGTAGGACCGCCACTGCTTACAATGACAAAATCAACCTCACAGTTTAACACTGGAGGATCAATGCTCGCATTCACACAACTCCAGAGCCCCCCCCCCCCCACACAACTAAGTTTATATCACAGTCACAGTTCGTTGGAAAATCTTCTAAAACACCCCCCCCCCCCAATCAGAGCCGTCACTCTTGGTGGGAGTGGTTTGAGGGGTGAGCGGCGTTATGATAAGAGCAATGTCAGTTCAACCCAAGGTGTAAATATATCATATCGGTTTGGGAAGTCGTTCGTGTTCTCGGGCGGCAGGCCAAATTTCTTCTAACCAGAGCATGCCCAAACAGTCTAAAAGACATATCCCTCTACATCATCCTAGCACTCCTTCTTCCTTTTTTTTTTCTGTTGAACGAATGAACGCTAGTGTTATTTGTTAAAATAAATATTTAAAAAAAAACAAGAACGGAAAAATCCCATCTACAGTCCCACGAAACTCATTATTCTAATACGGTCAATTTTTCTTGACAAATCGGCACTCTTACCACTACAGAACTGATTTAGAAAGGACGCCTTAATTAGAGGATTTCTAAAATAAACTTAACGTTTTTTTCTCTCTCTCTTTCTCTTTCACCAAAGCGCGTATAAATGAGGAGTTTCTTCGCCAATAAAACTGTTTTGGAAACATTGTTGCTCGAAAGTGCCTAAGGCTAGGGCCAAACGGATGCTCGCTCGTACGATTCCTAAGTACACATGGACACGACAAAAATTTCGTACTAAACGCGTCCCGTAGCGCCAAAGTTGCTAATTTGTACTGGCGTTGCTGGTTTAACGAAAATCATATTGATTGAAATAAGAACAGATTTATGCTAAACGTTAGCAGTAATGGAAAAACTCGTTAATATCATTTGAAAGCTTGGCGCCGTTTGATGGACATTCTGACTCGGGGAAGGGAAGGAGATCAACGTTATGTCACTGTTGACCGATATTTAACTGGAAATAAGAAAAAATCTATCTTTTGTTGTATTGTTTAAATGTATTCCTTTCGTTTGTGTAATTGGTAATCTAATAAAAACTATTGAATTTCTGCTGAATTCGAAATTCTTGGGCAATTGTTATTGTTCTTTTACAGACAATATGAAAAAATTACAACCTTGATCAGTGACTTGGGGCTAGAAAAGCTGAAGGAGAGTGCCTAGAATATTGATTGAATTACGTCCTTTTCATAATCGATAAATAAATTAGAATCGCCCGAACTTGTTTTGCGAGAAATATTAAAAAAAATAAAAGTGGGACACGATAAGAAACTGTTGGCAACAAATATAGGTCGCATCAACGCAGCCAAAAGGGCACACACCAGATAGACACCTGACACATCATCTCATGTCTTGTCTACTTGGTATATTTATTAACGCACGAACTTACACACACAAAAAAAAGTGACAAGTAGGCTGGAGGGGGGAGAGTGGGAGTGTGAATTAAACAAAGGGTATATCAAGACATCGCCTGCAATGTTGTAGTCGGGTTGAAAAAACTAAAAGCGCAAAAGAGGAAAAGGGAAACAAAGATGCGGAAGGATTAAAAAGTAAAGTAAATAGGAGGTTCAATGCCCTGGAAATATTTTCAAAAGTGAAGAAACATGCCTTGGTAGTTGAACGTGAACGCGTGAACGCTGTTCCTTGTGGACTTTTTTAGGGGAGGGGTTTGGGTATTTTTTCAATCTCATATATATATATATATTCATTTGATTAGATTCGATAATGCAGTATAAAAATAAACGTGAAAACTGTGGCCCAATCCAAATTAAATCGTTCAGTAAAAGCAAACTGCATAGACTGTGAGGAGGGGAGACTCTGCGAGTAATCCACGCACGCATTCCCAGACATGCACATCACATCAGGGAAGCGTCTACAAATCCTTCAAATAGCCCTTCCTTCCAGGTGTTTTTTTTTTTTTTTTCAACTTGAATTTTCCCGTTAACCTTTAAATTGAAGAGTTAAATTCGCTCATCTCAAACAGATTCCACCCCTTCTGAATACTTTTTCCTGCGACCTTGCCATCCCGTTCTCCCTTTGCCGTACTCCACTTGGCACCTGATTCCTTTTTTTTTTATTATTCTTCTCGTTTAAAAGCGCTCTCCGCGACCGACGAGGCGTCAGACACGGACTGTTTGTTCTAAATTTTTTGAAACCCGACGGAAAATTATTTTGAAAAATCGGAGACGAAAAAAAAAAAAAATGCAAGGGACAAAAGAATAAAGACGGAGAATATCAAAATATTCTATCTGTTTGAAGTTTGGCTACCAGGAAGACTACGAATTTTGACTTGGACCATTTCACCCAGCCCTCCTATTTGACGAGATACTTAAAACACCTCGAATTAACCTACAAAACACCTTGGCTTGCCCTAAAACAAGCAAGCTTTCCACACTGGGGAACTTGCACATTTTTCAAGCAATGGTGTTTCTTGAAGAGGGCTCTTCAAAAAGACTATTGCTCACATTAAACATTGAGATCAACCGAGATGTTTTTTTTAGCGAATTTTTAAACATTTTGAGTGGGGATTTGATTATGTCAAAGGTTAGTTAATGAAATGAGTTAATGAATGAATGGTGGGGTGAAGAGGGGGTAAAACGTGTTTTCTTTGGGACAATTTTTCTTGTTATTTGTAAACAAAAAATTTCTCAAATGCTTCACAACTAAACATTGACGTCACTTCCCCTCGCAACAACCATCCCCTTCCTGAAGAACTTTGAAATTTATTTTAAAATCACCAGACGCACCAATCGGACAGCAACTACCGTTGATTTCCTTCTCACCATGTGCCAATTCATCGGTATACTTTTCTCCCAAATCGGACATTCACGCAAGTTCCCCATTTTAGACGGGTAAGGATCTATGGAAACTGAGGATCGGGGATTTTCCAAATTTCAGCCGTGAAAGCTGTTGCCTCCAGAAGCCACGAATTGGCTCTTTCTCACAATTTTGACTTGGAAGTTGTGTCCAGAAGATCCGAGTTGGCTCTATTTCTCAATTTTAGCCGTGAAATTACGTTATTTTCCCAATTCTAGGACTAGGTTTTTTATTATTATTATTTATTTATTTCAGCCGTGAACTCACACCCTAGGAAAAGCGCGACCCAGATAGGCTATAACTCTCCAGAGTCCATCACTAAGTGGACAAACTTAATCTATTCCCTCTCGTAAAACGATAAAACTGAGCATTATCGTCTTCACCTTACCAACTGAGCAATGGTAAATCTAGAGGCGCACCTTGAAAACGGCAAAACTTAATAATCCCCCCCCCCTCCTGAAAAATGCCAAACTGACGATTCGCGCCCTATAATTAACCAAACTGGCCACAGGAAAAGTCCGCGAAATCAGGGCTTAAAATGGGCAAAAAAGCTAAATTTGGTTTTTTATTGAGCCCATCGCCCACACGATAGGTTTCGAATCAGATTGCGTGAGCCAAAATGTCTGGTTCATCGGTCGAGTGTTATGGATGCTGGGGTTGAATTTCCAGTTTTTTTTTTCAAGTAAAATGGATGAATGTGGAGGATTAATTCGCTGTCTTGTTCTTCGTCTAGGCACCGTATATTAGGAGATGAAACGGAAAGAGGTCAGGAAGAAGAGCAACGGCGAACGTGATGATACTGGAGCTGAAGTACGAAGGGGTGTTATATGAAATAACACGGGTGGTATCCAAGTGAAAACCATTTTAATTGTGATAGGATAACGCCGTGATAAAATTATAACACCCCTTCGTACTTGCCCCCTTGCTGATTACAGAGATTTTTTAACAAAAAGGGAGAAAAATGCGGTGATTTTGTTGAACGTGTGTTAGGCAACGATATTTTTCCACCCTAACATTGGCACTATAGTTGAACCACATTCTAATGGAACCTGATTAGGTTCATTTACATCTGGAAATTTAGTTAAAAATTCCATCAGAGTTTGGTTCAACTATAGTATAGTTAAGCTGAAAGTTCATAATGCTTTGGTCTAAATTTATATTCTTCTCATGAAGGATACTGTTGGTGCGAGCCAGAGACGTCGAGAAGATTATCAGAGGCATGAAGGCGTCTGACAGCAAAGGAAACGTCGAACAACTAAAATATTTAGGCACGGTATAAATCATAAAGCATCGGATCTCTGGTGGGAATGCATGGCGTTTGGTTTGACCGGAGTAAAAAAAAATAGCGTAACAAAGGCTCAGAGCGACCTAACGCGTAATTTTTGCGTACAACAGAAATACTTCGTAACGACTTGCCACTACGCAATGGGCTATGCCAGTACACCGGAACAACTAACGGGACTTGAACCCTGAAGGTACAGTGAAGACAAGCGATACATTATAATTAGGCCTACCGGGGCAATTGTACCCGAGGGTTCACCTCTTTGGTTCTTGAAACAAGACAAAATAAAAGCATTAGAACTTTGAAATTTATTTAAAAATCACCAAATGCTCCAATCGGGCTGCAACTACCATTGATATCCTTCTGTCCATGTGCCAATTCACCGGTATACTTTTCTCCAAAATCGGACATTCATGCAAGTTCCCCATTGAAGTGAAAACAAATTCATGGCTGAATGTAAAAACACCATTAGATCGCGTCTTAAATTGAGAAAAATGCCCAATTCACGGCTAAAATTGAGAAATGGCGCTCACCCGCGGCTAAAAGTAAAAGAATTCGCTCCTTCTCAACTGTAACGGAGAAAATGATTTGAGGGCTGTTGTATTCATAGTAGTCACTCAAGCTGACTATTTGCTTAAAAGGCTTCAAATCGGTTGTTCTGATTAGCGAGTCATCTGTTTTGAATCGAAATAAGCAAATGCTCAGGTTGAGCGACCACTATACGAATACGGCCCTAATTCGCGGATAAAATTGAGAAAAATGAATAATCAGCAGCTAAAATTAGGAAAACGGAGATTGGCGGTTTCTGAAGGCCATATCGCTTCTAAAATTGAGAAAACCGCTAATTCATGGCTAAAATTAACAACACGAACACACACACGACGCAATAAATTCACGACAAAAATAGATTAAGACGCCAATTCGTGGCCAACATTGAGAATGAACGCTAATACGCGGCAAAAATGGACAAAAACGCTAACTCACGGCAAAACATGTAAAAATCCGCTAATTCATAGCTAGAATTAAAAAAGTGCTAACAGGCGGCTAAAATTGAGAAAAACTACGATTAGCAGCTAAAAAATTAAGAGAACGAAATTTTCCGCTTCATGGGCCCCGACATGGATAACATTAAGGAACAACGCTAATTCGCGGGCAAAATTGAGAGCAAACACAAAGTTGCAACAGCTAACATTGAGAAAACTGCTAACTCGCGGCTGAAATATTCAAAATGCACGAATTCACGGTTTAAATTAGGAAAGAAAGCACTAATTCACTTCAGAGTTCGGGTCTGAACTAGGAAAAACGTTAATTTTCAGCTAAAAGTGATAAAAAGCGCAAAATTGCGGTTGAATTGAGAGAAAGCGCTAATTCGCAACTAAAGTCTAGAAAAAGCGCTAACTCGCGAATAAAGAATTGTGAACAAGAGCTAATTCGCGATTAAAATTGAGAAATAAGTAATTCAGGGTTAAAATTTAAATCAGCATTGGTTTGTAGCAAAAATTCAGCACGAATTCGCGGTTAAAATTGAGAGTAAGCCTTAATTCGTGGTATAAATTAAGAAAAAGCGACGTTAGCAGCTAAAATTGTGAAAAGCGAGAAAAAGTGCTAGTTCAAGGGCAACGGGGGGGGGGGGATAATCACAAATTCACGGCTAAAATTTAGAAAAACGCTTATTCGCGGCTATAACTGAGAAAACACGCTAATTTGCAGTTTCTGGAGACAACTTGTTGTCTAGAAGTGATGAAAAAACCACAATTTAACGACAAGTAAAAAATTATATTCCTTCCTTATTTAGTGAACTACGGGACCTCATAAAGATGTCTGCTCCGGGTTCCGGATTAGTGACGGTTTGCCACCGTGTGGTGCATCCACGAGTTTGGCACGCTTGGGTGCGTGCCATTCACGACCAGGGGTTTCGACCACATAACACCAGAATTTCATCAGTTTGTCTCCCACGGCTGGCCAAAGCATACACCAGTTGTGACTTGCGAGCCCTCAAACTCAACCAACGATGCCAGAAGCGTACTCATCTTGCTTAATAATAACAATCGAGACGATAGGCATACGCCTGTGGACCTCATTATCATCAGCAAGCCTCACATAAGAGTACGATTTTGAACATTGGTGAATCACTTATCGTACACTTTACGCACTCAAATCTCAGCAGGAGATTTCTCCACTTGATCTGAACGTTATAGAGGAGGGGACACGTGACTGAATATTGAAGTTCAGACTGTAACTACCCCCCCCTCCTCCCACTACACGCAATTCTTAATAGTTCCGCACATAAACGAATCCATGGGTTGCCTTGACATAAATGTATATTTTTCGTCACATCCGGTTTATCCCTACTCCAAAACTATTACTTCAACGGTTTATAAATTCATTAAATGAATAAAGAACGTAGGGAAAGTTAAGATTGAAAATAAAACAAAAGTAAAAAAAAAACTTTGAGAGGGTAGTGAAACTGGGAATCCGAAGGGGAAAAAATAAACACTTTAGGAGGCATCCTTTTTTTCTAAATGAACCATTAAACTTCTATTTCTAGGCGATTCTAGCGGTTTTGTTCAAGAATAATGCAAAGTGAGTTACGGTGTAGGGGAGGAAAAATCACTAAATGATTCGAGTACCTTGACAGTACAGACAGACAGAGCGGTCAGGCAGAGGCGATTGATAAGAGACGGGCATGTTGGGGCCATCACGTCGGCTCCTCAGGCATGTCCTGAACGATTGCCTTTTTATCTTTTCGACGAATTCGATTTAAACTCACGCCGGCTTAGCCCGTTCATTAATTGGCAAACCCTGTCGGAATTATTTCGACGAATTCAATTCACTGTACACTCCGACTTTAGAGGGCATTGTTTTAATGAGTTTGAAAGACAAATTTGCGAGAACAAAAAAAACAAAAAACAAAACAAAACGGAAAAAAATAAACACTTGTCACGAGAAAGCTTTGACACAACTGAAACTGTGTCTGAATCCCGAAGGGAGAACAACTCAAAGCTTCACTCAATACTAGTGGGAGCTGGGAATCGGCCAAAATAATCTCCCACTCAGAATACGAACTTGGAAGGGCATAAAAAAAAAAAAAACGATTACTGATTTTTACGACCCGTTTTTCACCGTAATTTCGCGCCTTAAGGATTTTTCCCCTGGATTTCTTTGGGCAGTCTAGAAAAATTATCGTAAAAAAAGAAGGCAAGAAAAACCCTTCTCTCCCAAAATGGAAGAATAAACTTCTCCAAAATTAAAATGTTTGCGTTTGAACTCCGAAAGGTGTGTATTCCTGAAGATGACGAAGAGGAATAAAAAAGGTCGAGAATTGACACTTTTTCAAACAAACCAACGGCCGAGCTAAAAGAACGACAGAGGGAAGAAATTGGTTGTTCAAATAAAACCATTTTCAGAAAATACGAAGTTTTCAGTTTTTCTTCAATCCTACGCTTCAGAGGATGCGATGGTGTGGGGGCGCGGGGAGACTAGTGTGAACGTCCTATGGGGTGTTTCCAGTATTTATATAAATTTGAAGGAAGGCGCGACGTCCCATGTTTATGCCTGATTTTTGTGGGTGACGTGAAGTGGTCGCGAGGTCTCATTGGTTTGTAGCAAAAATTCAGCACGAATTCGCGGTTAAAATTGAGAGTAAGCCTTAATTCGTGGTATAAATTAAGAAAAAGCGACGTTAGCAGCTAAAATTGTGAAAAGCGAGAAAAAGTGCTAGTTCAAGGGCAACGGGGGGGGGGGGATAATCACAAATTCACGGCTAAAATTTAGAAAAACGCTTATTCGCGGCTATAACTGAGAAAACACGCTAATTTGCAGTTTCTGGAGACAACTTGTTGTCTAGAAGTGATGAAAAAACCACAATTTAACGACAAGTAAAAAATTATATTCCTTCCTTATTTAGTGAACTACGGGACCTCATAAAGATGTCTGCTCCGGGTTCCGGATTAGTGACGGTTTGCCACCGTGTGGTGCATCCACGAGTTTGGCACGCTTGGGTGCGTGCCATTCACGACCAGGGGTTTCGACCACATAACACCAGAATTTCATCAGTTTGTCTCCCACGGCTGGCCAAAGCATACACCAGTTGTGACTTGCGAGCCCTCAAACTCAACCAACGATGCCAGAAGCGTACTCATCTTGCTTAATAATAACAATCGAGACGATAGGCATACGCCTGTGGACCTCATTATCATCAGCAAGCCTCACATAAGAGTACGATTTTGAACATTGGTGAATCACTTATCGTACACTTTACGCACTCAAATCTCAGCAGGAGATTTCTCCACTTGATCTGAACGTTATAGAGGAGGGGACACGTGACTGAATATTGAAGTTCAGACTGTAACTACCCCCCCCCTCCTCCCACTACACGCAATTCTTAATAGTTCCGCACATAAACGAATCCATGGGTTGCCTTGACATAAATATATTTTTCGTCACATCCGGTTTATCCCTACTCCAAAACTATTACTTCAACGGTTTATAAATTCATTAAATGAATAAAGAACGTAGGGAAAGTTAAGATTGAAAATAAAACAAAAGTAAAAAAAAAAACTTTGAGAGGGTAGTGAAACTGGGAATCCGAAGGGGAAAAAATAAACACTTTAGGAGGCATCCTTTTTTTCTAAATGAACCATTAAACTTCTATTTCTAGGCGATTCTAGCGGTTTTGTTCAAGAATAATGCAAAGTGAGTTACGGTGTAGGGGAGGAAAAATCACTAAATGATTCGAGTACCTTGACAGTACAGACAGACAGAGCGGTCAGGCAGAGGCGATTGATAAGAGACGGGCATGTTGGGGCCATCACGTCGGCTCCTCAGGCATGTCCTGAACGATTGCCTTTTTATCTTTTCGACGAATTCGATTTAAACTCACGCCGGCTTAGCCCGTTCATTAATTGGCAAACCCTGTCGGAATTATTTCGACGAATTCAATTCACTGTACACTCCGACTTTAGAGGGCATTGTTTTAATGAGTTTGAAAGACAAATTTGCGAGAACAAAAAAACAAAAAACAAAACAAAACGGAAAAAAATAAACACTTGTCACGAGAAAGCTTTGACACAACTGAAACTGTGTCTGAATCCCGAAGGGAGAACAACTCAAAGCTTCACTCAATACTAGTGGGAGCTGGGAATCGGCCAAAATAATCTCCCACTCAGAATACGAACTTGGAAGGGCATAAAAAAAAAAAAAACGATTACTGATTTTTACGACCCGTTTTTCACCGTAATTTCGCGCCTTAAGGATTTTTCCCCTGGATTTCTTTGGGCAGTCTAGAAAAATTATCGTAAAAAAAGAAGGCAAGAAAAACCCTTCTCTCCCAAAATGGAAGAATAAACTTCTCCAAAATTAAAATGTTTGCGTTTGAACTCCGAAAGGTGTGTATTCCTGAAGATGACGAAGAGGAATAAAAAAGGTCGAGAATTGACACTTTTTCAAACAAACCAACGGCCGAGCTAAAAGAACGACAGAGGGAAGAAATTGGTTGTTCAAATAAAACCATTTTCAGAAAATACGAAGTTTTCAGTTTTTCTTCAATCCTACGCTTCAGAGGATGCGATGGTGTGGGGGCGCGGGGAGACTAGTGTGAACGTCCTATGGGGTGTTTCCAGTATTTATATAAATTTGAAGGAAGGCGCGACGTCCCATGTTTATGCCTGATTTTTGTGGGTGACGTGAAGTGGTCGCGAGGTCTCATATCCTAGCTGTCACAACATACTGGCAACGCCAGATGGCGTCCCTTTATCATCTCTTCTTCACCCTTGCTACAGGCAATATCTTATATTGCGTTGGGGTTGAGGTTTGGTGAGGGGAGGGGGGACGAGAAGGAAGAAGAAGACGAAAAAAAGACCAACCTAGTTAGGCTTTTAATATTATATCAATAAGCATATATTATCTTTTTCAAAATAGGTGAAAACGTGCTCACGGCTATAAATTTGATTTATGTGTCTCCAAGTGGATGCTATACGGCCGCCTAATTTGAAGAAAAACACCTCCCTACCGAAACGACCAAACAAAATCAATTTTCACGCTAACACCTACGAAATTCTTGACAACTCAGTCGTCGTCATTGGCATGGTGCCTCAAAATGAACATGTTTTTTTTTTCTCGAAAAAGCGAAACAATCAGTCTAACGCTCTCATATAGCAATCAGTGAGTGCAAAGTCCGTCCATTTAGCACCGAACTTAATAATCACCCAACTTTTTCCCCAACCACACACAGCCCCCGCTCAACCTGTGCCATCCAGAATGATGAATAGAACAGCGGCTGTCGTTACGGGAAGGATTTAGAGAACGCGTGGATGTGATGGTGGTGGTGGTGGTGGGGGGGGGGAAGAGAATCTCTACTTCCAAGCATCTTTTCTTGATGTTCCCTATTTAGAATGAAAGACCGCCCTCGCTGACGCATTCCAGGGGTCCACCCCCTTATCCCTTCACAACCACTCATCAGATTTTTTTTCCCTTTATAATCTCAAAGCACGTTAAGATTCCCCACCACGAGATTCCCTTTATTAGACCCAAACTTACAAGGTTTATTGTCATTAGAGGAATAACCGCGGATGTCCCTTTACTCAAAGCAACCAATTACAGAAAATTCCACAGAAGAGGAAGGGAGAAGGTCCGAAAAAGATGCGACATCAAAGACCTTTCAAACACAGCGTATTTTAATTAAGGAATCATTCAAAAGGCAAAAAATTTTATTAATTTCATTTTATTTATCACCCTAGACAAAAACCGAAAAAAAATCTATTTATAGAGGCGCTTTTCGAGAAAGCCAAAGTAATTGCCCACATTTTTTTCTCCTCTTTAGAGGCGTATTTCACTAGTAATGAGACTTTAAAAAAGTTTTTATGCATCGTGTTTAGTCTGTAAACAGGGCACTTAGAAGAATAGAAGGGGAGAGGAAGAATGACATTAACGAGTTTTATTGCGAGACTGAAGTTTGCCAATAATTTTCTTTTTTTAAAGTTCCTATGCCGGAAAAGAATACTAAGTAAAAATGAAGGAGCTCAGGTCCAAAGCAAATAAATATAAAATAGGAATAAATTAAATGATTTGGTGAGACATGATGCAGCGGGTTCCCCGGAAAGCGAGAAGCACTCCGCACTATACATATGTCCGCGCCCTATAAAGATCATAGCCGGACGTCGTCAGACTCATCTCTCGTTAGGGGGTTAGTAGAGGGCCTACGCCTATCGGGGCCCAGGCCGGAAATCTCTATGAGGACCCTCATAGTTCTAAAAGTCTAAATAGACAAGAAAGGGGTGAAGGAGCGCGGATAATGTTAACATAGCGTTTCAAAAGGCTTTTCTCAATGTTAGCCATGAATATGCCTACAGGAACCGCGATTATTGTATTTTCTCAACAACATCAGCGAATTGACGCTTTTTCTCAATTTTAGCCGTAGAGCGATTTTTCCCATTTTATGCTTGAATCAGCGCTTCTTCTCAACTTTAGTGACGAACTTCAGTCGCATTTCGAACCTTTCTCAAATACAGTCTCGAATTAGCAATTTTTTTTCTCATGCTTAATAAATCTGAGCCGGCTAAAGATTTATGCATGCTTTGTCCAATAACCCTCGTAGTTTAAGCGCTTCTGCGAACAGTTCATTTTATTTTTTTCTCTACATTTTAGCCACGAATGAGCACTTTATCTCAACTTTAGCAGCTCATTATCGTTTCTCTAAATTCAAGCCAAGATTTATAGCGCTTTTTTCCATATATAACCTAGCATTAGAGTTTTTTGTTCACATTTCAGCCATCAATTAGCAATATTGTTCTCATTTTAGTTATAAAGTTGACTGTAGAAACAAGGAACATTTTAGCAGCGAATGAGCTCTTTTTCTCAATGTTAGCCGCGAATTAGCAATTATTCTCAATTTCAACTGCAAATGAGCAATTTTTTACCATGAATTTTGGACACGATTTATTAGCATTTTTTGCAATTTTTCTGCAAATTAGCGTATTTTAGATATTAGCCGTTTATTCATATATAGAAGAGTTTTTTTTATTTATTTCATTTTGTACTTTGTTCATTTTGTACCGCTCTTTATTCATTTTGTACTTAGCTGAAAATTAGCTTACACCTTTCCCCTTTGTTGTTACAATACAATTCCGGACATGAAAAACCAAAAACCTCCAAAATTTTCCGATCTTTGAAATTCCTCCATTATACTCACAAAGTTAAATCCAAATACCACGGATTGGTGCATCTTTCCAAGTTTTAGCGTCAAATGAGGGCTTTGTCTAAGTTTTAGCCACTTGAGTACCTCGGTGCCCTACTCATACCGTTCATCACTCATTAGTCATTACACCTTCACTCACAACTCAGTCCTCCTTAAAAACTGGAAGACGTTCCGCTCAAAAAAAAAAAAGTTTGAAAAGTTTAAATATAGAAAAGAGTGGAACTGTCATCGCCTTGAGACCATTCATTCACTCCTTTTACAACTCGAAGTCTACTGCGAATTGTAAGACACCGATTGAGGGGAAGGGGGAGATTATAAAATATCTTGAAAAATAATTTGGCGTGATGAAAAGTGATAGAAAAGAAAGGGACGACTATCCCCTTTTTGGAAAAATTTACGACGATGTTGTTTTTTTTTTCTTTTTTCAAGAGCAAGTTTCTATATGAAAGGTGCCATTTTTTAAGCGATCTCTTTTCTCCCACAGTTCCAACACCCCCCTCCGCTTCTTCTATAGGCTTAATTGACGGCCTGACGTCGGAAAATTTATTCAGGACATTCCATACATCATTTGGAACCCTATATCCCTTTTAAAAAAGAATCGAGGAAAACCCAGCTTCTGTCACTCTATAAAGAATTAAGAAGGAGATGGAAATGTCATGTAAGTTGTAATTTTAAAATGTGTCATAGGCATTTAGTTTTCGTTGGAATCCTACTTCCCTTTTACCCGGTTTCTTTTCCCCTCGATTCGGGATAGTCGATGACTTTGTTTACGTTCTTCGACGGGTTGTTTGGGACGAGAGGGACGTCTTCCAAAAAAAAGTCTAAATAATTTCTTCACGTTGTGGAAAATTACCCGTAGATTTTTTCACGAATGATATTAATTTTTTATTTTAAATTCACGCGCATACCTACATGTGAATGTTTGAGTCTGATATAAAGCGCTCGATGGGGTGGGTGCAGGGGGGAATGGTGGGGGGATCGTTTGATTGTCTTCGCCTGCATTCTCATCTTCAGAGTTCCACCTTCTGCAATATAACAAAAATAAAATCCCCGCATAGAACATTTGTGAAAGAGCAGAGGTTAAGGAAGTGCGGGATAGGGGGGGGGGATGGTCGTTAAATTTGAAACGACGGGGGCGTTACTTGTTTTTCAAAACGAAACATTGTGTGCGTGTGTGAAGGAAAATGTCAACGAAAGACAACTCAAACGGTCCCACATTTCTATTCATAGTTGATGTTGATGGGGCGGAGGGGTAAAGAGGTGTGACAGGGAAGGAGGTGATGCGCTTTTCCTTACGTTAAGTGGCCTTAAAAAAGTCAAAAAAATCTTGATTTAAGGGCCCCATAGCAGTTTTTTTCCACTGTGGTTTGTATGCACTTGAGACGAGATTTTATTTTATTTTTACAGCTTATCTCTCTGGCCCTATCTGTTAGTTTGGCTCATAACTTGCCAACTTGCTCGTGGAAAATTGCACGCGAGCCGTGTTGATTCCACCGCTAATTGGTTTTCAGGCCAATTAGTAGTTTTACAAGAAAATTAATGGTTTGGAAGAGCTAACAATTTTTTTTGTTAATTCTGCAAAATTTGAACTTTGAAAGTGGCCAAGCCACGGAATTTTTCTTTCAAGGAATGAAACCCCTGATTGTTTTTTAGTGCATTTCATTCTAAAAATGCACTATTGGTCTCGTCGTGATGGTGGCAAACATGGGTCATGTCATGTTTTTTTCATGATTCAGAACCTCTAGAACACGAATTCAGTGGTCTCCGGAATTCATATATATATATATATCTTTATGGCCGTTTTCTTGTTAGCACGATAACTCTCGTAGAAGTTAATTTAGCGGAACGCGGTTTGGCACAAAAATCAGTAGTCATAAGACCCCGGTCGGTATTGCATTTGGGCCCAATCGATCGTGGTGGAGGGGGGGAAAGTTGGGCTTGAACTGGTAAAAAAATCACTACAAATCACCAGTTGGTTCCAGAAGCATTATATTCGGTACGATGATTTCATTTTGAAGTAGCCTTTGATTCCCATCAAGTTCAGCTTAAACAAACTCGTCATCAAACAGTACGAGAAAGGGTCAAACATTAACGAAACAATTCATGGTCTCAACATTATCACTTCTGGGACGGCTTAGGGTATCTGCATATGAAATGAAATGCACTCTTTCCGACCGCCAGCTGCCGGAGCGATTTTTTTTTTTTTTTTTTTTTTTTTTTTTAAATGGTGGATTTCACCAATTTGGAGTTAAAGTGCGGGCTACTTAACTCTCAAAGTTAAGAGTGACTCGAGGTTAAGAAAGGTTTTGAGCTCTTGCTAACCCACAGACCGAGACTAAAGGCAGGCCTATCATGCACGCTTCCTATCCGACACCGTTCATGCATGTCGGATCGGAGACTGTCGAAACCCTCGTAACGGTTAGACTATATTTGGGTTGGAAAGGCAATCTGAGAGGGCTGAGAAGCGTAATAGCCGTCAATTATTCGGTATTAACGCCTATTACGGTCCCCACACCTATCAAAAAATGCATGATCGGTGTCGGATCGGAAGCGTGCATGATAGGTGTGAACTGGGCTTAACTCGAAGAAGTGAAACGATCTTTTTTCCCTAACCCCACGTTAAGCGTAAACTCGAACCTCAACTCTCAGCTGTGAACCACGTTTGCCACCCCGCATCGTTGCGGACTCTTCGAATCCTGGTAGTATGCATCAAAAGGGATTTTTCAAGCCACATTTGAAGTTGGGCCGAATTTTACCGCTATTCTGCCCTTTTATAGCTTTATAGGATGAAAATCCGCGAAAATCGCTTTGAACTGCCGGATTCACAAAATTGGGGGTTTCAAAAAGGCAAACACGCGAAATTTGTGTATTTGAGCAAAACGACCGAAATTCCCATTCGGAATAGGCAAATCATTGAAATTAGTTTTACTAAAGTGACCCAAACCCGAGAAATGATGTTTATAGTTTTTTCCAAATTGGGGTTTCAGGGGGCCAAATCCTAGAGATTTAGCTTGTGAAGACCCCGCTAAAATGTATTTTCAAATTAGGGAAACGTCGCTAAATTGGCTTTTGAAGATGTCACGAAATTGCTTATTGGTTCGAAATTTTTGTTTGAAAGAATTGCTGACCTTTTTCTCGTGAAATATTGTCTTTAAGAGCGGCTTGTTACCCTTCCGTCCCTTTATGATCGCCAACCTTATTGCACCCATCTAAATATTGTCGTCGTCATCGTGAATACGTGCGACTAAATAGTTGCCCGAGAAAAATCGCCAGTGTGCCTCTAGCCTTAAAAGAGGAGATTTCTCTTGGTAACCCCAATCTGTGTAGTGCGCGATTTCGAATACTTGACCTCGAACTACAGGGTTGTCAAGTGAGTGGTCGCAGTCGGCGAGAAATGGCCAGATGGCCAAAAACGGAGGCGTCAGCGAGAACCCGTCTTGATTTTTGGATTTCCCGCGTCTTGGGTTTGTCAATTTTTCAAAGAGGATTCTCAACTCCGACATACTCAAATTGATAAATGCAAGCCGGTGCCGGACAAAATGCACCCAAAAACCCTCGCGGCCTCTAAAGTGGCCAAAATTGGTTTTCAATCGAGGCAACCCCCCCCCCCCCGAAATTGGTTTTTTATTGAGGCAACCACGCAAAATTGGTTTTTTGGGAAGAAAAATCCGCGAAATTCGAAATATTAGTGAGCCCAGACCGAAAAAGGGGTTTTTCTTAGAGTTAGAAACGAGAAAAAATGGAGTTTTAGTGAGCCAGAACTGCGAAAATGGATGTTTAGCCAGCAAAACCCGCGGAATTCAGTTTTTTAAATGAGCCAGGCCCACTAAAATTGCGTTTTAGTGAAGCCCTAATCACGAAAATGGGTTATCATTGAGCGGAATCCGCGAAATGGTTTTTTTCGGGAAGAAAAAACTGTGTAGCCACGGAACCATTCCACAAACTCTCCCCCCCCCCTCCACAGGCCTCCTGCACGCCAAAAAGGGCCAAACACCGGTCGTTTCCAAGGGGGACACGTGCATACGGCGGCCACCGCACAGTTGCAGCGCTCTCTTCTCTCTCGCTTGTTCTCTCATTCACTCCCGATCGACCCCGCGAAATCGGCTTTTTGAGAGGGTATTGGGTTCTGTGAATGCCAATAATCCTCAAAATTTGGGCTTTTGAGAATTTTTTTTTTCTCGAAAGGAGCGAGGTCCTGTGAGATTCCCTGAGTCTGAAGAATGCGTAGGTGGAATGCATCACTCTTATTTGCGTATTGCCTACTGTTCGACTGGATAACTAAGCTAGTTGGTCCTTCCCTCTACATTTCTGAAGCCCACGGCGGAGTACTTAAGCCTGGCTTTGAAGCACGCATAGCTATAGCACAAGTCAAAATCTCCTTCCTACATAGCTTAGTCTCTTCAAACGGTAGAACAAAAGGTACCTACCTATAAAGTAAAGTTGATGTTACTAATGCAGTCCCTCCCCAAGTCAACTCCATTAGCTTACTCGTGCTGTCATCCCTCTCTCTCTCTCTCATTCCCCGACGTGAGAGAGCGTCTATTTTGGCTCTAGGCCTTCTTCCTTCGCGGTGCGTGTTATTTCAGTAAATGCATTTTGCCGGCCACAATCAATATCATTTTGAACGGGAGAAGAACATATAGACGGGAGAGGGAGGGGTAAATTCATGATCCTATTTTTCCGTAATGAGATTTCGAAGAGACATTTTTGGGTGATGAAAGTTTGCAACGAGAAAAATCGGTTCAACTTCTAATGCAAGAATATCACATTAAAAATAACATCCTACTAATGGGCTTTAAGCGGAGTTTTTGGCACAAGACAGCCCCCCCTCCCTTCTAGACATTTTTACAATTTTGTTTTTGTGTGAGATGGTCACCTTATGGGGCTTTTTTATTCTCCCCGGATTTCATACATACTGATGACATTTTTAGTTTATAAGATTAATGAATTTGTGAATGCAGCGGGAAGTTCTCTTTGCCAAAACAAATTGTACCACAGAGTGAGTGAGGTAGTTGTGGTTCGTATTGAGGGGAGGGGGCATAGGGTTTGTGTAGTGTGCATTCTATGATTGTGATGAAGTGGATTAGAGTGGGGAATTGCATATTCGTGCCAGATTTTTTACTAGCTAAATTGCATTTTGTTTTAATTCACACTCTTTTCAATCTGTTTTTCTTTTAATTGCTTGCCAGTTTTTTGCTTATCGCTGTGTACTACAATCGGATTTGTTTTTTGTGTTCTTTAAATTATTGTTATTTTACTTATTCCCAAGACTTCCCGCAGCAGGCCCCATAAATTAGTGAACACACAAAGAGAGAACCAGCAAGACAGACCTCATGGATTTATCTGATTTTTTTAAAGCCTATTCTAAAATCATAGAAAAACTTTACCTTTTTCGAATGCCTAGCCAAGATCTTCCCCCTCTCCACCCATTATGACCATCGCGCCTAATTTTTTTTTTTTTCCTCCCTCTCTCTTTCTCTTGGCTTCACTTTCGAGGCCCGGAAAACCAGTCCACCTTTAAGGCCAAAAGGTGTAGTGGACTCATGATGAAGGGAGGAGTGGAGGAAACGCGGGTATATTTAATTTTAATAAGACTCGGTCGTCGGTTAGGGATTAAAACGCCAACCAACACGAGGCGCCCATTTATTTGGCAATGAGGAACTTCTTGTCCCCACAGTACCCCCTACCCCCCACCCCGTCCTGACCTCATCATCACCACCGCACAGTGCCATTTTTTATAATTGTCGCAACTTTACAAAACTCCTCTGTACCATCCTTTTATTTATTCATTTTTTTATTTTTTAAAGAAAAGGGGAAAAATGAAAAATTATCATTTTTGAGCCAAATGAAGAAGAGGTTGAGGGCGGAGAATTTGACAATCTCAACTAATTATTTTTTATTTTTTGTACTTTTAAAATAAAAACACAGCCAAGGCCCTGGGAGAATAATTTTAAAATTCTTCCTGAAATTTCCACGGCATAAAAGCAGTACCTTCTAGACAAAATACATTTAGGCAATTAAAAAAAAAAGAAAAAAAAAAGTGAAATTGGTTCTTGAAAGAGTCAAGCCCGCGAAATTTGAATTTTAAAAGAGTCAAAACTTTGGGGCTTCCCTCGGGTTTGCCTCGTTCACAAAAACAAATTCAGCGGGTTTCGATTACTAAAATAGAATTTTCGCGATTCTTGGTCACTAAAACCACGGAGTCACCAACCTCCAGTTTATGGTCTTGGCCACGTCTAGGGCTAAAATCGGTGGATTGCGCCTCATTCTAAAGCGCCTAATTTCTAAAGGTGGGTTTACACGGAGGGTAACATCCTCGCGAGGCAGTTTCGCCTAATGTGAACGTGCTTGAGAAGTGAAACACGCCTCGTGAGGCTGCCTCGCCGTGAGCCGCCGGCTGTCGGTATCCTAGAGCTCATCAAAGTGTTTCGCTTTCATTGTTTCGCTGTGTGTGAACGTGTCTTTTTGCCTCGCGAGGCAAACCAGTCTTCTTTCAGTATTTTCTCTCTTAGTTCCCCACAGAGATGAACGGTCAAGAGGACCTTTTTTTCGTTTGATTGACGAATACAAACGTGACAAATATTTTTGGGCACCCAAAAGATCCCAATCAAAATCAAAGAAAGGGAAGGAAAATCAAAGAAAAAATCAATTATCCTATTAATGAATTGATTTGCGAAAATGAAAAATTCTTTTTGACGTACAGCAGAATGGTCATGAAGGCGAAACACGATGATGCCGCAGGATTCAGAAAAACCAATTGACAGGCTCTGGCAAAGTTGACATCTCGATTGCCTCGCTTAAGCTGCCGGCTCACACTGTTTCGCGAGGAAGCTCGCTGTAGCGAAACACTGCCTCGCGAGGAAGTTTCGCTCCGTGTAAAACCACCTTAATATTTTTCACGTAGAGAAATCAATTTCGCAGACCTGGGAATTTCGAAATCCAAATTTTACGGAGTATTGCTTCAGAACCCAATTGAAATTTCATTGGTTTTATTCACTGAAATAGTCAATTTCACAGGATTCCCTGTAACATGATTTTTAAAAGAATTTTCTTTTTTCTACTGAAAAAGTTTGGCTACCCTGACGTCAACTTTTTCGAGCTCTGCGGTTTCTTGCCTAACTTCATAAGACGTTCAAAAGAGCCTTGAATTTGAAAGAGCTTTGAAAGTAAGAGATCACAAGTAAAACTACGCGTTAACTTTCGCAAGGAATTCTTTCCAAAACTTGAAATAACGCCACGATTTCCCATCTAGGCTTTAGTTACAAGCACTTAAAAGAAGGTACAGCGAATCCATCGGTTGCTATCTCCTTCCAGTGCAAACCTGAAGCCCTATAAAACCACTAAAAATAATAATAATAAAATACTAACGCAACACTATTGCGACAGAGGGTTTTCCATCCTCCTACTCCTCCTCTATCCTCGTCACCCTTCGAGTGAGTGAAATATACGACTATACACCCGCGAGAAGCCGGCGCCCGCTTTATATTCCCGACATAGAAATAAGCGAGACAGACAAATAAAAAAAAACTCCCGTGACTCCCCCTCCCCCTATGTCACAAAACAACACACACCAGTTTCTATAAGGTTTGTGAAAACTGACAACAGCACGTGCTTCCAGGCCTTAAGGGAAGATCGTGGATTATCTGGTCGAATACCCCTGTTCCAGAAGTTTTTTTACACAAGGAATGAATAGTATATTTTCCTCCAATATCATTTTTTATCGGCTGGGTGGGACGCGTTCATGGTTTACGACTTTTTTTCTTATAAAAGTCGGACAGACAAGAGGAAATGGCAAGTCGTGAAAAGAGGCTTTGCCGTACAAATATTTATCGCTCAAAAAGAAATATATAAACAGGTTATTTCGTGGAAAAATAAATAATAATAAAAAAAATCCACTTATCTTCTCGACTATCTCGTTTGGTTCCTGTACAAATTTCAAAATTACTCAAAATGCACATGACAGGCAGAGGCTGGTTGAGCCAACATTGTTTTTTGTTCCTAAACAAAAATAAATAAGTATTTTGTTGAGTTCAACGGCCCAGGTGACAAGGCTTGAACTAAAGCAATATAGGCAAAAACCCGCATGACCAGGCTCCGCTTATTATTGCGTAAAAAGAAGGGAAAATAAGGCTCGAAAAACTGGAGAAATAAAATAAGAAATACAGTGCCAAGTTTTGTTTAATTTACAATTAGGCACTCTGGCATCCAATTTAGATGTAAAAGACGAAGCGTTGCATCTTCCCGAACCGGCCGGAAGACATCCATTGCAGGTGCACACAGGATGCAACAGTTTGAAACGCTCTCCTTTCACTATACTCCGCATTAAGTATAACGCTATTTTTTTTTTTTTTTCAAATCCCCTCTCCATTTATCTTATCAATGAAGAAAAAAAAAACAGCATCTCTTCTCCCTGTGACCACAAATGAACGCGTTTTACCTCTTTTCCCATTTCTCGCCTATGAGTATAATCTAGTTCTATGGCAGCTGTTCATTACGTCAATTCTGTGCCAAGCAAAAACCTTTTAACGCCTTCCATTTTAAAAATAACTGGAGCGCTTTAACATGTATAAATAAAGACATTATGATGCTCGGGAAGTTTCAAGAAGAAAAAAAAAAGCTTTTAGAGTAAAAACATAGCACCACATTTTTTTCAAAAAGCATAAAACATACACCCTTATTTTAATGCGGATTGTCAGCAGAAGCTAAGGGGGAAGTTAGGCAGGAAGATGTGACAATATTAAGGGTACCTAGGAGAAGTAAATCAAGTTCTAAATTGAGGTCAGTGAGACAGTAGGTGCGCTTTAAAAATACGCTAATTACTCATAGGGAAACCCACAGAAGTCTCGGAGGATATGAGGAAGATAAGAGGGCAGAGGGTACCGGGTCTTTACTAGTTTATTTTTAGGATTTCTTTCTCTTTCCTTTCCGTGTGTTTATTTACTGTTATGTGCTTGCGATCAATAAGTTGTCATTCTCAGCGTGGCCGGCTCTCATTCTCAGTGCCCCCCCTCTCCACAATGCAAATGCACGGCGGACAATATGAGGATTTATGAAAGCGAAATTGCGAAATCCTTATAATAAATCGAATAATTTAGCTCGAATGATCAATTGACCAAACATCACTTTTAAGCAATTCGCTCAATAAGGGCTGACTTTCGGAAACAAAGAAAAAAATAAGGTCAATTTTTAAAATTAACTTCTATCAACAGAAAAAAGATTGATGAGAGATCGACTGTATAATAGCCTCCACATTTAGGAACATTGTAATCACGTTAGAAAATTCCAAGGAAATGTTTACAAATTGGCCCTGTAAAATTTATAGCAGAAAAAATCCTACGAAATAGTGGGCGGGTAGAGGAACAATGAAGGAGGACCACGGAGGAGGATGTTTAATTGGAGCGTAAAATCTCGGTGAATGACAATCAAAATAAAAAGAAAGAGAGAAAATAGGGAGAGGCAGTAGCCCAGTGGGAAACAAGGACGTAAAGGCGTTCAAAATATACACACAAATAACAAATTAGAACGGATGGGTGTTTTTTCCCCCTCTCTCTCCCTCATACGCCAGCCTTTGTGAGAAGGGGGGATCGAGGTATGAACCACGGCCCACGCACGAAAAAGCCGTTCAGTCTACAAAAACCGAACAAACAGAAAAAAAAGAAAAAGAAAAAAAAAAAACAAGTTTGCTTTACTCGGGCATTGAAAACTCCAAAGTAGCAAATTTATGTTTAGCTTACATTTGAAGATAGCTGCATGTTGGAGATACAAAAAACAATTATATGTCCAACGTGACTTGATTTCTGCCATGTTTTAGGTCAGAAAGAAATGCAGACAGGGACTAGTCAGAGCTGGGACCATCGTCGTTAATCGCCGCACGGCGCTTATTCGTCAAATGGGCATCGTGTAGTAGGTATATTAGGGCCAAATAAAGAGGAAATTATTCTACGAAGTACAAGTCAAAGATTTTTTAGGGCCCATTTGGTCAGATTTAGGGCTTTAATACTCAGATAGTAAGTACATGTATAAGATTAGTAGGTTTGACAGTGAGTTATGGTGCCAAATTGACACCATTGGGTTTGTCGGTTCAGCAACGACATATTGGCCAATTTTGGGACGATACTACTCCGTTTTGCGGTCTAAACAGCTTTTGTGAGCTAAACCAGCGAACCACCACTTGACCCTCGATCAAAGAACCAGTAGTTAGTTTTGTGGGCTGAACCGCGAGTTATGGCGACAATTGGCTAAATTTGTTGGCCCAAAAACTGGTGATTTTACCCATTTCAGCTACGAATCGGGCCAGGATATTAGACACCGAACTCTACCGTTAATTTAAAAAAGTCTACCCCCCCCCCCCCGACACTGTTTTTCCCATTTTGTTTCAATACTCGCGGGTTTTCTCATGCCCTAAACAATTGAAGCTCCCTTTAAACCTCGATTTCACTGATTTGGCGCTAAAAGAAAACAATTTCGCTGTTTTTACCCTCTCAAAGATCAACATTTGGGGATCATTAACACTCACTGAACCCAATTAGGCGGTTTTGCTCACTACAGAAAGTGTCGCAGGATTGACTCCCTAACAAGCCAATTTCACGGGGTTGGTCCATTCAAAAATCCAATTTTATACTTTTTAACATTTCTTTTGCCTCTGACCCCTTGAAAAAAAAAATTAAATCGCTGGGTTGACTGCAGGGGAGAACCAGAAAAGTGGAAGTCCTAAAGTGACCATGAAATTTCGCTGCGTTGTCTCATCCATAAAATCATTTTTACGGTGTCAGGGCGTTTAAAAATCACGCGAACCTAGCCTCTGGGAAACCACTCTTGCTGATTTGGCTCTGAATGAAACCAATTTCATGGGTTTGGCATTTGACTCTACAAAAACGCTTTTTCACAGGTTTGAATTTTCTGAACACCGCGGGGTTTGCTCACTCAATTTTGGAGATTTGGCTCACTAAACATTCAATTTTACGGGTTGGGTTATTCAAATAACCAATTTCATGTTGTAAAGCTACAGCAACCCCAATTTCGCGAGGTTTAGTCGTTAAAAGGAAACAGTTTTGAGGGTTTGGTTCTTTCACTCCGCAAACCCATGAAGGGAAAGGCCAATTTTTCTCTTCAAACAGTCAAATTCGGCCCGAAATAGCCAGTTTTTGGATTGTAATGATCAATTCTGCAGCCATAAAGTCACTTTAGCTGTTTCGACGGGTAGAATAGCCATTTTCTGTGGGACTGGGAAGGGGGAGGTGTACAGCTCGTCAAGTTAAACATGGACCTCATCTTCGCGAGATAAGCCCTTCTGGCTACTTTCCCTTACCTTTCCCATAGGACCACGGTTTGAAAAATTCACCTTGATAAATCGATCTTTGAAACCACTTTGGTTACGGGAGTAGAGGAAGGAGGAGTTTCAACTAATCGAATGAGAGAGCGCTATCCACGGGTTCATGTCCTTCTTGACGGGCTATAGCTTTCCCATTGCCAAATTGCAAATTTCAAAAATTCAGAATAGTGGCCCGTCACACCGACAATTTCCTGGCGGAGGTGCGAGGTTTTGAAGGGTTGTGTCACTTTTTTTCTACCCTTTCAGCGCGTGGCGGTTGTGTGTGCAAGGGAGGGGGGTTTCCTTGCCCAGTGCAGAGGGTTCCAAAAACTCCGCAACTTTGCTCAATTTGTATGTACATTGTAAATCATAAACCCCAATCGCGAATTATTAGGCCCTGGGGGGAGGGGAGGTGCGCGCCCAGTGAGACACCCCCTTGGATCCACGCATATACAAAGAGCTTCTTTTCACGGTCCTGCATCCATGAACATAAAACCTCCCCTCCCAATCCCAATTTTTTAAATCTTTAAGCCTCTGAACCGGAGCGGTCCTTTCAACTCACCCTCAACTCGGTAGGCCACTGGGGCCAGCCTAATCAATTAGGCCGCGCTAGGCAAGGTTAATGGGCGGGGAAGGAGTTGTATCTCTCTATTGCTCTTGTCTCAATGAAAATGAAAGCTCTACTGAGGTGGAAGCTCTACTGTAGTTGGAGCTCAACTGTGGTTTAAAGCTCTGCTGTGGTTGGGGCTTTTCTGTGGTTAGAGCTTTGCTTTTTGTAATTGGACCTTTACAGTGGTTAGCCCTTTGCAGGGGTTGAACCTTTGCTGTGGTTGAGACATTTGCTGCAGTTGGACCTTCTTTGTGCTTGGAGCTTTGCTGTGGATGGAACGTTACTGTGGTTGGAGGTTCTAAAGGCCTGTTCACAAGCTCTATGTTTACGTCCTGTGGAGTCTGTGCAACCAAACAAATTTATTCCCTCGAAAAATGAAGCATTTTGATAGGTTGCATAGAAAGCACACAACACAAACATAGAGCTTGTGAACGGGCCTTAAAGGCCTGTTCACAAGCTCTATGTTTACGTCCTGTGGAGTCTACGCAGCCAAACAAATTTATTCCCTCAAAAAATGAAACATGTTTATAGGTTGCATAGACACCTCACAACACAAACATAGAGCTTGTGAACGGCAAGGTCTATGTATAAGAAGGTCTGCTCATGTCAGATGAAGTGCGGGGGGACACTGTGGGCAGATGACTTCAATTTATATTTAACACCTCTGCTCCACTGTACTTCATTACTCTAAATAAATATTGCTTGATGGTCGTGTAGCTTGCTATCTTGGCATGAATCAATATAATTCATAAAAATCATTTCCAACGGAAATTAGAACGATACGAGTGCGGAACGCACCAGATATTTTCCTACGTACTATTCTCTTCTACAACGTACTAGAATGAGCGGTACGTAGCAGAACGACATAGTGAGTCGCTTTTGATAGAGCTGTGAAAACAGGAGTATGGGTTACGCTAGTCTAGAAAGGGAGAATGATGGGTATACGGCTCACTGTTCTTTCACTCATCGCTAACACTTGACATTCATTTTCGCTTGTCGCCCCAAGGGTTAATCTGTAGAGCACGTTATGAAATGATTAGGTGGGCATCCTCGAATCTAGTCGCAGCTAAAACCACGCGTTTCATCATAATGACGACGCGAAAAATGTACAAGTCATCCGTATCTTAGCCGCTACCGCTCAATCCTCAGTCCCTCGAGGTATCTGTCGCTCATCGGACGTCGTCCTTCAATCAACTTACTTTGTCCGAAGCCGGTCCGAAGAAAAATTCAGGGGGGTGATTCTGTAACTTGTAAAATTTACGTGTCGTATAATGGAAGAAGGGCGAGGGGAGGTACCTCGTTGCCATGGTTTTTACGATACCTAGTGAATTAAACTGTGGAATTTTCACGTTAGAATGTGTGGTCTCGAAGAAAAAAGAATAAATTCTTGACAAATGCGTGGGAAAACCAAGGCAACGAGGTACATCCTCTCCCCCTCCTTCCCAGTTACGACACGTAAATTTTGCGAGTTACAGAATCACCCCCCAGAACACTTCACAGAAAATCAAGTATGTACATGCAAGTAAATATGACGCTATGACAACCATTCGCATTGGATAACACCTAGGAAGAATTCCTGATGTTTTGTTTATTATTTTTGCCCACAATGACGTCATTTTTACCTTTCCCCCTCGTCCATCTAAATGCATGAGCGGACCTTCTTTTTTATAGAGCTTGGTGAACGGGCCTTAACTGTGGTTAGAGTTTTTTGTAGTAGAACTTTTGGTGTGGTTGAACCTTCGGTGTGGTTGAGACATTTGGTGTTTGCGGCCCGGACTCAGGAGAGCCTAGTAAGACTCCTCAAACCTATTTATCCTTTCCAGCATGCTCAGAAGACGGATCCCATTCTCTTTTGAGAAGCTGGGGAACGATATTCTATCATCACCAAAAATACTGTACCTAGACGCCGCGTAGATGTCACACTCACGTATGATTAGGGTGACCAGATTTTCCCCAGACGAAAGAAGGAAAATATTATAATGGTGAAGAAGAAATATTTGAGGGCGGGGGGTGTTGGGATTGATGGAGGAGAAAGGACGGAGAGGCAACTAATTCTACCCACTGTCTCGGCCACTGATCCTAGTTCCCCTATTCTGCCACGGATTCTAATTAGAATATGACCAAAATGGCCAAAACACAAAATTGGGTTTTGAAAAAGGCAAAACACGAAATTGGCTTTTTAAGGACCCAAAACACGAAATTGGCATTTGGAGGAGCCGAAACACGAAATTGGCTTTAGAAGGAGCAAAACGCAAAATTGGTATTTGATGGAGCCGAAACATGAAATTGGCTTTCAAAGGTGCCAAAAACAGTAAATTGACTTTTGAAGGGGCCAAAACACTCAATTGGCTTTTGAAGGTGCGAAGACACGAAATTTGCTTCTGAAGAAGCCAAAACACAAATTGGCTTATGAAGGAGACAAAACACGAAATTTGCTTTCTGTGGGACCCTGTCCCGCAGAAAATGTCTGGCGATCTCAGAAGTGTCAGCTCCTGGATCATAAAAAACGTCCTGTGCAGGTGCCAGACACGATCAAATGACCCGGATTTTTCATACGGTGGGCTCCCGGATTATTATTATTATTATTATTTCATTATACAGTCTGTTTTTCTTAACGAGGTCCTTCAGGCTTTCAGGAAGTACCCTGTTTTGAAAGAAGTACCTTTTAGGGTCCTTTCGATAACAGCAAAGGAACACAGGACCATGAGCTGAAACGAAGTACCGTCCTTCCAAAAGAAGGACCTCTGGTCACCGTACGTATGATGTGCTCTGCGGTTTCCTCAGCCTCCCCACATCTGCCGCAGTCGGGCTCCCCTACTGCCCCTGATGATGGATGATGGACAGGTGCCTATTGAGGGCGTAGTCCCCCGTATACATTCCTACTATCGGCCTAATCTACTCGCGTCATTCCCAGCAACCATGCCGATGCTTCCTGGTTTTCCACATCAAATCCCAGTTGTGCTTGTCGGCCCCGGGTTCAGTCCTCCATCTCCTCAGGCACTGGCCCAGGCCCTTATCTCCCTCAAGACTACCCTGGGGGCAATGCCCACCGATGGTTCAGACTCTATGGTCCGCACCACGCTTGGCCAGCTCGTCAGCTTTTTCAGGTGGCTTGAGTATTGCTTTGGTTAAGACCTTTGCTGTGGTTGGACCTTTTCTGTGTTTCGAACTTAACTGTGCTTGTAGTCTCTTGGAGCAGAAGCTTCGATGTGGTTGGCCTTGGGCTGTGGTTGGGCATTCTCTGTCGTTTTAGAGTCTACCCATCATTGGAGCTTTTCTGAGCGAGAAAGAAGCGATGGGGGCACTTGGGCCTGTTACTCTCACCCAGTGTGTAAGGGGGCCCGAATATTCTCTCAACGGCCTTGCGTTTTGGGGTTTTACAATACGGGTGAAACAGATTTACATTCCAAAAATGAGGAGGAGGAGGAAAAGACAAGAGGTTCTAGCCGTTAAACAGGCGTTTTTGACCGCTTTGGCACAATTTCATTGCAAAACTGTCGAATAGTAAAGCCGCACCAGTATGTACAGAAAGTAGGATATCAGGAGGCATGCGACAGTTGAAAGTGGAGTCAAAAAAACAAAAGTGTAGAAATAGCTAAACACGAAAGATTCCTATGGTAAAGATAGCCACCGGTCCCCTTTGCCATAGCACAGTAGAGAGATTTTGCAACCAGTCCCGTTAACGCTAAAGTTGATTTTTGTGCACGCGTAGTGGGGTAGTAAACATTTCGTTGGTAGAAATGTGAATAGCGTTAACGTTAGCGTTAGCGGAGCTGTTTGCAAAATCTCTCTAATGACTCATTAATTCACATGAAAAACACAGTACCAATGTCACCAGTGAAATGAATAAGCGTTTGAACCGATAGCGTCGAAAGTACAGTAATACTAACAAATAAATACAAAATAACACTTAATCCGCCACTGATGTCAACCTGAGCCAGACGAATTTAAATTTAGGCTTCGATAGTGATACACAAAAATAACCTTGTTACTCACCTTGGTTTCGACTGGGCAATTCCTATTTTTTCACTTATTTATTTCTTTATTTCCCTCCCTTTAATGACACGCCGACAATGTTCATCAATTTAATTTAATTTAATTTAGTAAAAAAGTTAACTACCGAAAAGCTTCGAGTGCGTGGGTGCGGCCTGGCCAATGTACGCGAAGAAGTTACTTCTTTTTTTTTCATTTACTATCCACCCGGCGACACTTGAAATTTTTCAGAAAGACACACACACTTTTACGTTAAACTTGACGTGGACATCGCTTGTAAGTGGCGAATTACTCAGAAGAAATACACTTTTTGACGAGAGAGAAAAAAAAAGGTCCGCCGAGTAAACAAAATAAGTTGAAAAATGCCTACTGAAAGACTTTCGATATCAGTGAGAAAAATCGAATGTGGAACAGTTGTTGAGGTGATAAGAAGAAAATCGATGCTTGGGGCCAACAGTTTGAAAAAAAAAGAAGGTGACGTGATTGTAGCGCTTGTACGTTGTGGAGAGTGGAAATTTAAAATGTTCTTCGGTGATTTTGACTTATGTGAGTATTCTTTTGTTATTAGTTTGTAAAAAATTGTTTAACTTTGTTCATTGCGTACGCGAAAGCTGAAAAGTAAAATTGCCTTCTTACGAGGCAAGCCCATGAAGAACCTCATGAAGAAACTGTTCGCTTCAAAATTCATTAATAGCAGATAAATTATTATGCAAACCAATGTTTGGCACTAATAGGGCTATTCGAATTTGTTTAAAGACTATTATGAGGGGATGATAGCGGTATAAAGATTGTAATAATTCAAGTCGACTCATTCGTTGGCTCATAAGAAGAATAGGGGTTGCTCAACACACTGGAGCAGTCTCATGACTAGGTCTTCCTATTGAATCTATAAATGACACTAAATATGCAGACCGGTGACATAAGAAAGGAATTATCAAAGAGAGTCAAAATATCCCAAGAAAATGTAATAAACTTTGCGTTCAAAAGAAGACATATTCTTTGCCTCTCGTTTTCCAGTTAGTGCTGCCTCCGCCGAGCTCCTCTCCAAGCAATCGCACTCCCTACAGTTTTCTCTTCATTCAGGACACAACCCCAGTTTTTTTTTTCTAACCACCGGGTCCGAGGGGGGTGGCACAGGTCCCGCACCGTACAATGTTGAAGATCCGAAAAGTTCCGCCCGTCCATCCCTACCACGTAGTCCACCACTGATCTGCTTTTTTCATTCAATAGAATCCGGGGGAGAAAATGATGGCCGCCGCCACACCGGGAGTTTTTGGTACGGTGTGATAGCGGATTTTTTTTTTTTTTTTTCACAAAACGTACCCCGTTTTCATTCTTAATTTTGTGCGCTATTTATGGAGAGATTTTGTTAATGGTGGCGGAGTTCAAACACTGAAAGTGAAATCTTCGTTCATGAGCCCTAATAGCAGGAAATTACAGAAAATTCACACATTTTGGCCCGAGGACATGAATTGTACGGTAAGATTTAAACGATAAACTATTTGTACCTTTTACCACCTAAAAAGAACCCTCGGTTTTCTGATTTGTCAACGAAAAAACGATAACTTTAAGCCTCTAGAACGGTTTTGACACATCTCTTCATCATTGTGACAAGCGATAAGACCCTTCAATTAAGGGCTGACCTCCTCCCCCTGTTCCCGATCACTCACTGATAGTAATTTGTTTGTTAACCATCCATGCACAACCCAACTTTGCAGGACATTATAATTTCTAAATTTTCACCTCCAACCAGACATTTCGGACGTAAAAATTTTAAATTTCAAGTCCAAACTAGGTAAGAAGCCCAGAAGAAAAAAAATGTGAGGAGTTAAGAAATAATGAGTAATTTAACTAGAAAACCAGGTCATGCGGTCTCGCAACACGTCTGACCTATTTTCTGTCTCACTCAATTCCACAGACCTTATGCCACACTCCGCCTCTTCCATCCTGTTTTCACCATGACATTACATTCGTAAAGTTATAGTGGCTTCATAGATTCCAAGAAAAAATGTCATTCCTCAACACAGATAAAAAAAAAAACTGGATTGCTATAAAATAATACAACATTGTTGCAATTTGCAACACGCTGTAAAACGAAGACGCCTTCAAACAAAAAGTTATTGGTTGAGCGTGTTGTTGCGTAGTGGTGGGGGGGGGGGGACGCGTTTCTTCAGCATGGCGTTCGGTGAAATTTTAGTGCAGAAAACTGATCTGTCCAGCAGTGTAGCCGAACCAATCCAGGTTTTTAAGAACTCGTTTAAATCTTCAGGAATTTCCGCATATGCAGTAGTTTTCCTTTTTTCAAATAAGTCGGAAGAAAAAACGTGAAATTACAAGGTGAAAGTTCAAGGCGAATTTAAAATATCTTCGGGGATGAAATTTGAAAAAAGGAAAACTAACGCAAATGCGAAATTTCCTGAAGATTAAAACGAGTCCTTAAAAACCAGGATTGGTGCAGAAATAAGGCGAGAAAATTTATGCCGAGAAGTAGGCGAGGGATGATTGAAGGGGGGTCGAGGAATCACCCGTGCAACTCCCCCTTAAGCGGATAAAAGTGAGAAGGCGCACTAATGTTCTATTTTTGGATCAAGTACGCGTTGAAAAAACATTGATGCCGCGAAGTTAGCGATTTTTGTCAATTTTGGCCGCGAATTAGCGTTTTTCGCCGCTAATTAAGTGTTTTTTCTCCAATTTGTCCGCGAATGGACGATTTTTCGTAGTTGCATATTTGCTGTTTTTCTAAATAGGAAATGCTTTTGAAATGCATTTCATGCTTTTGAAAAATGCTTTTTCTAAATTTTAGTGCCAAATTAGCTTTTTTTTTTTGCCCTAATTTTAGCAGCGACCTTGGCCCAAGAACATCACATTAACGTCTTGTTCAAAATTGGAAAATTTTTGACCGTAAAATCGCATCGCAAATCAGCGATTTGTTCTCAATCTTGGTCTGGAAGTCGCATCGAGAAACCACGAATGAGCGCTTTTTCGCAGTTTTACCCACGATTATTTGCGATTTTTTCAAACTAACTAAACCGCTGCTGAAATTCAGATAACTGTAAATCATTGATCTTTGTATTGTAGATTTGGCTGTTCCGAAATCTTAACGTGAAGTTCGTTAACGGGAAGTTGGTTTCGCCACTACGGCAATGATTTCTGATGAGGGACACCGGGATTGGGCCCGAAATGCATCCTTCAAAAACTACGCGACTATATGCGTTCAAATTAAAAACGCTGCGAATTATCGAACAATGCCTTATTATTTCGACTGTGGGTTTATTATTCATGGATGTAGTCAAATCCGGCTTGAAATTACATGAAAATCGACACCCCACACCCCTATGACCCCAAATCCTTTGAAAATCCCCATTTTGGACCCGCTTTTGGCCCATACAACCCAAGGAGGTTATTTGATCAAACTGATCAGATGTTAGGACCAACTAGACCCTAAATTGAGTCTATGTGCGAAAGAACGAGTTTTTTCGAGCAATCCTAGGGCAAGATATGGCCCGGACGGCGGACGGACATTTTTTTTATTGCAGATTTGGATTCTACGCACTTTGAAACGTAAAACTACAAATTTTGAGGGGGGTCAAAAAAATTTTTTTGCGATACGATTACAAAGACTTATTATTGAGAAATAATAAGCCAAAACCAACTTCCCATTCAGATAACTATAATTCGCCAATAAAATAAATTCATATTTTGTAAATGCTAACTAGCGGCTGAAAGCCCGCAGCAAAATTAGAAAATAGTCGCTAATTAATTCGCGGCTGAAATAGAGAAAAATCGCTAATTGGTAGGAGAAATTGAAAAAAAAAAAAAAAATGATTCACGGATAAAATATTGAAAACAAAAAACAAAAAAAATCACTTTTTGAATCCGCGGATACAAATTTAAAAAATCACTTTGTGATTCGCGGCAAAAATTAAGAAAAACGCTGATCCGAAGGCTCTAATTTAGAAAAAGCGATAATTGATAGTACAATTTTTTTGTAAATGCTTTTGTGGGGTTAAACTGCAGAATTAAAAACGCTAATTTCCAGGAGATATAGAGAAAATCACTAATTAGCGCCACTAAAATTATGAAAAACACTAATTTTCAGATCAAATTGAGGCAAAGTGCTAATTCACTGCAGAAAAATTAAAAAATTGCTAATTTTCAGTTGAGGAAAAAGCCAATTTGTGACTAAAATGGAAAAAAATCGCTAATTCGCGGCTAAAATTGAGGAAAATTACATTAGGGGGGTTCTTTAAAGTCCCCCATTCAAAGGCACCCTCTATGTCCAGGAAGATTCCCACCGCTAGTTCCTTGTGCTCCAGAGTATCCTCCAATTCCTCCAGCCTAGCAACCAGCTGGTGTAGTGCAGTTTCGCAGGACTTACCCTGCTGGTAGGCAAATTGACCTGGGTGTAGTGGCCTCGAAGGGAGGCAGCTTTCCCAGATATGCCTATCCACCAGTTTTTCTAACGTCTTCAAAACGAAAGATGTTAGGCATATGGGTCGATACGCCTTAGCCTGTGCATATGACGGGCGCCCCGGCTTAGGAATAAACACAACCCGTGCTTTCCGCCACACCTCAGGGATTCTGCCCATTGCCGTCCACGCTGAGGGATCCCTCATCCGCCGCCCGAGGGACGCGCCCCATAGGGGATCAAGACCCCGTGAGGAAGTCAATCCCTCACCCGGAACTAGTCCGATACGGGTACGTTATCAGTTCATCTAGCTTATTTCAAATGGGTACCGCAACCCAATAGTTTTAAAAATTAATAAAAAAATGTAGGGCTTGATTTTATTTGAATGGATCGTGTTTTCGTGAATTTTGGTAACCAAGCTATCACGACGGCATGAATTTGGAAAATGTGTTACTTCCTCATTTATGGCGCGCCTCGATGGTGTAATGGATACAATGCTCGCTTCGCAAATCAGCGGGCCTGGGTTCGAATCCGCCATTGCCCATTACGCTGCGGCAATTTTTTTACGCCCATTACGCTGCGCCATTGCCATTGCCCGTAAGGCTGCGGCGAGCTGTGACACGGCACACTCGGCTTCGTGTGGGCCGGGTGTGGGCGTTCCCGGCGGTGTGCGTTCAACAAACCGCGCACCGACCGAAACGTGGAGGCTTAGGCGCCTGCCGGGTTCAAACAAAGCCCGGCGCCCCAAAAAAAAATGAATAAATAAATCATAAATAAATAAATAAATTAAAATAAAAAAATTAAAAAAACTTCCTCATTTGTATCTTAAATTGAGCATGAAATAAGGAAAAAGTCGTAATAAAGGAAAACGCAACGTAAAAATTATATTTCTCGTTTATTATAGACTCATAAAGGCTAAGAGCCTAGGGCTCAAGGAGGTTTCAGCCCTGAATCCCGATAGGTGTAAATCCGCTGTGCCTGTTCTTAGGTCGAATCCACGGCTAAAGTTAAGAAAAACGCTAATTCAACGCTAAAAGAGAAAAAATCACCAATTCGCGGCCTAAATTGAGAAAATCACTTACTCGTGGATAAAATTGAGGAAAATCGCTAGAACACAGCTCAAACTGAGGAGGAAATGTTCAATTTTACCTGCAATGCCCAGGTTAAAAAGAGAGAAGCAACCGAAGAATCACATTAATTACAGTTGAATATCTGCGAATTTTCATCCCCCCAGCCATGACAGCAGCCGAAGTCTTACAAATACAGCTATGAATTTACACTTACATCACACAGGCCCGGATTTAAAAATTCGAGAAAAGGGAAAGCTTTACTGAGGTTGGAGCTCAACAATGGTTGTTGCTTCTTTGTGTTTGGTGCTTATACTTTGGTTTGGAGCTTTAGTTTGCAGTGGTTGGACCTTTCCTGTGGTTGAGACCTTTGCTGTGGTTGTACCTTTGCTGTGGTTGAGACCATTGATGTGGTTGTGAGCTATGCTGTGGTGTGGACCTTTTGCAGTGGTTGTTCCTTTGCTGTGGTAGAGACCTTTGCTGTGTTGGGGCATTCTTGGTGGAGTTTGGCTGCGATTGGAGCTTTACTGTGGTAGTAAGATGGCCTTTCGTGAAAGAAGCGAGGGTAGCACCGTGCCTGTTACTCACCTAGCTGAAAGGGCCCCATTTAGTTTTGTCCCTGAGCTCGAATATTCTCTCCACGCCCCTGGCAGAAGGTCCCGATCTGAATGTACCAAAAGGGGCTGTCTTTGCCCCTACAAGTGGTAAAAAATGAGTTTTTGGCCTTGCAATTAGTTTTGGTCGATTTTCTCGACTCCAAGGCGGCCAATCAATGTGTACGGCTTTTACTGTTTTTAGGCCACTTTGTCAGTTTCTAAGTCACTTTGTCAATTGCCAAGTTATAGACCGAGAGCTGGTGACAGTCCCATTCAACCGGAAGAACATAGTCATAAAACCTGAGCACAATGATAGCTTATGACCTCCTATTTACTAGTCCGGGAGTCTGCCATGCAGTATCTGGGGCCTAAGGATTTTACAGGTAATTGAAGTCCTTAATTTGGGACGTGAATTTAACCCGAAGAACATAGTCCTGAAACTGGTTTCATTCGAAAGGTTTTAAGGAGCTGATTACGGATATGATCGTCTGCCGGCGCCTGCCTAAAGCATTTGCCCTCGGTGTCGACTCAAACTCCCTAAATCAGGGATATTAATTAACCGGAAGAATGAAGTCCGGAAAATGGTTCTTCCGGTTAATGAAACTTCCCCAAATTTAGTGATTTGACGAGCCACAGAAGACGCCCCAGGAAGACGGCGGCAAACGATGATATTCGTAATCAGCTCCAAGAAACCTTTCGAATGAGACTAGTTTCAGGACTATGATCTTCCGGTTAATTATTTTCCCTCTGTGCAGTTTGACTGGTCACTGAGGGCAAATGCCCTAGGCAGGCGCCGGCAGACGATCATATTTGTATCATCTTTACAAAACCTATCGAATCAGACCAGTTTCAGGACTATGTTCTTCCGGTTAAATTAATGTCCCAAATTAAGGACTTTATTTAGCTATAAAATCCTTAGGCCCCAGATACAGCATGGCAGACTCCCGGACTCGTAAATAAGGGGTTCATATGCCATAATTTTGCCCACCTTTCGTGACTATGTGCTTCCGGTTGAATGGAACAGTCACTTCGGAATAGTCTGAATTGCAGGCTACTCAGATTTCTTGAACGAGAAAAGTAGACTTGGAATGGTTGGTTTGGGCAGTTTCAGAGCCCAAACTGTTGTTCTTCCATTTCTTGCTCGCAAATAGTCAGTTTGATCATTTCTACGACTCGAATAGTCCGTCAAGTCATTTCTAGGACGCGAATGGTCGATTTGTCAATTTTAGGGCGTGAAATTGTCAGTTTGACTATTCGTATGTCGTGAATTGTCAGTATGACATTTTTTAATGGGGTGCTAGATGTCAATTTAATCGTTTTCAAGGCGCGAATCGTGAGTTTCACCATTTTATGGCAGAAATACCGTCACTTACAAGGTTAGTTTCGCGATTCTGGGGTGCGAATAGTCAGTTTAGCTGTTCTTAAGGAGGGAATTGCCTTTTTTTAGGCCACGAATAGTCAGTTATGCCATTTGTAGGCGAGTGAAACACAATATTGAAAGAGCGCAAAGTTTTACTTCAATAAACACAGCTCATCTTGTCGTTTAATTCATGTTCTCGTCAGTGTCGTTTTCAAAATTTTCCACGTATTTCTTTGACTTCGATTTCTAGACACCTTCGCATACTTCCATTTTGGTCCTAATTCTTGGAAAAAGCATGTTCCAAGTTTGAAATTTTGACGGAGATATCACGCTGTGCCGCTTGGAAATCTGAAAAAAAAGTTCAGGCGTCGATAAAACGTTATTTGATGTGAGGTCGTGCGGGAAACTGCCTAATCCAGCAGTCTATAGGAAGGGAGAGATTACCCGTACATAAGTACATTATATGTATTATACTTAGTAATTATTGAAATAAACTTATGTTTCACGAAAAACCCTAAATAAATTTGATTCGTCTAACATCATAAAGCCGTTAAATTCATATTACCCTTTATAAAGAAAAAGAAATAAATATCTGTCTAGTCTAGACAGAAACAAGATACTTTTTGTGCAGTTTTCAGAGGGTTTCCGCCTCGGTAAAAACATAGTTGCTTTTAAATCGGGATAAATCATGAAAATGTATTTATATCGAGTGTTTCTTTTACTTTTCTTTAATAGACATTTTTTTGTTTAGATTCCAATCATGTCCACCTGAAATGGAAACTGATAGCGAACGCAACTTCGTCTTTGGTATCAAATCATTGGTGAGTCTCGCCTTTCTACATTACTTTTCTAGTAGGTACATATAAGTAATCCCTTTCAAAATCTTGTGATGTAAACAGTTTGTGTGTTTCTTTTACGTATCTTTTATCTGCGCTGTCGTCCGATCCATCAAAATAATAAATCTTCCACCCTCCGCACTCCCTCCCCCATTTCTGTCAAGCCCATCATCTTTGGATGAGTCTCAAAACTTTATTTTGTACTCTACTTTGCCGCCAACCCAATATCTGGTGGAGAGGGAACTTTTTATATACATTTTGTTTTGGGATGACTCACTCCCCTGTCCCAGAGTGTGTTTGTGTGTGTGTTTTGACTAAAAGGGCAATGCCCTCTTGTCTAGACGCCTATCGATCCTTATAAGTTGTATAGAAGTCCTGGATGAACACCCTCCCTATTGGATTATTGTAGCGCTACATAACGTTCTGTGTGGGGGGGGGGGAATGGGGGACCAAGTTGACTCATTGATAGAAATGCGATCCTCATGTTAGCCACACCTTCCCCTTCCTTATTCAAATAAAAACTAAATTGTTAAGGGGAGCCGACGTGACAATTTACAGCGACCACTTCCCATAAATTAAATTCAGGGTGAGTGATAAAATGTTTAAAAATGGGGCGCCAAGATAGTTGTATACATATAGTAAGCATTTAAAGAGTATTTTGATAATGACGGGGAAACGGTTTCCTTCCCCCCCCCCCACGTGTGGGACACTTAAATTAATTTGCCTGCAGGACAATAACTCTCCCCTCCCCCCCCCTGATCAAAAGAAAAAGTGGAAATAACGAAGTAGGTCGTTTTGGGCTTACAATAAGCCTTTCTTACAAGGAAACAACAATAACAAAACAAATTTTCCTGGAAGTTTGTTACTATCGTCAGAGCCGTCAGCTCCTCGTCCTGTCATTCACCTATTTTAAGAGGATTAAGAGGGGGAGGGGGTGACTTGTGGCGCCTAAAAAAAAAATTGGGAAATACCGAAACTTTGCTCGACTGCCCCCGTAGTCGACACGCGAAAGCCTTATTAACAACGGCGCCGAATACTTAATGAACGGGGTTTCGGGACGTAATTTCCGGTTATTTTTGTTTTTTAATATTTATAGAAAGATAATTGAAAAGGCAAAAGAAAATGCCCAGTGCACGGTAACATTTCATTCTGAACATTCCCGACGCGTCATAGCTATGCAAGCCTATTGTTTAATGACAACTGAACAACCGTACCAATTGCATCCTGTAACCCACTCCCCTGCCCCCCAAAGTAGTTCCACAAAGCTCCAATTTTGCTCTGAGCCCTCCATTAATGTCGTACTAACGAACGACCGCCACACGCATTATGACCACCTCTGATTACTCCCTTCCTGATTTACTAATAATTTATCGTTTCGCTCGAAATTGGCTAATTTCAATGAGTGTGAGAGAGGAAAGTGCTACAATCAGTGAGCTTGGTGAGGGCATAGCTAGGTTTACCTTGTTGAATTCCGCGGAAGGGCAAATTTTGGTCAGAACCGGAGTTTTTATAATTTAATATTTATCCTAAAGTAGGGGTCAGCCACGTGGAGCGAAAAGATCGATATTCTGAATGATGATGGGTGGGGAGAGGGGCATGATGTCTAGACGGTGGCTGTGTACCAACACACCGCATATACCCGCTGATTCCTCGATTCACCGCCACCGGGGGCCAACCGTCGGTCGCCCCCGTTGAAAGGAGGCGGTGACAGTGCTGACGTATTATAAAACATCCAATACCCGTCATCGTCAACCTTCGACTTTTTTTCACTCTGTTGTCAGAACGCCACTGTTCTCTGACTTTACACTTATAAAGAAAAATATCACTCCCTCTAAACAAATACCTCTGAATTCCCTCACTTTGCTCACGCGGGGGAATGCTAATCGCCTTCCTCCAAATAAATGAAATCCTTAAAAAAAATATTAATCGGAACTGTTCGAAACGGTTCCTTGGCTAAATAAGAAAACGTCATAGATCTTTCATCAATTCCTCATTCTAAGGTTATCGTCAAAATTTGTTTGGTTTATTTGCTCCGTCTGCCAAACATTTTCGTTCTAGCACCTCCCATTGACCGTCGTAAAATAATAGAACGTATAAATATCATTTCAACCTTCAATTGAGTCATTCAACTTGCTCCTTGTCGGTTTAGAAAAGAAGAAAAAAAAAAAACGATGTTGGCTGGGATGGAAGATTGGGGAAGGGTTGGCCAGAAAAACTGAATGACGTTCTATTTGCGTAATGGCCCTGAACGATAATGTTATTGTTGCCACTTTTTTTCGTGTGATTTAAGACCCGACACTTAAAAAAAAATAAAATAGAAATTACAAATAAATGAAAAACTGCATACCTCTAATAATTCCTTCAAAATTTCGTTCATGAAGCTTGTAAAACAAAACTATTAAAAATGTATAGAATAAAATTTATGATTACGACTAAAATAAAAACTTTTTATTGCATTACAAGAGGGGGAGGGTGTACACAAGTTATTCCTCAGTCAGAAAATTGGAGAGTTACCCGCAGGGGGAAATTTCGCGGTGTTAGTTCGTTCAAAAAACCAAATTTCGCAAATTGACCTCTTGGAAAAAAAACTGCCAAAATTATAAATTCGACCTTATCACTTTAAAAATGACAATTCCACCGGTTTGAGTCTTTCGAAGACGAAATTTCCCGAATCTTGCACGTTTTGGAAAACTCAATTTCTCGGGGTTGGCTCTCTGAAAAAGGTCAACTTCGTGGGTTGTTGCACGTTTAAAAATCAAAATTTACAGGGTGGTGGCTCATTTTAAAGAGCAATGTCACGGGTCTTGTTGCTTTAAAAAACAAAATTTTGTGGGTTGGGCCTTTTAAAAGCACAATGAGCTAGGATGTGAAAGGTCAGTTTGGCCTTTTGAAAGACATTGGAATCATCAGTTTTATGATTTTTTTTACGCAAATAGTCAGTTGTAAGGACGCGGATTGTGAGTTTTACCATTTTAGGGCACGAACGATGTCAGTTTTGTGCCATCTTTAGGGCTCGAATAGTAAGAGCGTGAATGCCAATTTTTAGGATACAAATCGTCAGTAGAGCCATTTTTGGTGCACGTGAAGTCATTTTTGGCCATTTTTGCAGCTCAAAAATTGTCAGTCCAGTATTTTTTATGGGTGTCTGTATTTTACCGGAGGGGGAGGGGGGCTATCTATTGTGGGTGCGAGTTTGACTATTTTCAAGTGACCAATCGCCAGTTTTCCCAATCTCTAGTCTACGAACTGTTTATCCGTTTTATAAAACGTGAATCATTAGTTCTACATTTTTTTTTTACCCTAATAGTCAGTGTGGGCATTTTAGGGCGCGAATGGTCGGTTTGCCATGTTTGGGACGTACTGTTTTGTCAGTTTGGCTATTTTATTGACGTGAATTTATTGCCAGCTTGGTATTTTTTAAAGGGCGCTATAATTGTCAGTTTAGCCATTCCAAATCGAATCATGAGTTTTACTATTTTCGTTTGGCCATTTTAAGAGCGTGAATTGCCATTCATAGGTCGCATGAAGTCTTTCTGCCATTTTTACGTCGTGAATAGCCAGTTTGGCCATTTTTTGAGCCCACCAAATTGTCTACACGGCCAGTTTTTGATGGGGCTTGATATTCAGTTCGACCATTTTGAAGTGACTAATCGTCAGTTTTCTGAAATTAAAGGGTGTGAACAGTTAGTTTATAGCCGTTTATAAAGCGCGAATCACCAGTTCTACTTTTTTTTGTTCTTTTTTTTTCTCTCTCTCGCAAATAGTCAGTTATGACATTTTGGGGGCGCATGAATCTATATTTTTGCCAGTTTTAGGGTCTGGTTAGGCAGTTTGGCCATCATTTTAGCGCGCGAATTGTCAGCACAGCCATTTTTTGAACGCAAAAGAGTCGGGTTTGCCATTTTTATGGCTTCAAGCCATTTTTATGGCGTCAAGCCATTTCTATAGCTCGTGAACGGTCGAAGGGGTCGGTCTGGATTATCATTATCAGAGCCAAATCCGCGAAATTTATTCCATGAAAGGAGCCAACGAATCCGCAAAATTTCGTACTTTAAAAGAGCCAAACGCGTCTAATTGCATTTCTTGCGGTTTCGGGGGAGCTAAAATCGTTATGAAAGTATTGTAGAAGGAGGGGAGACAGCGAATTTTGGATTTAAGGACCAAACCAGTCAAATATTAGGTTTTTTCCTGACGCTTAATCCGCGAAATCGATTTGCTTTTTTGGGCCCCGAATCCGGGAAATATATTTTATAGTAATTTTGTTATGAATCAAACCCGAGATATTTTGGTTTTGGGGTAGCCCCAGCCCCCAAAAATATAATACTGCAGTTTCTCTCATTTGCTTTTTGTTTTGGGCCAAATTTCCTGTTATTTTGGGGGATTCAGCAATTTTCAGTGAAAATTGTTATATCGTAAGCCGCTAAAGTGCCGATCTCTGGGCAAAAATGCAAAATTTTGACGAAAAAAAAAAATAAAATGCTGCTTTACTTTTGAGTCTAGTGGAGAGCAACTGCCCATCCTGGTCCTCCTCTATGGCTACGGCTTCGCCCATGGAATGGGCTGGAGTTTTCCAAGAAGTGCCTCAGTCCCGTAGGTCGTGGACCGCACAAATGACCTGTCCGTCTTTTTTGCGATCTACTTCCTCGAAATAATATTCAAGTTCGAAGATAACGTGGATGCCGCGTTGCCGAAGCGCCAACAAATAATAAATGAGTAAATAAAAGAATTATAGCAACCACAATACATAAGGCAATTTGCAATACATATTTGCCTGTCTTGTGTTAAAGTATGTTTGTTTACGGTTTAGCGTCCTTCTAGACGCTAGTGAAGTAGTGGTGGAGGGTATTTGTATTTGTGGATTGTAGTAGAAGAGGCGAGAGTGCTTTCTGTCATTTCTAATAGGGCATTGCCCTTATTCTCCCGGTTGCACACATCTCCTTCCCATTCTCACATTCCAAGAACGCCTTTGTAAAACAGAAAAAAGCGACGCGTTCCTCAGCGTGTTTCCCCTTAACATCAACCCAGCCTCTCATCCGTACTCATCTTTAAGAAAAAAAAAAAAAAAATCCTTCCCTCGTCCCTCCAGCGGCAGTCAGTAATACAGTCGTGTAGTGATAGTATAGTGATGTGATGTCTACGTCTAGGGATTCTCTACAACAGGAACAGGGCGTGAACACTCCAGTACCGTTTCACCCGCGCATTCAATTCCCCCACCCGACTGTCTATGGCGATAGTTCATCCGCTTCTTCCTTTTTTTTATTCTTAACATTCTGTGGAAGGAGGAGGGCTTTCGGCGCAGGGAATTTATAAATAGAATTCTTCTCAAGAAAGGGAACTTGAAAAAGTAGTTTCAGAATTATGCTGCTAAACGTGTTATTGACCTCCCCCACCCCGCACCAATAGTGTGGGATGTTACGGAGGAATCTAGTAACTTTGGCCTGAGAACTAAGGATTAACAAGTTGTGTGCGGGAAAGTAATTAATAGGGTGTTCTCAAGATTGGCCTTTGGGGGCTTTGACTCGAGAAAAAAAAAAGAAGCTTTCTTCACGATCTCGCCCGTACCCCGGTTGAGACTTGGAATAATTTTTTGGAATTTGTAAAAGGCGGCGTCTCATTCCGGTCGACCGCGGTGGTCTCTTCTTTTCTTTGAATACACGGGCCTCCCCCAACTCATCCTCTTCTTTTCAATTCTTTCACCTTAAGAAAAAGGGCGGGAAAAAGGGAGCCCGTGAGAACACGTCTGGTATGTCTGTGTTCCTTGCCAATGGTGAGTCTGCGCGTGGGGGGGGGGGTTGGTCGTTAAAAGATGTTTAGGCGTGGGCAAGGAAGAGAAATGAAGGGATGTGGTAAAAAGGAAGACGCAGAAGAAAGCCTGTTTTTGTTGTTGACACTTAACACTCCACACGCGGGGTTGTGTCGGTGAACCCTTGCGGGCTAAGAAGGTGAAGAGACAGGCAGGGTAGAGTGTTTTCTCACACAAGCCTCCGGAGGTGAAGGGACTCTTGTTGAAAGGGTTTCCCGCCTAAAAACTTTGGAGGGATTTTTTCGTTGTTTTGGTCGTCGAGGGTAAGGGCCTCCATCAAGGTCAAAATAAAGCGTAGTAGAAGAGAAAAAATGTTTCCTTTTTATTGAAGAGAGGAGTCACTCTCTCTTTCCATGGTATCTGGAGATGGTGATGTAACTATACGAGTGTAATTTAGAAGGGACAGAGTCTACTCGTTGATCATCATTTGTCTAATATTTTATTTTTAGGGTTTTGTATTTTTTCTTCTTCTACTTCTACGTTTCCGTCAGAGAACTTTCTCACTGACGATGCCATAGAGATAATATAACTAGAGCTTGAATTGTCTATTGCGCAGCGGTCCATCATTGACGTCACCAAGAGCTTGAGTTAGCTCCGAAAATCCCTTGCTATTGGTTGAAGAAGTACCTGTGGGAATGTGGATGGTGTGAAGGGGGACTTTTTGAAACCCCACCTTTTGAGATAGCCAATGGGAAGAGATCTACGGAGCCGCAACGATATCCGGATGACGTTAATCCTCGACCCAGTTTATACTTATACTTGTTTGCGCATTCAATGCCCCCTCTAGTAGTTATATTATCTCTATGGACGATGCCTTCAGCACAAGAAGGCGAAAGTTCAGGAAACGTAGAAGCAGAAGAAGAAAAAAACCAAAACTTTAAAAATAAAATATTAATAAAGCTGCATGGCTTAAAAAGTAATAATATTAACAATAAAATTATTTGTCGATATGTACTACATATACATGGCAAATGTATGAACATGTACCTATACGGAAAACAGCACGTGTGCCACGTGACAAGTTTCCGACAGATTCATTGATCCTTATGTTGTTACACACGAGAATGACGATTAGCTAATAGAGTATTTTTAATTTTAATCGATTCTTGACTATTGAGTACTACAATGATTAAAGAGGTAAATTAATTAAATACAGAATCCCTCGCATCTATCTACTGCAATGATATTTTATCTCTCTTTTGCCAGTCACCTTGGCAAAAATGCACTATGTTTGGCAATGGTTCAGATGTTAAATTCACCATCGAAATGTACGTGTGGAATTCAGATTTATCAATCATTGAAGAATGACGAAAGCCCCTCCCCCCCTTTATCCACACGGCCAGCTCTTCATTGGTGGTTATACTGGTGCAAACTAGTTGCATAGGAATTGTACATGTCAAAGGAAAACTATGTAGTGCGGAACCACAGAAAACCCTTGAAATAGTGGTGAGGGGATAAACAATACGAAGCAATATCACGAATCTATTATACGGCATTTTAAGAGGCGGCGACGATTCTGTACGAACCAGACGCTTTCTGCATCCCTCACACCAACCGTTTGACACTAACCTTACGTTAGAAAAATCCATAAAAAACATATTATGTTACACGTTATTGCTTGGTTTTTCCATCCTATAATTATGGCGACCAGATTTTTTTTTACTTGGAAAGAATGACCCTGCTGGGCTTCAGGTGGCCTGTAGGCGTTCTCTCTTCTCTAGTATACAAATTACAACAATAAAAACTGGCAATAAATCTGTAAAGATGTATGAGCTATCCGAGCCCGCAAAAAACTATTGCAACCTGGCAATTTCGCGGATATTCAACCTCAAAACTTGCGAACTCACTGAAATTAAGCACCGGATTAAGTAATTTTTTTGTAAAGTTGGTTTGGGAGCTCTCGTGGCCAGCCTTGCAGTTTTCGCTCAAATTAAGACCTTGCTGTAATGAGCACTAACCTCCAGCTAGACTCGAAAGCGCGAAATCGGTGGGTGAGCTGCCCATCGCCAGATATACCATCAAAAAGTTGAAATCCAGCAGGGCCCGGATTTCAGCCCATAACACATTTTTGTTAAATAAAGAACGACAAGGATGTTGGGGGCCAGGACCCACCAAACAATCACGAAAAAATTGCATCGAAGGTGCTGTCCAGTCTCCGTTTCGACCTCAGACCTTCAGCTCCCTGAGCTACTCGGTGCTGGTCTCATCAGCCAGGCAATTGAGCCGAGTACGGAGCCGATGTACCGCCTCTCACCGGGAACGGAGATGCCACTGCTCTACGATCCCCGCCCCCGGCCTCCACCTGACCCAGCAAAACTGAGTCAGGGAGGGCCCATCAGCTCACCAATGGTTCAGACTGGGGATGTTGTGGCTAGGTGCCACGGCCGAGTTCAATAAAGAACGACAAGGGTGTTGGGGGCAGGACCCATCAAACAATCACGAAAAAAAGAGACCGGACTGGACCCCCCCCCCTTCTGGTGCTGTCGTGACTGGCTGGGTTCCGCCTTCATTAAAAAGAAGGCTAGAAAACTTGCTATTTCGTAGATTTTAGTGGCGCATGGCTTAAATTGTAGCCAATTTAGTTGACTTTAACAATGTATACTGTGGTAATGCTCGAAAAACGCTTTTTTCTGGAATTTTTGTTTAAAAAACCAGAAAAAGTGATGAAATTCCTTAGTTTTTCGAGTGCCATGAGTTAAGCACAAGATTTTGAGGGTTTTTCCGTGAAGGATTAGGAGGGTTACAAACTTGAGTAATGACTGCTCTCATTGGTCCTAATAACACGCAACAAAAAAATTAATTACATGCATGTTTGCGATTTACCCAGATTTGTGTGTCTATATTGACTGGTCTATAGGTATAATCATGTTCAAAAAGCAAAATCATTTGTTTGAAATTTCGCTGGTTTATTTCCTAAAATGGAAATTTCGCTGTTGTTTATAGTCGCAAACATGCAGTTTTGCGACTACGGTCCCAAACTTGGATTTTAAAGGATATTCAGCCTCATAACTGGTAATTTCTTGGCTATTTATCCATTGAATCTCGAATCTTTGGCTCACCCCTGTCATTTTTGTGGCTATTTACCCCGAACTCTGAAACCCCCAACTCCCCGCCACCGAAACTTGCAATTTCGTACCTTCTGAGCCCTGAACGTTTGCAATTTCGTGACTATTTCAGGCTAGTAATGTTCAAACATTAATTGGTCAATGCCCGACCAACTGAAGATTGAGCGAAATTCGCCTCTGAAAGAAACACGAAAATTCAACTTAACACTTTTTCGATTTTTCCAAAAATAACTAAACGTACATAAAGACGTTTTCAATATGTTATTCCTGATTTTTCCTATGTTAAATTTTGTGCTCTTTTCAGAAATGTAGTTTATTTTGTCCGATGTTGAACAGTTAGTCCGTTAAGACCTTGGGAAAGAGGTGATTTGGCTTAAAAAACACTAAATTCCCTGTAACTCTGAAACAAAAGTTTCCGACCCTATGTCCATTTTTTTTTTTTTTTACCTCCACTATCCAAGAGCAGGGGCATGGCACACGCCCCAGGTACGGAATCCTAAGTGGATTATTGTGCCGCTCTTGGATCGGTTGGTCTAGTCTAGAGTCCCTCTCACCGTATGAGGTTGAGGAGGTCCTCAGCTAGAGTCTCGCTGGGCGGAACATATCAGGCGTGTGAAGCCCGAAAATGCTGACCCTGCGAAGATAGCTCTCTCCTCTTAATAAGGTTAGAGGTCGTCGCTTCTTAGAAGCGATAAGAGATAATCGCTAACTGGACCCTTGAGCACAAGAGTGACAAGGATGACGAGCTAGCGCGCGCCGAGTGCGTTGCACTCGAAGAGATAAGCCCCTGCACCGGGGTGTGTTCTTTAGAACGGCCCGCCGAGGGTATGTTTTTTTAAAAAAAAAAAAACTCCCCTCGGCGGGTATGCTCCTTAGAACTGCCCTCCACAGGTACGTCCCTGGTCCCATCAATGTCGTGTTTGACCTCGGTGGTATCCATGGACGGAGCAGCCGGTGACTGCGGCGTTCACGGAAGGTTCTCTGAGCCCCTTCCGAGTTCTTCATATAAACTTCTGGGTGAGCCCTTCAAGGTCCTGCCAGAAGCCAGGGTAATATAAGTCCACCGCCGGCAGAGCCCTGCATGCCGTAAGTGCCGAGGCCTGCGGTAAGCCTATTACACCAGGGGATCGGCCGGTGCCCTGGGGGTCCGTTCAAAGCACACTTTGCCCCCTGTGCCATGCAGACCTTAGGTACGGACCAAACACCTTGTCTTGGGGGGGGGAGGAATAGCTGGAGGAGGTAGGAGACGCCACCCCCTTCTGTCCCGGACTCAGGACAGCCCCTAACCCGTTGTTTGTCCACGGGGTCGTATTCGGCCCCCATGTACAATGGGTGTGTCCGATAACGGACTCCCCACAGCATCGATTTTTCCAAAAATAACTAAACGTACATAAAGACGTTTTCAATATGTTATTCCTGATTTTTCCTATGTTAAATTTTGTGCTCTTTTCAGAAATGTAGTTTATTTTGTCCGATGTTGAACAGTTAGTCCGTTAAGACCTTGGGAAAGAGGTGATTTGGCTTAAAAAACACTAAATTCCCTGTAACTCTGAAACAAAAGTTTCCGACCCTATGTCCATATAGTCATTTTGGTTCGCCCTACTTAGTAGTACAACATGTGCAAGTATTGACGTTTCCTCCTGGAACACCCTGTAGACAAACCGATCAGGATCTGGGGTATAAGTTTGCAGTTTTCTACTTGAATGGTCAATCCTTGTGGTGCGCAGGGAGGCGATTGTCAGTTTCCGAGTGACTTTGCCTGCAGTTTCTCGGCAAAAATTGACAGTTGAAATTTTTACCGTTTCTCAGACGAAATTTCAAGATTTTGCTGTTTTAATAGGTCTGTTCCAGCAAGATGTTTGAAACATGTTTGGAGTATAGTTGCCATAGGACCTACCAATAAAATTCAAGTGGATTACATTTTATTGGCTGGCCCCATGGGAACTCTGCTTCGAACATGTTCCAAACACCTTGCTGGAACGGACCTAGGGCGAAATGTTCAGTTTTTATGGATGCATTTCCGGTTCGGTGGGGGCTTACGGTTACGGTTTATAAGTCTGTTTCCGTTAGGATTTTAGGATACACCTTTGTATATCCTCCCGAAAGGCTAGTTACCAAACCACGTATTTTTAATCCCCAAATTGGTTTTTCAAACTAGCCAAACCCTTCAAAAAGGGTCAAACCCATGAAATTTGGGTTTTTGAAAGAGCGAAAGCCCGTGTCACCTTGTCTCCTTTTCGTAAACACTAAATCATTAACTCGCGTCTCTCGGCAATTACAATATAATTCGATAACGAATCGAAAAGCCATTGCCCTCTTCAATTTCTTAATTTGTTTTCAACCCAGGACCATCTCCTCAAAGATCCACTCTCCCCTCTATATAAACATCATGTCCTCTTAACAACTTCCCCGAAATTCCTACGCTGAAATTTACCGTTATCCCAGCATTTTTGGCAGTCATGTGAAGGCCCGAGCCCAGGTTGACCGCACGGGTTTAAAGTTCCGTTTGCCCTTAAGCTGAACTTAAGAGCTTAAACGCTAATCTTCAGAATTTAGTGTTCGGCACACAAAATGGTTTAAACCCTTATGAACACTTAAACTAAGCATAAACGGACGTGTCTACCCGGGCCTAAATTTATTTATTTATTCATTTACATATTGATTTTTTTTTTTTGACGATGAAATCCACTTGTTGTTATTTCAAATTATGAGGGGTCCTGATGCGGGTAACGGAACAATTGGAATATGATTTAGTTTACTCAAGTTTAATTCATTTCTTTTCAACAAATTAACAAATTTTCTCCGATGTATGGTCAAGCATAGCGTTCGGCGAGAACACCAGGTGGCTTTCACTTTCACAATGTACGCCCACCAACTGACTCCACCACACTGTTGTTGAGTGTGAAACACCACAAGAGAAAAGAAGTTGTGGCCACCTTGCGAGGATCTTTCGAAAAAAAAAAAAAAAAATCCAAGGAAATTGCACGTCGAGCTTTGACCCGGTCTGAAAGTGCATTCCTTCTTCAGTTTTTTTTTTTTCATATTTTTTATTTTTGTATTACGAGCTAGGTAAGGTAAGGTGAACGACCCTTGTCTCGTTGAAGATTCGCAAGAACAGATTTCTCCCTATCTTTACCGCTTCCAAAGTGAGTAGTTCGGGTAGAATAATAAAAAGGAAATAGAGGGACAGAGAGAAATCCTCGTTTATTGGGCAATTAAATTGCATTCTAGTAGATGGTGAGGGGGGGGGCAAAAACAATGATTAAGCAAAAGATGACTACTAGGAATTCCTAATTACGAACTCACTAGTGGCGTAGTGGCTGTATTAGGCCTTTAGAAGCGCTTGGTATCCGTTAAAAAAAAAGCGTTTACTTATTTTAAATTAGGTGAAATAAAAACAAAAAACTAATTAGTCTCACTATTGAACTGAACTCTCCTGTTTGGACTCACCGGAGAATTTTTGGCGGGAAGGAACTAATGAAGGGCTTTGAACTTTATTTCTCCTCTCCCTCTCTCTTGTTTTCAAGGCTCCGGAGGCCTTCATGATCCTCCAAGGGGAAGGACATAAAGTAGTGGAGGTCTTCTACTTCTTCTACGCGCGGGTTTTTTTTTCCAGAAGTTCAAAGACCTTTTTTCTAGAGAGATCTTTCGTCCGTTTTCTGAGCTCTTTCTTCTCAGCCAAGGGCCGACGCCCCAGCACAAGGCTATGGCCGTCATACTGGTCATTGCCAAGGAGCTTTTATTTAACAAAATAAATAATGTATAGTATAAAATATTAAACACGCTACGTTTGCCCGAGTAAACAAGACATTTTTTAACGTGGCGTACCTATTCAAATGTGTCACTTTTTAAACTAAGACATGAGGAAGTTGCACATTTTCCAAAAATATTTTTTTCTGGTAGTTCACACCATTACCTTTTGGTAGATACGAATTTAAACAATTAAAATAAAATTATAAATATTTTTTTTAATTATTTAAAATAACAATATTTGACTTCCCGCCAAAAAAGGGTTTGACGTAATTTAGTTTTTTTGTCCTTGTCTAATGCATTCTCTATCTCTCTCACAAAAAACTGATTTTTTTTAATCATGAGGTTTTCTTACGTTAGTGAGTTGCCAGGCAACCATCGCGATGGTTTCGTTAAATTCATTCCCTAAAAAAAAGCCCGGTCCTGTGCAAGCAAGCCAGCCGCCTCTCCAAAGGGCAAAGTAACTCAAAAATGTGAGGTACGAGCTTCGCCATCCATGGGGGGACCACAGCGGCCAATATTCCTAAGGCTGCCCCTTGCAATACTGAAGATAGGGCCTAGTTAAGCCCGATTTTGGGTCGTCGTGTGTTCCACAGGCCGGCGACGAAAAGAAGCTGACCACTCGAAATAAAAGTTTTAGACGCAATTACTATAGGTACTTTTAGGTTCTTTGAGATAAGTCGTTCATACATGATATTGTGGCTAAATCTCTTACATCTTGGAAGCGTCCTATTTTCAGGTTCATTATTAAATAGTTTATGAGTAGGTATTATATTTTTGGTGTTATATACAAATCGGGTCATTTCAAACTCTCTGGTTCCACTTTCACTTACGGCAAAATGATCTTGCTGCACACACATAAAGTTTTTCTGTGCATTATCAACGGTTTCAGAGTTTCAGTACGTCTCCTCGGATGATTCGAATCCACTCCGTTCTTCGTGTTTTTTTTTTTTTTTAGGGAAACTCACAAAAATTGTATTCGGCGTCTTGCGGTTCCTTCGACAACGAAGGCAAACTGGAAACTGTAGTATTTTTCAAACATCTGGACTATTCTCGCATTTGAAATTGAAATGAGCTGTCAGGCTGTCACCCAACATTATTCATTAACAAATAAAAAAATGAAGGATCAGCAACAATAACATACTTATAGAGAAATCGGTGAATGCCCGCATTGAAGCCAAGGACTAAAGTTCGTCATAACAGGAAAGGGGGAGAGTCAAGGGGGCCAAATACTTGCAATATTTCTTAAAATGTCAGCAAATGATTTTTTGAGGAACGGAGCACATCATAATTTCTATTTTAGTGTAACGAAACGGGGAAAAATAAATTTCTCCGCAAATTCCGACCCATGCAACTTCCTCATTGTGTAATAGTTCAATCGCGCTCTTAATAAATTCAGCGCATGACTCTCCCAGGCGTCTGGAAGGTGGAAGGATAAAAAAGTCAATGTTGGTAAACAGGTCGTTGCTATGGCCAAAATTACACCACGTGTACGTCACGTGACCCACTGACCGACACGTGGCCGCGGTAACAACGCATTTTAATGCACCTCGTGCTTTCGGAAGCTCTAAAACTCCTAATGCTCTCTTTTTTCTCTGTTTATTTCTTCCACGTGCGATTGCCTTGTTTCCCCCCCTCGTTTTATTCTTTTATAATCGATTTTCCTTAAGGGAGCTTATCCGAAGGGTTGGAAGGCAAATACATTCTTGTTATAACTATATCTAACGTTTGACGAGCACCCCGAGCTAACGTTCTTCCGCCCGCAGCACGTCGCGAAATATCCATGAAAGAAACCGTGGTGTAGAGAGATCCTTCATGAAGCCCAAAAAACCGTGCTGCCTTGGGGAGCCCAAGGTCCAAAACAGGGCAATTTCAGTTTGCTTGTGTTAAAAGGATTTTTTTGTCAATTTTGGCGTGAATGAGCGCTTTTTCTCAATTTTCATCATTTCATCACGAAGTTGCCTCCAGAAATTGCTTTTTCCAAGTTGTATCCACAAATCAGCGCTTTTTCCTAATATTCGACGCGAATTTTTAGCCCCGATTTGGTGATTTATCGAAATGTTTGCCGCGAATTAGCGGTTTTTTGGGTCAAATTCTTGCTCAAAGCAGCGCTTTTTCTGAAAATTATGCAAAGATTTTGCAAATGAGTGCCATTTATCTTTTTTCCCCCCTCGAATAGCGCTTTTTCTCGACCCACGAGATAGCGGTTTTTCTCAATTTACACGCTCATCACTTGCCCTAAGAACGGCACATTGATAATGCGCCTTTAAAATATTCGAACCGGCTCTAAGCAACACCTCAAACTGAAGATAAGCGTATTTTCTCTATATTTTAGCCAGAAATTTGCTACCACAAACCGCGAACTGGCCTGTCGTGAGGGAGGGGGCAATGGATCCGTTAAGCTGCGTTTACATTTGAGAGTATTTTACTCTCGATAGCTTAACTCGTCAGTCTAAACGGGCCAGAGAGTTCTCCCCCCCCCCTGCCGTCTTCTCGTAACTGGCACTCTCAGAGAGTTCAACTCTCGAGATTTAGTCTCACGTGTAATAGCACCATTACGTCCGCGGGCAGCCTTGCGGGGGCTCAGAAAACAAGGAACTCTTTACCGTGGTTGAAGCTCTACTGTGGCTCGAACTTTGCTGTGGTTTGGAGCTGTTGTGGTTTTGAGCTTTGTTGTGGTTGGCCCATTTTCGTGATTTAAAATATTCGGCACTTCAGCGAGAAATTTTTCGGCGTCAGTATTCGGCGATAGCGAGAAATAGTTGGATGGGTGGGTTTCAGACGCAAATTTAAAGCTTTTTCTCGATCTTTCCCGCGAATTTGTGTTTTTTTGCCAATTTTAGCCGCGAATTTGTATTTTCTTATTTGCCTACAAAAACCGGAGATTGGCGTTTTCTTTTATCCGCGAACTTGCCTCAAGAACAGCACATTACCGTGCCTTCTTAATTTTAGCCTCCTGTAATGGCCTACAAAAACTTGGGATTAGCGTTATTTCCTCTGCTTTTGCCTCCAGAAGTTTCAATTTCAGCAGTGAAGCTGCAGCTACCACGGTACTAGCACGCCGGGGTGCTCGGCTTTTTTCAATTCTGTTGTCTATAGGCTACCTCGCCACCACGCTATTGTGCCAAATAAGTTTTCTTATAATGGCTAAGCCCCGCAAAATTGGTTTTTTGAAGAACGGGAACCTCAAAATGGTTTTTATAAACGAGTATACCCTGCGAAATTGGTTTTTGAATATCAAAGCCCTCCGGACCAAAGACTCCAGAGCGACCAATCGCATCGCAGTCAATGCGTGTTGTGGACTTGCTAGATTTTCTGGGATTCCTGGGGTAGGAATCGCTAGATTTTAAAGTTGGCTGATGGAAATAGCCCCTCAAAAAAAAGTTGGGGGACGCCTAAAAATGGGTCCCCTTTTACAGGTTTTTAACTAACTTTTCACTAGGTTGAACGTTTTTAAGAACGCGTTTTTATTAAAATGCCAGCTGTCTCAGCACACTTTGATTCACAGTCGTCTTGCGAGCCCAAATAAAATTATTGCGAACAGGTGGTGTTGGGGGGGGGGGGGATGAGTTTGATGAACTTGACAGTCTTGTCTGCGTATCGTCCTCCGACGTAGTAATTTTGAAGTACCCTCTCTTGAGTGAGGCCGTTACAACCATTGCGTACATTCAACCCATTTTCAATGACAAGCCCATTCTTTACAACCCTTTCATTATCTCAGCATCACCCATACGAGATCCTCTGACATATTTATTTATATACACTGTGAGTGGAAGTTTTTTGTTTTTAAGAAGGCGGCGCTTCGCTTTAAACCATCCTTTTCAGTGCTTTTTATTTTCGCTCCCCCCGATCACCCTCACCCCCCGTCCATCGCCATTTTTTTACAATTCTGTCGTCTAGACTGGACGAAGGACAGCGTGTTGGAAGTTTCTCAGGCGAGGTCATTGCCACTGTTGAGGGGGGGGGGGAACCTTTATCACCAACATGCGTGTATTTTATTGTAGGTAAGATCGCCGACCCTTGCTCCCCCCCCCCCACACACACACATTATTCTCTCACTACTCTCATCTTGTCTGCATAAATAACCCCATCCATGGGATCATGCACACATGGTGCACCACCTCGCTCTTTGCACCATGGTACGCACCACCTCGTGGGGACACTTGATAGCCTTCCCTTCTTCCCGTTCTTCTGGCCAATCTATAAAAGGAAAAAAGAAACTCCGTGAAGCAGGTGTCCCTATCCTGAAGGAAGTTCTCCTTTTCACTTTCAAAACAAACCGATTACGGTCGCGGGAGGAGGGTCAACGAGCTTCTCCACCGCTCGCGAAGGAAACTCCAGGTGGGAAGTGCATTGGCCTCAGCCCTCGCGGGTATAAAAATAAAACTAAGCAGTTCGGTTTATAAAAAAAAAGTAAACAACAGAAAAGTCCCCCCCCCCTCCTTATCCTTCAAAAGGCATTGCGATATCATCTGCACGCCAAAGTTAGCTATCCTTTGATTAGATAAACCAATACAGTCACAGTCACACAAAAAACTCATAATATTAGGGTGTCACTGCCCTCATGTGTGAGTTCCTACTCGTAAAAAGGTGTTGGGTTGATCATTTTTTGTCTCTACTTTTATATCCGGAAAATAACAACTAATAAATGGGTCCGTTTTGAACTTAAAAACTGGGTGGATAATCGGACACCCCTCTTCCTTTTAACTCATCGCCCAGAAAAAATTGTTGAGTCATTACTCTTAATGGCTTAGAACTGTTAAAATAATTATTATTAAAACAAAAAAAACGTTTGTTTACACTTTCTCTGAGTATTCAACGTGAAGGTTCGTTCCTTGTGGTGATGTGAGGAGGGGGGAGTCTTGAATTATTTAGTAGCTGCTATAATAATGGAAGTCGTAAACAAATCGGCAGATAGAGTCTAGAATTTCTTGACTGTGTGGTTATGCATTAAGAACGGGCAAAATACACTTACAAAGTTAAACTGTAAGGGGACGAATATGTGGAGGGGGGGAGGCAATATAATGACTACATCAACTTTAAACACACGATCACGATACGAGTGCACAAATTGAGGAAAACTCGAAAGAAAAAGAAATTGTATAATAGATTGTTTACATGAATATGTTAAAGGGAAACCTTTTTTCTTACATTTAGTTTGTTTTTACTAGTTTTCTCAGAACTACGCGTGGAATGCGAAGGAAAAGCTTTCTTCGCCCAAAGGTATTGCTTGTCCTGCTTGCTGTGAAGAACCTTTGTTTTGTTCTTGCAAGACTGACCAATTGACCCCCCCCCCCCCAACGCACCTTTTTGGTCGTTTTTTCCTTGTCGTTAACTTTGGTTGATTTTCTTGTCACTTCCAAAGCAATACTTTGTCTCTCCACAGTTTATTCCTCTTCCCCGGAATCGATTTTCAATCCTTACCGGGTCATCTTCAACGGTACAATATTTCACAAATTATTAAAATTTGAACATTTATCTCCGTTTTTTGTGCGGATACACACTAGTCACAACCACTGTGAAACGACTACTAGTAGTAGTCGTACTAGGAGTAGTCGTTTCACAGTGGTTGTGACTGTGACTAGTGTGTATCCGCACAAAAATTTGTGAAATATTGTACTGCTGAAGATGACCCGGTAAGAGTTGAAAATCGATTCCGGGGGAGAGGAATAAACTGTGGCGAGACAAAGTATTGCTTTGGTTATCCTTCGTACTGCACTACAACATGGCCTTTCAAACATCATTTCTTGACAGTGGCCAGCGTGCGTGGAGTCTCTTCTTTTTAGCGCGCAGAGCTGTAGCGATTCTTGCGGCCCTCTGTCCTCTGTCCCTGGGAGAATTTCTCCAAAGCGATCGAAAATGGTGGCATTTGATAAATTACTGGATTGAATTAGTTGATTATACTCTGTCCTCTTAGGGATGGACTCTCGCCCGCCCCTGAATTTAGCGGAAAGAGCTTCCCCTTTACCCCTTCTCATAAAATAACGCACCGGGAATAATTTTGGAACAAATGATAACTGTGTAGCGTCTATACGTGACCATAGTGCCCGTAGTAAAAAGGGGTTAGACGCGTTTACTGGAGGGAAATTTGTCATGTTATTTGTAAACAAACAATTTTAGAGTTCCCTCAAATGCTTCACAAGTAAGGATTTACGTAATTTCCCTTCGCACCATCCATTCCCTCCTGAAGAACTTTGAACCTTTTTTAAAAATCTTAAAACGCACCAATCGGGTTGCAACTTCCGTTGTTATCCTTCAGTTCATGGGCCAAATCATCGGTATGTTTTTCTTCCCAATCTGAGATTCATGCAAGTTCCCCATTGTGAGTTCTAATAATATAGTTGGCTTGGTGCGCGGTTGCTTGGGGTTTCACTCTTGTTGTGGCTAAACCAATAAAATTCTGTGGCTAAATTCACCGGTTTTTTGGTCTAAATTACTCTGTGTTTTGGCGGTAAACAAGCCGAGCTTGTTATTGAGCCGTCGCCTCGGGTGGGTCAGGCTCACTAAAAAATCAGTTATCCGGTTTCGCTCACTAAAAAACAATTTTATCTTCGCGGTTATTTTCCAACGAAAGCGAAATTTTGACTGGTACTTGGATGAGCAAAATGAGAGGGGTGATTGCACACCCAAAATGCGACGAAAAATGCCCAATGACCCTGGGTCTAATTTCCATTCCTAGACGATAAAATAGATTATTTTCACGTTTTTCAGCACAACATAGGTTTTCGCAACAAAACCAGCTGTAACTTGGGCAATAAGCGTCCTAGGTTGAATCCAACGACATCACTGAAAAGAACACACTTTTTTCTGTGGGATCAAACCCATTTTGTCTAGGGGTAGTGAAAGATTCTTGGAGTAAACTGGAAAAATATCAAGATATTTTCAAAAATGCCGACAACCGTTTAAAGCAAGAGTACAGTATAATACGACAAGTTTCTAATGGACCCTGAGGGCCCAAATTTCCAGAAGGTTCTAGGAACATGGAACCCCCAGACAAAATGGGTTTGATCCCACAGAAAAAAGTGTTTTCTTTTCAGTGATGTCGTTGGATTCAACCTAGGTCGGTTATTTCCCAATTCACAGCTGTTTTTGTTGCGAAAAGTGTGTTGTGCTGAAAAACGTGAAACAAACGATTATCTCGACTAGGAATGGAAATCGGACCCTTGGTCATAGGGAATTTTTGGTGTACAATCACCCCCCTCATTTTGCTCATCCAAGTGCCAGTCACCCTGTATATTTAGCGCCGAAACCGGCAATTTAACGGAAATTGAAGAACCAAAATTTGAAATTTTGCGGATGTACATCAGGGTGATTCAGGAGGACAAGCATATACTGAAGTATGTTGTACTGAACGAGTACTGAATGGCGTTTTCCATTGCATAAAATTCCGCTCTGGAGCCGAGCATTTCCGCGCATTTCTCCGTTACCATATGATATAATTGAGAGAAGACGGGTGGAAATGCTCGGCTTCAAAGCGGAATTTTATGCAAATGGAAAACGCTATAAGTATTTGCGACAAAAATCACCCAATGACCGTAGGGTCGCAATTTCTTTCCTTCTGAGATAACATACACGTACAATTGTGTTTTTTCAGCGACTGTCTACTTTTTTTTATCCAAAAACTCGATTTCACGGCCCAGCCGCTGCCCTGCTGGGATTAGACGAAAATTGTTGACGTTTTTGAAAAGAGAACAAAATTTCACTTCAGAAAACAGTGTTCTGAATCGCTGTAAACGTACCTCAGTATTTTTTTTATGATTTTCCACAAACGACGAAAGTTACTTTTTCGAAATTTCTCCTATAATTCAGCGATGATTTCTGCCAAATGTACAATGCTTCCGATATGGTCCTAATATCAGAAAAACATGTCCGTTTTGTGAGCTTTCCAATGACTGGTACAACAATGAAATAGGAATTTTGAGGCTGTTTATCCCCACAATCGAGCATTTTTGCGACTATTTAGTCCGAAAAATTCATTAGTCATTCTCATTAAATCACTGATTTAGCCTCGAAACTTGCATTTTCACTGCGGTTTATCCTTCGAATTTTGACTCTCTGGCCACTACTTGCAATTTTTTCGGCTATTTAGTCCTGAATCATTCATTGTTCTGAGGGCTAAATTTACATTTTTCTGCTTGAGCAGTCAGTCTAGTGAGCGAAATTGTCAGTTTCTAAGTGACTTCGCGAATTCAATGATAAAATGCAAACAGATTCAGAACAGAACAGGGGGGGGGGGCAACTCGTCAGCAACTAAACAACTATTAACATTCTACAAATTTTAACATTGTTAAAAAACCATGTATAAAACATTATGAAATCCGATAGTCATCCCTGATGGATGTCCAAAAGCATTTTTTTTTTTTTACGTTTTTTTCCACAGATTATTTTGGACCCTGTCACCTTTTCCCAATCCCCTCCCCCCGTCAACACCATTCATCCCACAAACAACCATCGATGAGTCATCTATTCGTTCCCATAATACACGAGTTTTGACGGAAGATGGACAAACAAGACCACTGCGGTGGATATAGACGGCACCCCTTTTCTTCAAACATTTCTTTTAGCCTCTTTTCTTTTTCTCGAAAATTTTTGGCGCATTAACTCGACACCTTTGAGCTGGCGCTTTGAGCTTTAGTCAGAAGAATTTGTTGCGCTCCCTCGATTTTTATTATTTTTGAACGAAAGAAAGAAAAAAAACATACGCCAACACTGTCTAGACGCGTGAACGCGTCCAATAGCTAATAAAAACCAATTCATTCTGAAGATGTTTCACACACAAATCGCGTGGACCGTTTGGGTTCCGGTGGGAGGGGGGAGGTTTTGAGTGGCAGAACAAAATGTCGGTGCCAATCTGATAATAAAATAAAATACGTATAGTGTAAATAAAAAACTGCAATTTTGTGAATTACAGGAACTATCATAGTATTAATTTTTTTTTTTATTTCAATTCGAATCAATTTGGTAAACTTTGGCATTTTATGACCTACCCTTTGCTGACCTCAATTTTTTGTTTATACGCCTTCCTGCCCTCATTTAATCGTACATATAAGACACACTGACGGAGACAATAACGCGCTATTCATTCCGCCGTGAATCCTCCCACGCAATAACTTTTAGAGTGTTGCAATTCGCTGTTTTTCGGGGAATCCTCTTTCCGCGTAAACTTGATGCGCTGCGTTTGGGCCAATATAAAAAAAAAAACTTCGAGATTAGAAATTTATAGGTGGAGGGTTGAGTCAGCTTTATTAACAGTCTTATAGCGTTCCCCATTTGCACAAAATTCTGCAACGGGGCTATTCATTTCCACCCGTCTTCTCCACTAACATATGATTTAATTCAGTGAAGACGGGTGGAATTGAACTGCCCAAATGCAGAATTTTGTGCAAATGGGGAACGCTATAAATTTCAGAGCCACGGTGGTGGTTATGTTGTTGTTTATAAGCAAAGCGACTGACCTTTATATAAACATTTTTTTTGGAGTACCGCTAAAACTATTCAAAACTACAATTTTTGTCACGCTCTCCAACGTGATTCGCACGCCAACTGCGATCGCTATGATGAATAGAAGATATTTATTGTTTTTGAAGGTCGGATTCATGTGTTTTTTTTGTTGTTTTTAAATGCATAATACTGCAAAGAAATTGTGATGATAGGGCCACTGGGGCGGGGGTGAGGGGTGTCCTATTGATCTTTCACTGCGTCGCATATTTATTTCTGTGCACTTATTAAGATTGCGTTCAAGAGCAATGACGTGAGAAAAACACTTCTTGCTTAAAATTAAACGCGGAGATTACAATACACAAAATAATGGTTCATTGTTTCTTGACCTTTCACCACATTTTGTTTTGATTAATTGACCCCCTTGACAGATGTGGAATTTGAACTCGATATACACACTTCTCTTTTCGGGAGCGATATCGGTATAGGTTGTTTGAATTTTGAAGGAAAAAAAATGTCATCTTTCACTCAGTAATATTCCACAGCGCCTTTAAAGGCTTCAGGCGTTCATTGAACTTCTATTTTATTTGAACTTTTACGACTGTCCACCCTAGCGCCTTTCGCTATTAATTTATTTTGATTTTTTATCTCTCCTCTCCACCCAGTGGGTGATCCCCCCCCTTTCCAAAAAAAAGTGTCAAGTACAATTGAGAAGAAAATAAGACACATCTCTCATAAAAGTATTATTTCTTGAAAACACGCCTTTGTAACAGGTTGTTGTTCTCCTTTAATTCATTTTTATTTTTTGTCTCATTAAAGTTAATAACGCATGTTAACTCATTTCTTTAATAGGAAAGTTTTCAGTATAAAAAGAATACCCCGTAATGAATTCTTTTAAGGGAGGAAAAAAGATTGTAATTAAAAAAATGATGATTCTGATTTTGATAGTAGTGCTAGGGGGGGCGGCGGAGGGTCTAGACAATTTTTCGCAGCGGTGAACACGAGCTTAATTGGCGTAAGAGAGTTGTAAAAGCTATACCAAAGATCATTAACGGTATGGCGTTAGAAAGGGGAAACGTTAAAAATCATAAATAACACTTTTTTAAGAGGAAAAATTATTGGAATTAATGGCTTTTTGAAAGAAAGAAAAAAAAAACAGTTTTTTATTAATAAGAACGTTATTTTTGTTGTTATTTTTAAAACAAAAACATTGTAGAGGCCAGATGCCGTATACAAGCTTATAAGCAAGTTTACAAACAAACACGTTATCTATACTCGTTATTTCCAGTAGTTATCTATTTATCCCAAGTGTTTCTGTATGGGAAAGACGTTATGGGGTGTAGTACGTGTGGGTCTGGCGAGGAAGGCATTAAGAGTGGACTTATCTGGTTTTTGAGGACACAATCAGTGTGAAAACAAAATGATAATTTATTGATGTTTTTGGAAACAGCTCGAACATGGGTTGGGGGAAGAGGGTTTTTAGTTCATGTCAGAATCAAAAAATTATCAATGGTTAGGATGGTGCAGGGGGGAGGGTCCGAAGTTCATTTTCAGTTATGGAATAAAAATAAAGGCCAAGGAAACAAGAATGGTGCGAGTGTCGAAGCGTAAATGGGAATGGCGAAATGGTAGTGTGTCGGTGGGAGGGGGGTTGATTAGACTGGATTCGAACTGTACAAAACTGACTCTTGACGAGACAAGTGACTGTGTAATCTCCGGACGCAAAATGTTCGACCGGGATTGACGGGGGGGGGATGTGACCTTGGAATAGACGAAAGTGAGAGAGAACTAAGAAAATAAAGAGATGGTTTAATTAATTGAGGAAAGGCTTGAGTTTTTAGTCAATTTTTTAATTATTCCAGCTCAGTGATGTTTCCGAGGAGGGCTTAGAGTTATTTTTCTATAGAATGTCAAGGCTCAGAGATAGGCCTCTTCCTTCATAGTCATGTTTAATTCTTTGTATATTGCTCATGATATAGTAGTTCAGTTGATAGAAAGTAGTAGGCAACACGGTCCGTTTCGACTTCGCTGCCATGTTTAGGGTCTCTATGAATTATATCGAACAGTAATAAGAATGGCCTGAAGCCTGATGGTGGAATTCCTCAGGGCGTCGTGGTTGAGTGGAATGGATTGGAGAGAGGTGTGACACAGTATAGCGTCCAAGCTCTTCACACTCAGGGGCGTAGCCAGCCCTTGATCTTATTATAGGACCGCGGCAAGAATTCAGTGGCAGAGTGAAATCCCAAAATTGGTTTTTTAGTGAGCCAGACCCGCGAAAATATATTTTATTGAGGAAACTCTGATGGAAAATCGCTGCTTTTTACAGAGTTTTAAATCTGTAAAATGAGTATCCCAGTCTACCAGGCAACCCCCGAAAATTGGTTATTCAGCAAGCCAAACCCGCACGCGAATTTTTGGTGAGCGAGGCCTGTTAAATTGCTTTTTTTAGCGTATTAAACCAGTGAAATTGATTTTTTTAAATAATCGATCGGACGATAATGGGGTTTTCACTAGTGAGACCCTCAAAATCGGCGTTTCAGCGAACCAGAATCGCCGTGTTTTTTTTGTTTGTTTTTGTTTTGGTGAGTGGAGTCCGCGAAAAATGAAGATTTTTAATGCGTGGCAGATATGAAAATTGAATTTTTTTAGTGTGCAACAACCGTGAATGTGGTTTTTGGATTATAGTCCAGTCAAACTAGAAATTTTACCTTGCAAAAGGTCCTGTATCATTTTTTATTTTTTTTATCTTGTACATAAGCCATAAGCTATGTCTCCACTTGTGCCTTTTCGCGTGCGTCAGAGGCAAGCGTCATAGCGCACGGCGTGTTGAACGTTGGAAGGATATCATAAATTGCGTGCATAGCTTAGACGCATGCCTTGTTGAAAGTTGAAGCACAAGTTGAAAAGGCGTGTTGAATTGAAAGAGGAAGACGAAAGCGCACAAGTGGAGACATAGCTATTAGCTATATAGGTAAGGAGTGTTTGAGAAAAAAATGTAAATTCTGAAACGCTCGGCACAACTTTTGGCAGCCCGGAAACCACGATTTTTCGCCACTTTTTTTAGTTTTTTTCTGAATATTCCCAAGACCATCGGCTTTTGAGGATATTATCCCAACGGCACACGGGCAGGGAATTAAATTTCTTGCATCTTTTGCATTCCAAGTATTTTTCCGCAACCAATATCGATGGCGCTACAGCCTCTCGGACCATTTTTCCTATAATGGATGAAAGTCTTAAAATCGCCCGTTTCCGACCAAAATATGTCCAGCGAGCTTCATTTCTTGCCGTCAACATTCATCCCTCTGTCAGTACCAACTATTTTGAATTTTGTATTTTGAAATTTTCATACAAGTAGCGGGGAGGGGGCTTGAAAAGTTGGTTGAGACAGAGGGATGAATGTTGACGGCAAGAAATGAAGCTCACCGAACATCATATTTTGGTCGGAAACGAGCGATTTTAAAACATTCAACCATTATAGGAAAAATGGTCCGAGAGGCTGCAGCGTCCTCCATATTGGTCGTAGAAAAATACTTTGAATACAAAATATGTTGGAAATTTAATGTCATTTGTGTTGTAAAGGATGATTTCCTCTAAAGCCGATGGTTTCAGGAATATTTAGACAAAACTAAAAAAAGTGCCGAAAAATCGTGGTTTTTGGGCTGCCAAAAGTTATGCCGAGCGTTTCAGAATTTATAATTTTTTTCTCAAATATCCCTTTCCTATAATATACAAAATAAAAAAAATATACTGGACCTTTTCGGTCCAGTATATCGGTAAGCCGAATTTTTCGGATAATTTGACTGGACTACTAGGCCACCAGGCGATATTGTTTATTTTTGGGAGCGACGTGACGTCCGGGAAATGATTTTTCAGTGATCCAAACAAAAATACATATTCATGTAGAAAGAATTCATTTTTGTACTATAATAGGCAAACCCGCGAAATTGCGTTTTCAGCATCAAACGCGTCACTGAACATAGGCGGAAAATGGCCGCTTTATTCGGCTCAACGCGAGTCCGAATTGGCGTCCCCCCCCCCCTATTTTGCCGACAAATGAGCGCCTATTATTAACTTTGACTGTGAAAAGCTGTTAAAATTAAGAAACAGTGCTAATGCGCGGTTGAAATGTATAGGAAACCACAATTCGCGGTTTTGAAGGCAACCTCGTTGCTAAAATTCGAGAAAAAAACTCTTATTCAATAGCCTACAGCGATTAAAAAGCGTCAATTTGTGGCTAAAATTAAGAAAATTTGATAATTCGCTGGTAAAATTACGAAAAAGAGCTATAAATCGTGGCTATTATCAAGGAAAAGTGCTAATTCTTGGCCATAAGTGCACAAAATCGCTAATTAACTGCGGTTAAAATAAAGAAAAATTGCTGATTCGCAGATAATATCTAGATATAACGCCCATTCGTGTTTTTTTGAAGGCAACTTATTGGCTAAAAATGAGGAAAGGCGGTAATTGACCGGTGACCGCTACGTCAAAATTATATTCTTCGTTTATTTGGAAACTACGGGGCCCCCTTTAAGACATTTTCGCCCCGGCCCACCATCAGGGGCGGTTTTATGAGGGGGGGGGGCGATCGCCACCCCGTCCCCCTTAGCACAGCCACCCTCAAAGAAACGAGAGATGAACAAAAAGAGAAGAAGGGAAAGTTAGGAGATATAAATGGGAGGGAAAGCAATTCAGATCCTAGAACTATTGGAAATCGGAAAATAATTTACTTTTGATTTAGGTAATAGGTACTACCAATTTGCGGACAAATGAATGAAATTGGCTTTTGAAGGAGCCAAATCTGAGGCATTTGATTATGGAAGAGACAAGATAGGGTGAAATTTTGGTTTGAAAGAGCAAAACCCACGAAATTTGGCTGTTGAAAGAGCATATCCCTCGCAATTTGGGGCTTAAGAGAGCAAAATTGCCTGAAATTTGGATTTGAAGGATACGAATGCGGAGGTTTTCCGTTTGTAAATCGTCGTAACTGTTGTTTGTAACATCGAAAATAACGAAATTTGGCTTTTTGAGTTACCTAAATCCATAAATTTGGTTTTTGAAAAAGATAAATTAGTTTTCGAATAATTTATCAAAGCTGCAAAACCGATTTTAGAAAAAGCTAAAGCCATGATATTTTGTTTTTGAAATAGGAAAAGTACGGGAAATTATTGTTTGAAACAGCATAAATTCTGTTTTGGAGAAGCCAAATCACGACCTTTGGTTATGGAAGGGCGAATTTCCTTCACATTGCTGCCTGAAAAGGCCAGTCATGACATTTCATTCACGAACGAGCAAAATGAGTTTTCGCATTAACCAAAATTATAGGAAGAGCTTATGCCATGAAAGTTGGTTCATCGTAAATCTTAAATCGCCGAAATCGGGTTTTGAAAGAGCCAAATCCAAGAGATTTAGTTCTGAATGAGCTGAATGATTGGGGTTTGAAACTTGAAAGGGCCAAACCAAAGGAATTATGTTTTTGTGAGATCAAAAATTCCAAAAATTTGGATTTGAACAAGCTAAAATGCGTAAAATTTGGTTTTGAGGGGTCGAAACTTCAAAATAGATGGCGATATTTGGTTTTAGAAAGAGCCAAACGAGCAGAATTTGTTTTGGACCAGATATTGAGCCAAAATGCCACGTTTTTTGGTGGAATGTTCTGGATTCTGGCGCCGTATTCTAGCAAGATTTTGGTTTTGATCAAATCTCTAACACCAAATTCACCAGCAATTCAAAATCAAGGCTTTGGGAAACAGATACAGTGGGCTATCGGGCTATTGTTTTTTATAAGAAAATAAAGAAATTAGGCGGATAGTGTAAGGGTGATTCCACTAAGAGTGGCGAAATCGCAGGGCTAGCAAGTCTCGATACTTTTTTGGCTACAGGTTTTCCTATCCGAACATGTATTTCCATCACGTACGAACAAAATCTACGCCTGCAGAGAAGTTTCTTTAACCGGGGGGGGGGGGGGTGCATCACGGCAATTATTAATAATCAGCGATCCAGGGGAATGGCAATAGTACTCAGGGGAATGACAAAACCAAGAGGGTAGTAATCTCTTCTCCCTCAGCGCTTCTTCTTTTGATTTTGTTTCTTTTGTACCATGACTGTATTGATACGAATTGACCTGTATGGAAAGATGGAATTGTAATGCAATTTTGCATAGCTGGGTTGAGTTCTGCTACGTCAGTCAGCATCATCCACGCTTATAAGGCCAAGAAAACGAAAAGGTAGTTTGCTCACCAAATATCAATAGGGAAGAAAATGTCCTTCCCCTAGTCAGCAGTCATTCCCCTGGCATGCCCACTAATCTGTTAATCCAGGGGAATGACAAAACTCAGTTTTTCCAATTTTTACCCCATCAAAGTAACATCTTAATGTGTAAAAGAAGTATTTCTGGAGGCTCACCAGCTAACCCAACCAATTTTAGAAGAAGAAAAAAAAAATCAACTCCTTCAAACAGGCCATAGTTATGGGTAACAGGGGAATGATAGACAATAAAAATACTCACCAAGAACTTGAGCGATGGTCGTCTAGCACCGACGACACAATGCAGATTAAGCTTAAAGCGGGGTTGAGCCGAACCTTGGGGTAACAGGCCTGCCATCATCCGATTTCAAAACGCACATGACAGTAGGTAATAGTTATCTTTCTACTGGGCCAGCAAGATTTCATAGGGGAATGATCTTAAACCTATGGGACACGCTACTTTTGACTCACAATCACCTAAAATCATGATGGTCAAGCTGTCTTTTCTGGACCACTTTATGAGCACATATGAGCCTTTGCAGTTTTCCAGAGTCTCAAACTAAAAGACTTTTGTTAAGCCGGATACACACATGCGGTACTTGCCAAGTAACGAGCAACAAATTTTTGAAATTCTCAGCTGATTGGCTTCTAGGCAATTGCTAGAAATTGATTGAATATTTTGCAAGTTACTTGGCAAGTACCGCATGTGTGTATCCGGCTTTACTTGAGGCGCACGTGTACGAGAGAATAGACAGACCAGGGAATGACATTTGGGCCATTTCGTAATTTTTTATGTTATTGCAGGTCCTCTATTTCAGAAGACGAAATTAGGATCGTCTCGGGCATAGCGGTGCCATTTGATTTATTTTTTCCCGCTGCAATACTAAACGTAGTTTCCAGGAAATACGGAAAATACATGATTTCGCCACTTTTAGAGGAATTACCCATAAGTGTGGTGGGAGGTGGGGTTGAGAAAATTTTGCTGCCACCCCCGTCACGGAGGCCTAATACCGCCCCTGCCCACCATAGGTGTAGCTCTGCCACTGGCGCTTGTTATATCAATTTTAACGGTAAATGAGCGTTTTTTCTCAATTTTATCCGCGCTTTAACTATTTTTTTTTTTTTTAATTTTTGCTGAAAGTTAGTTTTTTTTGACAGTTTTTGCCTAGGACTTGCTTCAACGTCACGTTATCGGATTTATCTCGTAAGCCGGCGTTTTATTTCTCAATTTTAGCAACGATTGAGCGTGTTTCTAAATTTTAGCCGCCAATAAGCGATTTTTTTCAGACTTTTAGCCGCGCACGTGGTGATGGTGTGGGGCGGGGCTCCTATTGACCCGTGCCACATGGTGCGCTACTGGACTTTTTACTGGATCATTGAATATTGAATTCAAGAGAACATTCTTGTGGGCGCTCCTCGGTTCTTTCTACCCTGGCTCCACACCCCCCCCCCTTAACTGACTACGCCAACGGTGTAAGCTCTCAAGAAGCTCCGTGTATATTTGTAGAACTAAACGGGACTTTAAACTGTTTAAACTCATGCGGTTGTTCCGGCATTCTCTGGAATTTCTCTCTCCAGGTTTTACGTTCATTGAGCAAATCAATGTTTAAAACCAAAGGGGCCCTTTGACACCGTCAACCCACTTGAAAAATGCATCAAAGTAACTTTCCTGAGAGGAGTAAAAAAGAGTGTGTCGGAAGGAAGAGAACCTTTATGTCCTTCTCTTTCACACAAAAGCGTTTAAAATGGGTAGTATGTAGTAAGAGGGGGCACGGCGGGGGGGGCGAGTGAGATAAATAGAGACTCTTTCCGAGTTACTGTCATCCCCCCACCCTCCCCGCGCCCATCATAGCCCCTCACGTGGAAGGGTTTCTACTCTACTCGTCTACTCTATACTCATTCCCGCTCATCCCCTTCTCACCAAAGTTACGGTGGGCGCGTGGTGGAGACTAGCCCACCCCTCCAGCCCCTCTTTCAAGGGTTCCCGCCACGGCAGCATACGCTTTCGGAGTTCCCGTCAACTGGTTTTAGTCGCTGTCTGAGCAAGCTTGAGTGTTGGTTTACATGACAAGTGTAACTCGACTGGGAAAACGCATCCCTTTCATTTCCTTTTATTTCGGGAATAGACACATTTGTCGGACAATCGTTTTCATTCTGGCTTAAAACTGGAAAATTTCGGTTCTGAAGTTGAATTTTGTTTTATTTTCTTTCGGTTTTAACTATTTTGGCTTCGGCTGAGAATGGAGGCTCAAGCCTTGAAACCTGCTAATTATTGGACTTCCACGAATATTTTCACCTTCGCCCTTTCATCGCTTTTCCGAGTGCAAAAACACAGAAAGAAAATGGACAGAGTGAAGGTAATTTCACGTTTTATTTCCAGCCTTTTGTACGATTAAGAGTTGGAGTATCCACTAGCGGCTCCGTTCATTGTTTGATTGTTATCGTCGCGTACATCTCGTTCATTCATTCATGACAAATTCCCGCTTCTTCTCTCGTTACATTCATAATTTCGAGGTTTTATCTTCTAGATTTCCAGTAGTACTTTGATCTGATTTTTTTTTTTAATCTCGTCTTTTATGCCTGACATTATAATCAGATCAGTGACCGAATATTTCTGCTTCATAAAAAGGCACTTAACTTGTATTGTAATTTTTCAGTTTTCATTGTTTTCTCCTCTCTTTTTCCCGCCTTTCCACGTTCCTAGTATTTGTTAAAAAGTCCCGGGCAGGTATCTTTCCTCTAAGGAATTCCAGTCGTTCCAAGTATCTAGGACAAGAGTTGAGTGCCCCCCCCGCCTCTCTTTGCCCATCTATTCGCGTACCATTCACCGTTCTCTTTCAGGAAAGCGCCTTTTTGTTGTTGTTGTTGTTGTTGTTGTTGAAGAACCCGGTGGAAGAGGGAAGAGCTCTCATGCCTGATCGGTGTAGCCCAGGCGAAGTAATTTTAAAGCAAGTGGCCAATTTACAATCGAGCGTCACTGAATTGACGTAAATGCATTAGTGGAAATTTTTTTGTAAATTTAATATCTTCGGGAACGATTGTTTTGAAAAATCACAACAAATATCGTTAACAAAGGGTTCACGGAACTATAGAGGAACTGTTTAATTTGAGGTCTCTCGTCATTAGGTCGGCTTTAAGCCCCCCCCCCCCACCACAATTGTTATTCTCGAAGAAAAAAAAGGAATGTCTAGACACTTTGGCTAGCTTTTCTTGGCGTTATTTAACCGACAGAAATCCGCTGTACGTATGCATCCAAAAATAGCGTTTATTTATATTAAAATGCTCGGTAGGAATTAAGCTGTAAAATGTAAACGATTTCACCGGCGGCTCCCTGCTAGTGTACTTTTTTTTCTCTCTCTTCAAATTCTCTCGTAGAAGCGTCAGAGGAGGGCGGATGCGACAGTGCCGCATATCGACTTTTGCCTTCCCGCCCCCTTTCCTTTACGGTGAAATGACGACGTCACAGCCGCCCCTGAGGCGGGGTTTTTCACCCACTCATTGACGTCATCGTTTTATATATCTTTTCTTCCCTCGCGTTTAACGATGTGGGTGTGGGAAATCAACACCTACACTGGATATCGCGGGGTGGGCCAGATGAACTGTTTTTTGGCAGACGGTATAGTACTTACAATGTAATGCCTTGGAAACTCATAATGTAACGCTTTTAGAGGAAGAATTAGTCGTAGTCTCAGGGGCGATTTGTATTTTAAGTCAGATGGTGGTAAAAGAGGGCTGATCGCGGGGGGGGGGGGGAGAAAAACGTGTGCGACTGCGAGCTTTTAATCTTTTAGGCTTATCCCTTAAAATCGAATATCTTTGCGAACCCAGTTGTGATCCAGTCAATTCCAGTACAGTACCGTGACATGTGGCGAAGAAGGCGTACGCCTACCCCCCCCCTCCAAATGCGCGATTTTAGAGTTTAAAGCGTTAATTCCCAGCTATAATTGATAGAAATCTCTACTTAGCGGCTAGTAATGAGAAAACGCTTATTTTTTGAAACAAAAATGTGACTATAAACGCTAATTTCCGCTTTTTCGGCATAATTTCATAAAAAGCGCCCATATCGCTGCTAAAACTAATGAAAAGCTATAATTTGGGAATAAAATTGAGTACGCGAGGTATCTGAAGGCATCTTCACGACAAACATGGGGGGGGGGGAGTGCGTATAAGCGCTAATTCGTGGTTATGCCGAAGGAAACTCGTTCTTCGTGGCTAAAATTCGAAAAAATAAAAAGCTTGAAGCGCTAATTCAAGGCTAAAATGGTGGAAAAACGATAAAATTAATATGTCGCGTTATTGGGCTGTTCTTGGCTCAAGTCCGGCCCAACAGCGACTAACAGCTTTAGAAGATTGCTAATTAGCAGCATAGCAGCTAAAATCAAGTGATAATCTGTAGCTAACAATAGGATATAGAGAAGTCTTTCTTTGTGATGAATATTAAGAACAACGCCAAGTCCGCGGCTAAAACTTTAGAAAAAACGAAAATTGTTGGCTGAAAGTGAAAAAAAATTGCAATTAAAGGTTCAATCAAAGGCGCTCATTTACGTAAACGTACGTTTTTTGGAGGCAACTTCAGGGCTTGGATTGAGTTACCGCACTCCTGTGCTTTTCTTGGGGGAAGTTCGCGACTCAAAAAGGTTGTTAATTATAGCAGCTTAGACAAAAGTCGTTCCTCGCTAGAAATAAAATATAGAAATATCGCTCTTCGTCATAAAAAAGGGGGAAAACTCTAATTAACGGCTCAAATTGACCAAAGGTTATTTCGCGACTAAAGTTGAGAGTCAATTTCTGAGGACCACTTCACGGCTAAAATTGTGAAAAAGCTCTGGTTCGTGGACAAGATCGAGAAAAACTCTCTTCGCGGCTAAAATTGTTAACAGGCCCTCATTTGCCCAAAAATGGCGGAGAGGGGGGGGGGAGGGAAGCGCCAACTAGCGAATTTCGGTGGCAACTTCGCTGCTCAAATAATTGATTGAAAAAACGCAAATTCGTGGTTCTCAGAGAACCTTGAAGGTTGTGGAGGCTAAATTTGAGAAATCGCTCTAATGGGGCTGTACAAGCCCGTGCTAAATTTGAGAATAAAAGCCACAGTGTGGCCTATATATTTTATACCGACGACCTATACGTTTGTAGCAGTTGTGTGGGGGTTAAACTTTTTCATCAAACATTCCGCCTCTGCTTATCGCAATCTTGTGAAATGCGCGTGTTGCACCATTTTTGATAATGCGCGGTGATGGTGAAGGGGGAGGGGTGAACTTTTCTTAACCCCTCCTCTCACTTCATGATCATCATGAAGACCTTTTCTACCCCGTTCCACGTCCCGTCATCAGTCTGAGGGTCAGATTATTCCCACGGTTCCAGGGCTTTTTAAATTGTAAAGAAGCGTCTGGTTTCTTATCAAATGAGAAAGGACCTGTGAATGTAACGTTATGTAGATGGGCACCTGCGATTTCGTTTACTTTGTATAACAACATTTACCCTTTCGCCGAAATTTTTTCGTGCAGTTTTTTCCACGGATTTGAATGTATAGTCCCCTTCTATGTGATTTCTTGATCTTTCATTCAGGATCTAAAAGTACAAAAAAAAACCTAACGGGATGCTTCAAAAGTCTGTCCCTTCCCTCTTCTATATTTTTTTCCCATTCAATAACGCTTGAAAAATAAAAATAAAAGAGTTCAGGCTGTTGAATCAAGGGCGGAAACTGGAAGTGCGTTGCACAATGTGTTAAAGGCTCGACAGATTCGTGGGAAGTATACGTTTTCATTCACAGGAGAGAGAAAGAGAGAATTCATTCAAAAAAATAAAATAAGTTTCTCTTTCAAAATTAGCATTTCCCATCCTGGTATTTTGATTTTTTAAAACACAGTTCTCCCCGACCTCCCTCCCGCTTCACTATTTTATTTTAATGGGCAGGCTGGAAGTTCATTTTAAAAACGGCGGGGAATTTAGAAAGAGGTCGATTTTCTTGGTGTGTGTGTGTGGGGGGGGGGGGGATTGCCGTTGGAAAGCACGGAGTTTTTTCAACTTTTTCTTGAAAAGGAATTTTTCGCTCTTAAACCACATCATCGTCCCATCCTTTTTCTGTTGGTACTTTTTTTAAAAAAGCCTTAACCTCGCCAGGTATTCAGGTCATGTTGTGACGCTTCAAAAGGTTTCCTCCTCTCCTGCCTCGTCACCTTCCATCACCTTGCTGGGAATTTGCAATACTTGATGCTTCTCACGGTTCTTAATTCTCATGCTTTAAAAACAAAACTTTTTTTTTTTCGCAAATGCGCATCTCATACACATGAAAATTATGGGGAATTTTCAAGGCACAATCGCTCTCTCCCCTCATTGCAACCATTCTTATGTCTCTTTTCATTAGGGAAAGTGAATTTTGTTATTGTTTGCATCATCAACCCCCCGCCCCACCACTTGTGTCGGAACAATGAGGTCAAAGTATTTTATTCACGCTAAAAAAAAAAACCTGAATGACACTCTTTTCTGTCCTAAACGCCTAGTGTGGATGGGGGGGGGGGCTATTTGAGGTGGGTGTCAAGTTATGTACGGTACACTTGAAAAAGAGGAAATTCTTACGAAGCCGTGGTGTGACGAAGGGAGGGGGGTGACGGGAATGTTTTACTGCGCAATGTAGAAGAGAAAGTTGTACCAGAAGGGGAAGGGTTTTCTCTCTCAAACGATCACTCACACACACACACACACACCCTTACTCACTCGCTCTCTCTCAAGGAAAGGTGGAGAGAATGAAAAAGTACCCCATCCACTCTTCCCCTCAATCCATCAAGAACGCCTTTCAAAGTAACATGTAATGGTGTTGATGGGGAAAGGTGTGGGGGGAGGGGCTTTCGGGTTTCTCGGTCGAGGTGGCTGCCGATGGCTATCCAGGTCATGTTATGACGCCGTCGAACGACCGAGTTCTTTTTCTTTCTATTTTTCTCCTTCTCCTATTTTTTTATTATTTTTTTTAATACGCAGAAACCTTATTGGCTGTCAACTTGAGTTATAAATTCATATTTTTGGAGACGTAGGTATGAAATTTCATATAGCAAGACGCGTTTCAGTTTTATTCAGCGCAAATACAGAGATTCATCAAATTTCCTCAATGCTTGCTGCACGAATTAAAGCTTTACTCAATTTTACCACGAATAATTTTTCAATTTCAATAGCCGCGAAATAACGCTTTGACTCTATTTGGAACGCAAGTTAGCAGCTTTTCCTAAAATTCAACCGTGAATTTGGCGTTTCTTTCCATTTCGGGCTGCAAACCACCGCTTTTTGTCAAATTAAGCCGTTAACTATGTATTCCCTTCTTTCCCCATTTTAGTATTGTGAGTGAGCGATTTATCTCAATTATAGCTGGAAACTAGCGGGTTTTCTTAGTTTTATCCGTGAATTAGCGTTTTTCTCTCAGTTTCTGCAGTTTATTAGCCCCATATTTTGCGAGTTTCTCGCACTATAACAGAAACTAATTTTTCCTCTTTACAAAACAATCATTTCGCCGGTTCAACCCTCTCGAAAAGCGCTAATTCCGGGGGCGGCGTCATAAAAAAAAAATAACTATAATTTCGTGAGGCTTGCTCGATAAATACAATTTTGGGTTTGGCTGCATGAAAAACATGATTTCTCACTGGTTGACCTGTTCAGAAAGCAATTTCGGCTGGCTTGACTCTACAAACCACGAATTCGGTGTGTGGAATGCGAAAAGCTGCCCTGCACACACCCTTTCTGTCTTATACGCCCATGTTCTCCCCGCACGGTGTCTCCTTTCTCCTGAGCGAAACTATTTGTTCTTATACCAATGGTGGCCATCCACTATTTATATATAGGCTCAGAATGCGAAAAGACTTGCATTTAAGGCCCCCAAAACACTGAACTGCTGATGATAAGGTCGGTGGGAGGGGGGGGGACTCGATTTGTTGAATCTCCTTGAATGAAAAAGTTGGCTTTAATAAGTCCTTTATAATTTAATATCCGCCACACTTTGACCTTTATTATACGCCTGATACTTACTACTTCCGTCTTCCCACCTATTATTATTTCTTTCAATATTTTGTTGTTCTTTTTCTCTTTCTGATTATCATGAAATATCATGTTTGACATTGAATAATGTAGTATTTATTTATTTTTAATGAGCCTGCTATAAATTTTGAAATCGCGGGAGTTCCCGGAACTCCCCCCCCCCACTTTATTCTTTTTGTCGTTGCCGGTTTGGGATTTTAATTTTATTTAACTGTTTTCCAATAAAGTAGCACAAGGACGAATTGAGCTGGGGTTTTTTGTTGTTGTCATAATCAAGTAAGCAGCGGCTCATCTTGTTCGAAACAACCCGAATGCATTTTTTAAAATTTCGGAAATGATGGGGTTGGCTGGAGGGATGGGGGGGGGGAGTGTTCAAAAATGGTTTCGCAATTTTTACTGTGTATGGCAGCGAACTATCATTCTCACGGTCGAACAGTTTGTTTGTGTACACGATTTCCTGTTTTTGATCACCTTTTTTGTTCGTCATCGAAACTACGTCGCTGTTCATTATGTCATTTTTTTTCAAGTTACACGGAATTATTGCGAGGGTGTGCAGCATTGGGTGGTGGTGGTGGTGGTGGGGGTTACATCAGGTTCTTTTTTTACGCCATCCTGTCTGACGGGGGACTAGGCCAAAGGCAAACCCTTTCGAAGAAAACAGTGATGCAAGCCCTCGAAATCCCCCACCCCCTCCTTTTTTAGGAGCGAAGGTGGTGAGAGAGAGAGAGAGAGAAATATTTTTTTTCTGCGGCGGCGACCTAGATTTTTTTTCCGAATATTTCTCCTGAGAGCCCCTAACCCCCGCTCATTTCGTGTTGTCATTAAAAAAGTGTAACTCTGTTCTCTCTGAGTCACGGGGAGAGAAAGGGAGAGTTTCTGGAGGAGGAAGAAGAAAAAAGCACATACAAACACGGCTGGGGAAAAGAGATAGCCAGAAGCCTAGAAAGACTCCCACCGCCGATTCCTTTCCAGTCGGCCTCCAGTCAGCCTTCAGGTTTACCCTTAAGGGGGAAAAAAAAAATAGTTGCACAACCACACTTTCATAACAGAAAACGCCTTCTCCTTCCCATTTATTTTTTTCTTCTCCCCCGCAAATGGTACACAATGTGTAGTGCTTTCTCTGCGATTCCTCTTTTCAATTGACTACGCTCATTTTTCTTTATTTTTTATATTTATTTATAAATTTTGTCCCGGTAATATTTTCCAAGTAGGTCACCAGCCCCCCTTTCTGTTTCGCTCAACCCATGAACTATTTTCAAATTTGACATCTTTGAAGTGGTTTAACCAAAGGGAAGGAAAAAATTGACAAGCCGTTGTGGAGGGGGGGGGGGTTGAAGAAGGAAATGACATGCTCCAAATTTCACAATACACTGTGAGTATGCAAAGTGGTGAGACGTGCCCGGAGGGGGGGGGGCTATTGCGGATGCTGTGGTATTTCTATTCTTGAAAGAAAGAAAGAGAGAGATAGAAAAAAAAGAATCGTTCATTTAGGAAAGTAAGATAAGTGAGTTCTAAGAAAACACGGTCACAACAGGAAATGAATCACACGCCACCCGTGGCTTCGACTTTTTTCCTCCCCTCTTTTTGTGACCTCCTGCGCGACTTCTTCAATGGACCGTTTTTTTAAAATTAAAAAAGCTTTTTGACCTTCCCCCGTCCCTATCCTTGAAGAGATAATTGTCGTGTGATGGGGGAAGTGCATATACTTTATTTTTCTTCAGTTATTCAATCTTTTTCAGTCGTTTCGTTGGGGATACGGGAGAAATATTTATTAGACCCCCCCCCCCTCCAAATACGAATGGAGTACCAATCGTCGTGTATCCATTTATAAATTCTGTAGAATCCCCCCCCCCCGCAAATTGAATTTTATTCGGAATCAGTTCAAATCCTCTTCACAGTCATATTCGAAGGTCAATCCCTTTTGTTTCGTGTCTCAATCCTCTTTATCCCAGGTTTTTAAAGCGTATCTTCTCGAAAACCACCTGCTTTTCCCTATACCATCTGCCTCTTTTTCTTGTTAAGACTGCTGCCACGGCAGTAGTCTCCGTTTTTTTTTTTTCTCAATAGTATTATCATCATACAGAGGCAGGTGAAGCACAATTTCTTGTTTACGTAAAAATATCAGAGAACGTTTCTTTATTTTTTGAGGTCAAATGCCTGTTGTCTTTTAACATCTTTGGAAAGAGGAAAGAGTTTTACAAAAAAAAAATAAGGTGGAGGCTTCTAGCCCTCCTCATTACTCTTTGGAGGTCTGTGTCGGTGTCAACGGTGTCTTCATGTTTTAAAGATAAGTCCCCCCCCCCCTCCAATCATCGACTTACAAATATAGGAGGTCATACCGTTTGGAAAACAGTTTTTTTTTTTTTAGACGGTCGTTTGATAATCTTTGAGTGTATATTACGCCTTTACTCTCAAACAGAGAAAATCCCCAGGAATAACGGATCCCCAAAAAACATTAAATTGAAATTAATAATTCCAGGGTTGAATAAGATAAAGAGAGAATGATAAACAGGAAGACGGAGATGAACATTTATAGCGATATGATGTCAGACACCTTATAATGATATTTTGTTGTTTTCCACTCGATGGCAGGAATTTTATTATTTCACTTTCTTCTGATTCACCGCCATTGAATTTTCAGGGAGTGAAATTCACAAGAAATTAGATTTTTCTGTGAGTCACACCGGCGAATATAATTTTTTTTGCGTTCGAAATCCGTAAAAATCTGCGAATTCTGCGGCAATTCGATGGTATTTTAGGGATGGGCGGCTATTCGCTTTCGGATCTTGGGGCTGGGGGCAACTGCCCCTCTCTGTCTACGCCCATGATTTTCAGCCGTTTATTCGTAACACTTTTGACGGGAAGTCGAGTTGACTAGTGAAATGTCCTGGCCGTAGTGTGCGAATACTTTTGTGTGATGATGTTTATGCAGTGTAACATGTTCAATCTGGTTTTAATCACGAAAAATTTCCGGTTTCACGACCGGATTTTTGAATATTTATGCCATTTTATTGACAAATTGTTAATTATTGGGGCTTTTTTGTGGTTGGACCTTTTCTGTAGTTAGGTCTTTTCTGTGGTTGCTCCTTTTTGTGGTTGGAGTTGTTTTGTGCTTGAAGGTTTTCTGTGCTTGGAACGCACTGTGGTGTCATCTGTTTTGAAGCGCTTAAAGGAGACGTAAAGGTTTAAGGTCGGTTTCTGAATACGGCCCTATGTCTGCAGTTGAAGCCGTTTTGCGGTTGGATCTTGTCTGTGCTTGGAGCTCTGTGCTGGAACTTTTTTGTGGTTGGAGCTTTTTTTTTGACAAAACACGTCCAACCACAAGGAGTTCAAATAACCCCACCCAACCCCAGAGAAGCCTCAACCACAGAAATGCTCATACCACAAAACCGTTCCAACCAACAAAGTCCAGCCACAAAACAGCTGAAATCGCAGAAAAACTCCAACCACAAAAGGCCAACCTCAGAGACGCTCTAACCACAAAACAGTTCCAACCACAGACGTAAGTCCAACCTCAAAACAGTTCCAACCACAGAGAAGCTCCAACCTCTTTAGCTATTTTGTCGTTTGAACTGTTTTGTGATAGGACTTTGTCTGTGTTTGGAGTTTCTCTGTGATTTCAGCTGATTTTTGTTTTCCACTTTTCAGTGGTTGGAACTGTTGTTTAGTTTGGTTCAATCTGCTTTCAAAAAAATGTCTGGTTTGATTCAAATACTTTTAATATTTTCCTATATATTTAAATTGACAAATAGTCAGTTCCTGGGGGATTTTTGACCGTATCAGTGGTTGGATGAAGCAGAAGCAGAACCTGTTTTACTTTGGTGAGGGTGAGGGGGAGGGGAGGATTTTATATTTCGTGGAGCTGAAGAAATTGGTCTCTGACGTGCCAGATTAGAAAGAAAATTGGTTTTTGAAAGAACCAAACCGATGATTTGCTTTTTATGGGGTGCTATAAAGACTTTGGTTATTGAATTAGCCAAAACCGCAAAATCGGGTTCTGTGACTGTCAAATCCGTGAAATATTTGGACTTCCGCCTAACTAGCTGAATCGTGTTTGTTTTTTTTTTTTTCTTTATTTTTGTTTCAAATGATTCAGTCAACCTCTGTCCAATTAGACTTTGAATGGGCCACGGCGTCGTCCCCCCTGCGAAATTTGCTTTTTATAGACAGTCGCAATCCTGTAAAATTGGGTCTACGTAAGCAATTGCGGTGACCTCGCGAAAGTGTGAAACATGCGAAATTACGGGGTTGAAAGGGGTGAAATCCACAAATTCTATTGCCATCGACGTAACTGCAAGGCCCAAACAAATGCACAACTGTTGCACCGTGCCCTGTCGTGGCTGGGCTCCTTGTAGTGCACGAGCCCCACTAATATAATAACTTGTATGCAAGGAAAACCTTGGATATCATTGTACGTACTTTGTGTCCACTTTGCATTCGTTAAAAAACGTATTATTTTAATGAATATTTATTTGAATCCTGAAATTTTGATAACGATAGCCTATAGGTATCTGTGTGCATTGTACGATTTTAGAACTATTTTTCTGGTTGTTTTATCGTAGACGTTGTCTCAAAAACCTTTATAGGGGAAGGTATATAGCCAGGTGTTCCATTTTTATCCACACACCTCTCTCTCGGTTAAAGGAAAAACGCAGTGAGAACAATAAGAGGGACCAAATAATGTTCCATCTTGAGAAGGTAGGGGACCAGATGCCGTGGACTATAGTATTTACCTGGGAGGCTTGGGATTTTTTTTTTTTTTTTTCCACAAAATCTATCCCTTGAATTCAAAATGGGGTGTGGCGGGCTTTATATATAATAGGGAGGAGAACACGCCGCCGCGCCGCCTGGTGTCTCGGGGGTGGTGCGACTGAGCGGTGAAGCGGTGGGGGGAGGGTTGTGAAAGCCTCTCCCTTTTTTCGAGCGTGCCGTGGTGGTAGTGGAGGCTGTTATATCACGACAAGAGTGAAAAGGGGGTTGTTTTCGTGGCCATGGCAACTTGGCGGGAACAGCACCTGGCGTCTAGACCGAAGGGTTGTTGACCTCGCACACATAGGGGTAGATTTTTACTCCACTGTTATATTTTGAAAAAGGGGGGAACGGAACTGCTGTAAGCATCCTTTTTTTTCGCCCCTATAACACGATTGTGTCATGATGAATACAATAATTTAAACTTCGAATTTACCAAACAAGCTTCCTTTTTTTTTTCTCGTGAGTCGTGCGAAAAAAATAAGAAATTTCCCCATACGAGGAAACTTCGCTATTCACACGCAAATAAACAATGAACGAGGAAAAAATAATGACGATAAGTACGGACGAACAAGAAATAGGCGCAGCCTTCAAAGGTCTTTCCAACTTTTTTCCTGACGTCACCACTATTAATTTATTGTTCTTTATTCGACAAAACAAAATGGTCCATTAAGCCCGATCTACACGTTCAAACTTTTCGTCAGTCTTGCTATTAATTAATTGGTTCAAATAGGTTTCCACAGCTTAATTTTTGACTGAATCAGCTGTATAAACTGATTTGAACCAATTAATTAATAGCAAGACTGACGAAAAGTTTGAATGTGTAGACCGGGCTTTAAAAAAAAAACAGCATTTTAACTTTCCTTTAAAACTAAGGAAGCGACGCTTCGTTGAAATCGATTTCCAACTGGAAAACAAACCCGGATATTCTTCTTCCCGTGTGGCCGTCAGGTTTTTGTCCTTGCCCCCCCCCCCCCTACGCCCATTCTATCCTGTTTTTATTCCGTGAAAATTATTTAAAGAGTATCTTTTATAGGGCGAAATAAAGGTGTCCCTATGCTGTTGACGTATAGTGTTCATGGTTTGACAAAAAAAACAACAACACAATTATGCAACTAACACCCTTGAAATCCATTTATAAGGGAAGAGGTTATCAAACCCAAGGTCGAAAACGTTTTTCATTTGAAATGCATGTCAAGTTTTCAATGGTAAATATAATAATAGTGTGTACAAAGAAAAGCGTAAAAAAGAGTTGCACTCGCCGCCGGTTTGGTTCATTGGTTCTGGGGGGGTTCATATCGTCCATCTTCTTTTCTTGGGCTTTTTTTTTTCCTCGTGGTTTTCACGTCTGTGGGAATTACATTTGTTGACTATAAAAGGAGGTACTTTAGGATATGTCGCAGGAGTTGTTTTCTATACTTGCGTAGTTGAAAGTGACGTAACTGAATTGTGAATCATACTTGGAAGCCAAGGTGTATTTCATTACTCAGCTTCTTTTGCCGACCACATCCCCACCCCTTATCCCACAATCACGATTGCTATTTTTATCCGTCGAGTTTACGGGGTTATTCCCAGTCATTCATTTTGGGTTTTTCTCCCTTACGGGGAAACATCTTATTTTTATTTTATTTTTTTTTTCACTCTTGGAATGCCCATTAGCCTTTATCAAAAGGCTTATTGTTTATTTTATCTGTTTTTTCACCCGAGAGAAAGACCTACCACTCTGTTAATTGCTCTCTCATAAGCGGAATCACTATACTTTAGTTAGTTCAATACCTGTAACCTGTAAACAATAAACATGTTTACGTCCGTGTGCATCGACCCCTCACCGGCAATGGAAAATCTGGAGGACTCGCAGGAGTGAACGAAATGTATTGGGTATTGGTGGTTGGTGGGGGGATTCGAGCTAGTAGAGGGGAGTAGTAAACAAGGTTTCGGGGACCATGAACCTTGTATTGTTTCTTACAGTGCGCAATATGATAATAATTCAAACTAGGAAGAAAAAAACAAAAACAGAGAGACGTATGTCAGTCATTATTACAACGTAAACTGAACACATTACAATGTCATTTCGGAGCGTCCCAGTCCCTGCGACTTGAACGATTATTGCGTAATACTCTTCCTCCGCGTGGAAAATACGTTATTTTTTTCGGCAAAAACATTCGAGTTTAATTACTCCAAAGTCATTGTTTTTTTTTTTTTTTTGACAAAGAAAAAAATGTTTTTTTCTCTGTCCCAATCAATAGAGAAACCTGCGTCATTTCAAAAACACACAAAAATATTACATCCCGAGAATACCTATTGTCAATACATTGTTTTTCTTCTCCTTTGCAAGTAACACACACACATACAGAAAGAGGTCAACTGGCGCCCAGTGTGTGCCCCCCCCCCTCATTTTCTTCAACCAAACACCGACACTCAACCGGGTGGCATGACTAAGCAAAAAAACTGTTCCCAAGAATTCTGCTCAGGTCGCGGCGCGACAAGTTTTTTGGGAAGATAAACATAAGTTAAAGATAAACACTTGTATATATAGAGGCGCCACACAACATTACTTACCTACCAAAAATAAAATAAAAATATATAAAAAAAATGAAAAATTTTCAAGTTCACTCACGAAAAACCTCTCCCACTGACGACTACGCTCAGCGTTTTTTTTTTTTTTTTTCATTCGTGATTCATGAAATACAATCGCTTCATCTTTAATTTTAATGGTTTTCCTTTCACGCGAAGCCAGTAAAAACGTACTGGTGACGTCTGACTCTGTGACGTTCACTTTGAAAACACTGTTCTATATAAAACGTACGAATATTAGCTATTAAAAGTAAGTCCTCAATGGGCAATAGTGCAATTCGTACGGTGAGTAACAAAATTTAGGATCAATTTTGACAGAATGGGAACAATAATATTGTTTTCGTAGTGCACCTAACAAAAAAAAAAACACACAAAGTCAAGGTAAACAAGTAGCCGCGGTGTCACGTTATTTGTGTATTTTTTGTTGTTTTTTTTATCAATAATTAAATTTTGTTTTTCAACCGTTCTTTCCGGGAATGAGCTTAACGCTTAAAGAGTTTTAATATTGTTTTCCGTTTTCGGAGGACCAATTTGATTTTCACCGTTTATCACGTGCGCGGCAACGTTTAAGGAAGTCAACCCCTTCGTTTTTTTTTTAAATATATAAATCGCGGGGTGTTTTAAACACCGTTACTTGTTATCGTGCCCTCTTTGTTCCACGTTCCGCGATAACAAAATCAGTTGTGGTTTTATAAGGAAAAGTGGACAATAATTGAACAGATGGACATAATCGAATAATAATGGTTCAATTTGTCATTTTGTTGGTATGATTTTTACCACCGCGACGAACTGGATGATTCCCGGAGTCATCTTGTCTCTCTCTGTCTTTTTTTTTTTTTTTTTTTTTTTTTTTTTTTTTTTTTTTTTTTAATGGTGTTGATTGGGTTGTACGTGCGCGGATTTTGCCCCCCAATTTCGTGGCTTTACCCCCTCGAGCTAATCAATTTTGCGGGTCTGTCCCTGTCAGAGCTCAAAATTCGCGGACAGTATACCATCAGAGGGTTTGTTTTCTTGAAAAGTCAATTTCATAATGATTGACTCGTTAAAAAGTCAATTTCGCGTGGTTTTGACCCATCGAAAAAAAACAATTTCACGGTTTTTGGGCCGTTTTTCAAAACCGTAATTTAGCAGATTTCTTACTGTTTGCAGCTCTAACTATGTTTAAGAATAAATTTCGCCTTTGGCTCCTTACAATTTAAATATAAAAATCGTCGGTTTGGTTTTTTCGTAAACAAACGCAACAAACGCATCTAACACGTCAGAAAACAATTTCGCGGAATGCTGTCAGTCCCAATTTCGAAGAGTTTGGCTTATTCAAAAACATAATTTCGGCGTTCCACACGCCCATAACAATTTGGCGGAGTTGGCTCACAATATGAAAAGGCCATCTCTCACTCTTGAAACCAAAATTGATTTGAGCCAATTTTATTCTAAAAATAAAATTTTGCAGGATTGTCCTCCCTCAGGGGCGGGAAGGTGCGGGCTCTCTGACCAGCAAAATTTCGCAACAGTTTCGTCATAATTATCTATTATGAATTATATATTTTAATTATAATCATAATTTCGTTGATTTCGCTGGATCAAAACCGCGCTGTTGACGATTCAAAAAAGCAATTTTTTGAAAAGCGATTCAAAAAAAAAAAAATCGAAATTTCGCTCTGTTCAGAAATAGTACATTTCACAACGTGAGAGGAAAGTGGAACTTTACCCGCGAGTTGTCGTAAGCTCACGAGGCGCCAGCCGAGCCGTTTTTCACTGGTAACGCGAAAACAATTTTGCTTGCTCACACAGCTGAAATTCACTCTATTTCAACGTTCTAATTCACGGCTGAATTCGCCGCAAAAAAATCGCCAATTCGTGGCTAAGATAGAGAAAAATCGCGGTTTTCTTCCTCCGCAGATTTATCACTTTTTCTTGTTTTTGCCAGGCAGTTCCCTCCTAAAACCGTAAAATCGGCGTTTCTAGCCGTGAATTTTGTACCGTTTTACTCAATTTCAGCCGTGAATTAGCGCTTTATTTTTTCAATTGTAGCCTCGAATTTGGAATTTTATAAATTTCATTTATATTCTTGCGAAAACTAATTTGTGGCTAAAAGTTTGACAAAGCGAATGAAATTGAGAATAAGCGATAATTTGCGGGCAAAACTGAGAAAAGGCGCTAATTATTGACTTAAAAGGAGAAAATTCGCTAATTATCACCTATTTCGCCGCTCAAATAACTGTGGAAAACTAATTCGTAGTAAGAGTGTGAAAAAGAGCTTGTTTGCTTCTTAATTAAAGAAAAACGGGCTAAATTTGGGAAAATGCCGTCTAAAATTGCGGACAAAATAGAAAAAAAGCGCTACTTTATGATTAAATGTGAAAAAATCTCTAATTCGCTTTAAAAAAAAAATCCCAGAAAAAGCGCTAATTTAGCGAATAAAATCGAGAAAAAGATGCTAATTTGCGGGTAAATTTTTAGAACAAGCTTTAATATGCGGCTAAAAATGTGAAAAAGCGCTTATTTGCATCGAAAATTAAAAATACGCCAAGAGGCAAACTCGTGGCTGAAATCGAGTGAAAAGTCCGAATTGGATAACCGATTGGATAAGCTATTTCGCTTCCAAAATTGAGTTCGTGGATGAAATTAAGAGGAAGGGGCTAATTCCCGGTAAAAATCTATAAAAAGCGCGAATTTATGGCTAAAAAGGAAAAAAATCGCTTATCAGCAGCTATCTTTGGAAAAAACTCAAATTCGCGGCTAAAAGTGTGACAAAACGCTAAATCGCGGATAAAATATATCTAGGACTGAATTCCGGATTTAAAATCACCGCTAGCATTGAGAATAAACGCAAGGTGGATACTTCTTGTGAAAAAACTTCAATGCTCGGCACACGGCTTTTAGTTCTTGGGAGGACAAACAAATCCATCGCGGATATAATCGATAAAAAGAGCTAAAATTTGCGGATGAGTTTGAAGAAAAGGTTCAATGTGAACATTAAGAAGACGCGCGCGGTATCTGGAGGAGTGTGTCTGTAATTGAGAACAAGTGAAAATTTGTGGTTACATTTTGATAAAATCGCTTGCTCCACACACATGAAAAAATAAAGATAAATCGCCGATTCGTAGCTAGGGGGGGGGGGGATGCTAAAAATTCTTGGAGAATAATTAAGAAAAAAACACTAATTCCCGACTAAAATTGGGGAAAAGCGGCTAAAATTGAGACGAACCAATATGAACTTTTATTTCATCGTCATTTATGATTGGGTTATTGACTTTTGGGATCGTGACTTGTGAGTTGCTGGTGGCCAAAACGAAATAGATGTCAACTTGTTCATACATAGTTTGTTGTGAAAATTTAGGCAGCCCAGAAGTCTGAAGTGTCTAATAAGATAAATCAAATTGTAGGTTTTTTGGAACAGAAAAGTAATTTAAAACTCCCTATAACATCCCACTATTCTTAGCTTTGAGATCCGCAGCCGGAGAGTTCGGGCTGTCCGGTTTTCCCTTCTCCTCCGCCTCCTCTTTTTCTTTTATATTCGCCCACTTTGTATTTAAAAGAATTCGCGAATATAGAAAGAAGAAAAAAAAAACTCGTTATTAGCCTTCTTCTCCACCTCTTTTTCTTGTGGGGGTCCACGACCTCAGTGGTCCGCAGTTAACAACCGTCAAGGTCGCATGCCGTTAGAATCCAAGGTCTTTGTGCTCACCGCGAAAGTTTTTATTTATACGAAAAGAAATAAGAAGCCGGTGCGGCAAAGATGGGGTGGATTGTAAAGATAAATCATTTAGTTTTTTTTTTTTTTTTGGATGAGTAAAGTCCAGTCCAAACGTATTGGTGGGGTGGAGATTCTTTGCATTTTTTCTCACATTGCGGATTCTAATTCTCTCTGCACCCCCCCCCCTCTCAACCGTTACCTGCTAGGCAACTTTCATGACTTCAAAAGTGCCTTGATGGTTGTGGGGGAGAGAACCACATTCCGTGGAGGTTGGCCTTTGTTGGGGTTTGAAGGATGTTAAGATTGGAAGTTTTTCCTTCTTTTCTTTTTTTTTGTTGAAAAAACAAATAAAAAATCCCTTTTTTATTATTATTTCTGGAAAGACGCGCAGACAACAGTGATATATTGTTTTTGATTCGGGAGGAATGACGCACTCCCCTTCTTCTTCCCACACGAATGTGACAGAAGCGACTAGTACAGCTTGGCACCGAGGGTTTTATCGTCACCCAAAAAAAAAAAAAAACCTTGTTGGGTGGATTCGATTTTTGATTCCCCCCCTCCCGCCACCATCATTGAAATAATAGTCTTAAAAATTCAACGTTAATCTAATCTTAAATGACCCACAAACACTATTTTTTCCTCAATTTGAAACAATTTCAAAGCACCTTCCCCTCGCTTCAGTTGCAACCGCCACGTGAAGGCTACCTATTGCGATAATGAACCCCCAACCCCGCCCCTCACCATTTATGGTGGCATTTCATCCTGTGAAACACATGCTACATGCTCAATTGGCGGCGGCGGCTGCTGACCACTCGCTTCGTCTTTTCCCCTACTTTTAAAAACCAGGTTTTCAATTTGTTGAATGCAAAGCAAAACGTTGTGTGTGTGTGTGTGGGGAGGGGGGGGCTCCCCACCCCCGTAGCTTATATAAACGCTTGAAAGGAAAGAGCGTCTACCAGTCTCAAGGTTTTCAACTGCGAAAGTGTTTCTCTTGCATTAAAAAAAAAAAAAAAAAATCGGAGTAGATTACTAAAAAAGAGTCAATTTGGGGACTCAGTATAGGATTTCCATTGTACGAGTTTTTCCCTTAGTTCTCAAAAATTGGATATTTATGAGTCAACAATGCCTTGCCTAGTACGTATGGGCTTACGAACTCAGGTACGACTGTTTTTGTTTTTTTTATCGCGAGTTTCCTGGTTTCAACATAAATTTTTGGAACGATATTTTATCAAGTTGGGCCAAGAAATACCTTCAATAATTTAATCCACGGCGGCGCCATCATTATACTTGTATTTTTAGCTCCTGAGAGGACGAGCTTGGCCGAAATTAATTAACTTCTTTACCTTTTTTCCTTCTTCTCTTTTTTGGCACAATCTTCACTAAACACCCTCACCCTTTGTGCGGTTGATGTGTATGGAAGGGGGGGGTGGTGGCGTCTAGACTCTATTATTAATAATTCGACGCTTCGTAAAATTTTACTTGGATAACGAGTTGCGAGGAAATTTGCTTACATTAGTGCATTCACTACACGCGCCGCGATTTTTTTTTTTGTTTTTTTTCGCTGAGACCAACATTGTAAAGAAATTCACAAAAGGACGTCGTCCTCATTATTTGCACGTGCAAAAATTTCGTTGATTATTTACATGGAAAAGATAATAATCAATTCATCTTCCAGGGTTTTGTTACTTTTTTTTTAACGTTTTTTTTTTTCTTGACAGTCACTTCTCTATTAACTTCCTATGTTACGTAAACGACCCTCTCCCCGCCCTGAGAAGGAAAATACTAAAAAGAATGACGAGATCGAATCGAAGTGGGGGTGGGGTAGAGGGGACTCAGTCGTGAAGTGAGCGAGAGAGAGAGAGAGAGAAAAAAAAACGTTTATAATAATTACGATTAGAAGCTGATCATGAAGCTTATACGTGACAAGTATAATTAGTCTATTCCATTCCTTCTATTACGCAACTAATTAGCTCTCTTTGCGTAAATCATACGTTGTCATTCTGCCTTGTTTCTCTTGTTTTAGTGTCCGTTGCCAAGCCTTTTTTTAAAGATCACTTTAGTTAGAATTTGATGGTGAAAAAACATGAAAATCGAGTATGAGTTGGTGGAGGGGGGGGGGAATTCAAAGCCAAGAAAAAAAGGCTCGTGGGTGACATTAGAAATAAAAAGGGAGAAAGAGGAAAAAAAAAAAAAAGTGTCGGCGCGTGAACTTGGACGATGTGACGGGGTGGAGGTTTGACCAAGATCTATTATGCATAGCAGTGCGAAAAAGAAAGAAAGGAAAAAAAAAAAAAAAAAATGAAAAGGAAAAACGAATTGCCTCGTAAAATGTGCACGAGAAGAGCATAAACAAGAATCGGGCTGGGGAATGACGAAGGACAGTTTTTAAGATGATAGACAAACCTTGGTGGTCGTGGGGGTTGGTGGAGGGTGGAGTGGGCTTTCATTTTTTTTCTGGTTTTTATTGCTGCCACGTGTAGACTTACTGGTGCCTCTTGTGTTCGCCTATTTACTGTTTTTATAGCAAATGACTACTTGAGACAGAATCACCTTATTAGAATTTAATAATGTGAAAAAAAAAGGGCAGGAGGGGAAGAAAAAGGGATTCGTTGTAATCTCTGCCCCTCCCCCCTTCACAACCAGAAAGAACGGATTTAATTCAGAAGGAACTAGTTCGAACGAGCTGTTGCCTAAACTGTCTATTACCAAAGCCAGAGTAATTTCTCACGATATTCCGAACATAATTAAATTATGCGGGTTCCTTTTTTTCCTCATTCTAAATCCCCCTCCCCCCGTCGCACCAGCTACCCACCCACGAGAAAAGCCCCTTTTCATTCCCAAAACAGATAACAACAGTAAGCCATAAAAATCCCCCCCCCACCACCACCACCAGTGTAAATTCAATCTTGATTTAAACCTCATATAGGGGCTTAAATGCTTATGGGGTGTAGTGGGGGGTGGGGAGTTCACCCTGCGATGGCTTTCACAGTAAAATCAAGTTAAGCAACAATTCAAACAAGCTCAATCCGTTATACTTTTAAGGCTTTTGTACAAATGTCTTTTTTAGGGGAGAAATATCAGGATTCCCCCCCCCCCCCCTAAAATCTGTCAATGAAGGCAACCCCGCGACGTTGGTAATTGAAGTTTGGAGAGCACCCAGACTCGAGAAAATATTGACTTTTTAAAATGTTTTTTATGTAGCCAGAGTGAAACCCACAAAATGGGCGTCTTAGTGAAAGGAAAAGCCACGACTTTTCCTAGAACCGCGAAGAAAAAATTGGAAAGGTCCTAATCATCGTAGATAAAACTGTGAAAAGTTTGGAAAATTGCTAATACTCTAGGATAAAACTGTGAAAAAAAGCGCTAAACGGAAAAAAATCGCGGCTAAAATTAAGAGGGCATACCAGTACTACCCCTCGCCCAGTATCCTCTCACCGTTTTACGCGCAAAGTTTATGGTCTCATATGAAACCTTATAGTCCTGAGACTTGCCCAGCAGAGCCCGCATTTTTGACTTGGCTGGGCAAGTCTCAAGACTATTAGGTTTCACGTGAGTCCATAAAAATTGAAATATTCCAAATACTTTGCGCGTAAAACGGTGAGGGGATACTGGGCGAGGGGTAGCACTTGTATGCCCACTTAAGAAAAACGCCAATTTAGGGGCTGAAATTAATAAAGCGGCTAATTCACGTTAAAATTGAGAAAAAGTGCTAGTGAAACAAATCACTAATTCGCGGCTAATATTAAAAATGAGCGCTAATTTGCTGCTAAAATTTGAAAAAAAAATCGCCGATGAAATTGGGAAAAAGTGCTAATTCACGGGTAAAATTGATAAAACGTTTCTAGTAACGATAAAAATCGCTAATTGGCTGCTAAAATAGAGAAAAATTGACTAATTTCGAAGCCAAAATTGGGGGGAGGGGGAGCTAACCAGAACTGCTTATTCCCGGTTGAAAGAGTGATGAGTAAAAATCGTCTTGGTCTTGCGGTCTCGCGAGACTCTTGCAGCAAGACCTTACGAACGAGTCTTGCGCAAAACCAAGACTGTTCCGCGTTCAAAAACCAAATTTTGTGGGGTTTGCTCTTCCTAGAACACATTTTGCGGATTTGGCTCCTTTAAAACCCAGTTATGGCGGTTTTCGCCTCATCAAAAACAAATTTTCGTGGATTTAGCTCTTTATTAAAATCAGTCCTGGGAAGAAAAAGAAGGAAGGAACGGTGGAGGGGGGAGAAGGTTTTCGGTTGGTTCGAAAAATTTATTTGGCTACAAACGATAATGACATTTTGTGATTTTGGATTCATCTAACCCTTGATTTTGGATTTATCCAGCTATAACAAAAGTCTCAGATTTGGCACCTTCAAAATCCAATTTCACAGATTCTTGCTATTCCGAACCTCGCGCAATTTCGCGAATTTTCTCACTATCAAATACCAAATTACGTGGTTTTAGCTCTTATTGAAATCAATTTTACAGGTTTGGCTTGTTCAGAAAACTTATTTCGCTCTTTTCAAACTCCCAAATTCCTTGATTTGGCTCATTTCAAACCCAAATTATGCCCCAAGTTTTGCATATTTGCACTCTTTCAAAATTTCGTGAATTTGGCTCCTAAAAAAACTCACAGGTGTTTGGAATATAAAAACCAAACGTGAGTTGGGCTCTTTCTGAAATCTGTTCCACAGATTCGGTCAATTATAAAAACTAAATTGTCGAAAAACGAAAAACCAAATTCCGTGATTTTGGCGCTCAACAATATTTTCGCTCTTCCGCAACAAATGTCACCGATTTTGCTCCTTTGATACCAAACTTCACGGATTTGTGGCATTTAAAATCCTAATTTCGCGTATAATAATTTTGTGGCCCTCAATTATTTCTTGAATCAGTTTTACAGATTTCGCTATTTCGAAAAACAAATGTTGCTCTTTCATAGAAGAAATTCACAGATTTGGCTGGTTCAACCACCAAATTTCGCCAATTTTGTGGATGTTCACTCTTTAAAAAGTCAGTTTTTGGCAATTTTGACCTCTTTCAAAAACCGAATTCACATTCCTAGTGTTAAAACCTTATTTCTTGTATACGGGCACCTTAAACATCCAATTTCGGGGATTTACGCTTTATTAAAATTAAAATCAAGCCGTTTCTAACCAGATGGACAGGTTTGGTTCGTTCAAAAAAGTATTTCAGCTCGTTTGAAAACCAAATTTCGTTATTTTGGCCATCTGAAACCAAAAAATGGTTGTTAGAGGGTGGGGCAGGTTAATTTTTTTTTTTTCAGTTTACGGCGAGATATGAAGGGAAAATAGGAAGAACATCCAAAATATAACGGAGCTGGGGATAAATGAATAACACTGAAAAAAGAAATTTTACATTTCATAAATCCCGAACTAGTTTGTTTTTGAGTTGTTTTTTCAATATGCAATGCAATTGTTTTCTTAAAAAAGAAAGAAAGAAAAAAACAAAAACAAAAACCAAGGACAGATCACTCGAAGTAAATACGAAAAAAATTAAATCCAACAAAGCAAGAAAAAGACTCGAAGGTCTTGCTTTGCTCATCACCATCACCATTAAAATATAATAAATTGCTAATTCGCGGATATAAAGTGTAGAAAAAGCGCCAATTCGAGAAAACCCATAATTTAACGCTACGTTAAAATTATGTTATGTTTTTTGCTTATTTAGCGACCTTATAGTTTCCCTTAGAGCCTCATAGAGATTTCCACCACTAAAATTGAAAAAAGAAGAAGAAGAAAAAAAAAACACGCTAATTTGCGGATAAAATTGAGAAAATGCGCTGCAAAAATAGAGAAAAACGCTAATTCGTGGGTGAAATTTATAAAAATCGCTAATTAGCGGCTAAAAATAAGAAAAATTGCTATTTCAAGTCTAATAACATCGAGAAAAATTGCTGAATCAAGGATGAAACTTTGAAACAAGCGCTAGTCCGTAGTTGAAATTGAGAAAACGGCCAAGTCGCGGGTCATTTCTGGAGGCAAATACGTGTATAAAATTCTGGAAAAAAACGCTAAATTCATTGCTTTAAGTGAAAACATTCGTTAATTAGCGGCTCCAAATTGAAAAATACTGAACACTAACTTCCGGCTAAAATTGGGGAAATGATAATTGTAAACATTGGAATCTGAAGAGCTGGGTGTTGTTTTCAAGGCGTACTGCCAGACTTGTGAAAAGTCAGTTTTTGAGCTTGAAATCTGAGAAATCGGTATTTTAATGAGCCAGACCCCCCCCCCCACGGGCTTATGTCTTTTTTGTACGCTGAAAAGTAGAAACAATGCTAATTCAGGATTGAAATTGATAAAACGAGGCTGTGTAATTGACAAAAAAGTGATGCTAATTTGCAGCAAAAATTGAGAAAAACACTTATGGTGAATTTCATCACCAAAATGTGGTGTCTAAGTGAGCGAAATCCGAAAAAATGGTGTTTTTTAGCGTGCCAGACCTACAAAATTCATTGTTTTAGTGGGCAAAAACCGCGAAATTGTTGTTTTTTTGGCAACAAAAATCCGTTTTTTGTTGCCACAGTAGCGTGAAAATTCAATTTCATTCGTTTGGAACTTTTATATGTTTGATTTCGCTGATTCTCGGCACATTAAAGCCCTTAAAATTCCATGGGATGTGCTCTTTAAAAAGTAAAAATTCCAAGGGTTTGTTTCCTTGGAAAATCTAATTTTTCGAGTCCCTTATGTGGTTTCGATGTTTGTTTTTTTAATTTTTTTTTTTTTGCGGATTTATTGCCTTAGAACATCAATTTTGAAGGTTTGGCTCTTTATAGACGAAATTCCGCCTACTTGGCTATTTTACGACCACTACATTATTTTTGGCCTTCCCCGCCGATGAATGAAAGTCCCATGACTAAATTAGTACTGACCACTCTTTCAGAAGTCAATTTTAAGGCATCATTATTAATTTGTTTTTGTTATTGTTCTTTTTACAGAGAGTTTCTGCTCTGCCTTTGGTCGGCGTGTCTGGAGGAACTGTCGTTGAGAGTACTCATTGTAACGGCGTTGTTACATCACCAGCACCGCCGGCAACGCCCGCGGTGATGCCACCGCGTAATCAACAACAACAGCAGCAGCAACAACAACAACAAACCTCAGGTCGTCGCCTCACAGCCACAACCACCTCAAACGCCGCCACCCCCTCAAATACAGACTGTACAACAGAATTCCACACAACAACAACAGCCGCCGCAGCAGCAACTACCCAAACAGCCGACGCAGACCTCGCAACAACCGGCCAAAAGAACGTCGAAAGATTTCATCTTTGGCCGCGTCATCGGCGAGGGTAGTTTTTCGACGGTCTACCTCACAAAGGATATACACACGTCCAAAGAGTATGCGAGTAAGTACCCAAGACCCGTCCATTTACAACGATTTTTTGGGGAACTAAAATTAATGTTTATGTTACAGTAAAAGTCTGCGACAAGCGTCACATTATCCGCGAGAAAAAGACTGAATATGTAAAACGTGAAAGAGACGTCCTGAACATTATTTCTTCAGCTGGGGCGCCCTTTTTCGTCAAGTTTTACTGCACTTTTCAAGACACCGATAATTTATGTAAGCGTACAACAGAGAAATTTAAAAAAAAATTGAACGAGTTTTAACCTTTTTTTTTTTCTACGCAGATTTTGTACTCTCGTATGCTAAAAACGGAGAACTCTACCCTTACATAAACAAAGTTGGAGCGTTCGACATTGAATGCACTCGATTCTACGCGGGTGAAATTGTCGTCGCACTCGAACACCTTCGACGACTCAACATTATTCACCGCGACCTCAAACCAGAGAACATTCTTCTTGACGAGAAAATGCACATTCTCATCACTGACTTTGGCTCGGCCAAAATTCTCCCACCCAAGAACACGCAGGCGAACGGTGACGCGTCCACCGAGTCTCATCCACCTCAGCGACGCAATTCCTTTGTCGGCACTGCCCAGTACGTCTCGCCGGAGTTGCTTCACGATAGAAACGCTCACTTTGCGACAGATCTTTGGGCGTTCGGTTGTATCGTTTACCAGATGATTTCTGGACTTCCACCGTTTCGTGAACGGAGCGAGTACGCTATTTTCCAGAAAATTCTCAAGCTCGACTATGAAATTCCTGAAGGGTTTGACAAGGACGGTGAGGATCTTGTGAGGAAGTTACTTGTTCTTGAAGCGAATTGTCGTCTGGGGGCTCTCGATGAAATCGGTTATCCGTCGATTCGAAGTCACCCAATGTTCAAAGATCTCGACTTTGACAACCTTCAAAACATGACACCGCCTAAAATCTCCCCCTACCTCCCACAATCATCCTACGACATCCCTGATCACCTTGAACCCGGTCTCGACTCTCAATTGTCACGACTCATGGGCCTTGACGAACTATCCACGGTGACGACGACGACGACCACCTCACCACCACAGACACGACCCGCGTCAACACCCACGCCCAAGGGTGTGACATCGGCGCTTAGAAATGAAGCGACACGATCGGCTCGACTCGCCTCGCAAGAGGCGACGTCAAATTGGCACAGTCTAGTCGACGGTCGTCTCATTCTTAAACAGGGCATTGTCTACAAGAGGAAGGGACTCTTTGCCCGCCGACGAATGCTCCTCTTGACTGAAGGGCCCCGACTGTTCTACGCCGATCCGGCCACGATGACACTCAAAGGGGAAATCCCATGGAGTCGAACGCTCAGTACTGAGCCCAAAAATTTCAAAATTTTCTTCGTGCACACTGTAAGTTCAACCTGAACCCCCTCTCTTCCCCCCCCCACACACACACACACACAACAACTAACCTTTTTTTATTATCTTTGTTTCTCTTCAGCCCAACCGAACATACTACCTAGAAGAACCCGACGGCTACGCCCTTGAATGGTGCAAAGCTATTGACGAGGTAAAAAACTATTACACAGTTGATAGATTAAAGCCCTAAATTAAGACACCGTGATTAAATTCGCATATTTCTCGATCACTGTCATTTCGGAGTTTCTTTTTCCTTAACATAATTTACGGTTTTTAAAAAAATATTTAGGTTGAGTCTGTGATATTAAAAAGTAAGAAACTAGGACAATTTTTTTTTTTCGACTCGAATTTTTTATAAATAACCTTTTTAAGAAGCATTCCACACAAGGGGTTCATTTATAATTTATTTATTATTTACCAAAATTGATATTATCCCAAGGCTATTCAAGCTGGAGCCACTCTCCTCGTTCTAATAGCCGAGACAATACAAATTTTGGTCCACGACCGGGGAAAAATGTAGCCAATTTTATTTGTTAAATTTATTTATTTAGGCCTTATCCCCTTTCCCCCCTACCCTATGAGTTACCATTACTTTTTGGACAGAAGTCGAACCCTTTCTCTTCCCCTATCCACCTCTTTTTTTTTTTTTAAGCTGATGTTTGATAGTTAATTTTTTAAATAAAATAATAATAATTGATAATTTAAAAATCTCATTTGATTCTTGAACATCCGCTTAAATGAAAAATTAGGGCCTTAAAAAAAAAAACATTATAGCCACGAATTTTTAGCAAATTTTTTGTTTACCTAAAGGGCCTGACATTTTTGTTCATTTTCGTCTTTTTTTTTTCTATTGTATTATAAACACGAAAATGATTTAAAAAATGCAGGCCCGGCCTAGTTAAAAGGCAACTATTTATGAATAAATTTAAATAAACCAAGAATAATATAAAAAGATTGATGTACATAAACAATTTTAGCGTAAATTATTTATTTTTTCTAGTTTATAATTTAAAAAAGAAAAAACAAGTATGAAAAAAAAAAAAAAAAATGAGATCCTTTTTCACCCGAAAATAAAGAAACAGAGCGTAATTTCCGAAAACTTCAGAAACTCATTTTTTGTTAAAACCTCGCATTATTATTATTGTAACTAGAGAAATTTTTCGTGCGAAATGAGTCGAAAATCGCAGTATTTTTATTCCTTTTTAATTGTCATTTATTTATTAAACTAATTTAATTTTTTTTTCATTGATGAAGAAAGGAAAAAACAAAACAAAACAACAACAGCTCATGAATGGAATAAAAATAAATGATTTTTTTCCCACTCAGCACTGGCGTTTTTTAATTTTTTTTTTTTTTTTCTTGAGCGTGGAGAGGGGAGAGGCGCACGTACGTCGCACAGCATCTTTTCTTGAAAAAAAGGAGCAAAATATCGTCGTTTTTGACTAGTACGTGCTGGGGCAGGGGCGTAGCCAGCCAGGCGTGAAAATGACATTTTGTGGCCTAAGATTGAGACAAAACTCGAGAAATAAATCTCATTATTTCGCGACTGAAATTGAGAAATTACGAATTTGCTGTTTCGCGGTGCAAAGTCCGGGCCGAAATTAAGAAAAGGGCGCTAATTCACGGTTTATTCGAGATCGTGTCACGGCTAAAAATGACAAAAGAAAGTGCTCGTTCAATGTAGAAATGAGAAAAATCACTCATTTTGGTGGTTGGAATTGAGGGAAAACGCCAATTGACGGCTAAAATTGAGGAATAGCGCCTAACCACGGCACTTTCAAGGGTAAAATTGAGACATATCACCCAGTTGCGGCGTTTATCGATCCAGCATCCTAGCAGGCTACAAGAAAAAGCGCGAATTAGCGCATACATTTATTTAAAAAAGTGCTCATTCACAAAGGAAATTGAGATGAACACTTTTTATTTAATTGCAAATTAGACGACCCGTCTATCCAAATATCGTCTTTCCAAAAAAAGGCCCCCTAACCCTCTTCCCAATCAAAGGCCACCATACCGTAGTCAACGTCCCACTAAATCACGTCATGACCTTGACGCGATTAACGTCAAAACCCGTTGTTTACGTTGTGGGGACTCCAACCACACGACTCGAGACTGCCGCTGCGACGCCCGAAAATTGAAATGCTCGTCCTGCCACCGGACTGGTGACGTTTCTCGAATTTGTCTCAGTACTCTTTCCAAAAACCGTTCACATCGTCCCTCACACCCAAACGTCCATTGTATCAAACATGAAGATTTCAGTGACAACGAAATCAATCAAGTCTCGTCACCTGTTTACCAAGAGGAAGCCACCAAGGACTCTAAATTTGTCATCCCGGTCAAAGTATTTTCAACCTCAATCAACTTCGAAATTGACTCAGGTAGCCCCGTGTCAATTATTATCAAAACGCTGTACGACTCGTTCAATTTTCCTCCATATCAACCAGCGCACCATCTTTTTACCACTTACACCGGGGCACCATTTCAACCTGCCGGCAAAATATCAGCCCCTATTCGGTACGGTAGACGACACTCTCAGCAAACCCTTTTCATTGTAGATGCTCCTTCTTCAGCGATCCTTGGTCGTTCTTGGATGAGAGCACTTGGGTTGACGATCGAATCGATCAAACACCTCAAAATGGGAATTCATCACCCGGTCAGTCCCTCCTACCTTCAACAAAAAATTTTGACTGATTATCAAGACGTATTCGAAAAAAAAATTCGGCTCCATCCCAGGCATGACTTGTCAGCTGAAGACAAAACCCTCAGTCAAACCAATCTACCTCAAACCCCGTCCCGTACGCGTATTAACAATCCCTATACCATTACAACACCGTTCCCGTTCAGTCGTTCAGAGCGGTGTTCTACTCGCGTAGGGTTTGTTCATCACTTCCAGGCAACGGTTTCTAGTCTTCATACAATCCCTATGCCGTTACACCACTTCATCCTCTAGATTCAAGAAAATCACATTCCCCCCCCCCCTTTAATTACAATTTCGTTTCAAGGATTTTTATAATTGTTTATTAAAGAACTCTCCTATACGTAGTATACCCCATTCGAGATCGGAACGACGCAGATCACTCTGTTTGTTTTCGTGTTTCTCTGTATAAAACATGGAAAAAACATTGTGTATTGTTCACTATAACGATACTAGCTGACAAAGAACCTCAATTTTCAGCGGAGAAAAATACTTTAGGCTCTGTAGTCTGTACTAATAGAGATTGGTAGAATTCATTATTCGTGATCGAAAACGTTGATAGTGAATCATTCTCTTCAACGATTTACTGTACTCTCAAAAATAAGGATGGTACTTACGACGATCAATGTGCGAGTTTCGTCGAGATTTTCTCGCAATGGACAAGTATGAACTGGATCGTTTCAAAGAGAAATTCGAAAACTGTAAGGATCATCTTCTCAAAATCATTCATCTAAAAATAAAACTGTGAAAAGCAGGACTTATGAGAACCGAATAAGAGACAAAAAATGTACGGCCTCCATCAACTTCACGTTCAAAATGATCAACATAGAAACTAAGAGGAATCATGAGGAGGGGGCTTAATTGTATAATTAAAATTAAGTTCTCTCACAACCACAAAGTCGGAAATGCGGAAGCTTTCAGTTTTCTTCACTTTAGTGAAAAGATCAAGCTAAAGTTTTGGGAATATTTCGGTGCAGGAATGACCGCATTAGCTGTAAAATCTTTTCACGAAATGCAACTTGCGGATTGTTGTGATGATGAATCTGCCGTTCTAAAAAAGCTGGCGAACGCCCCCATGACAACCCGACACCTCGTCACGTTCAATTCCTGTGTTCTACATGGAGACGGTCGAATTACGGTGACAGAGACTTAACCTCCAGTTTGGAAACTCTTAAGGCCAAGAGGTCAATACTAGAGGCAAGTGGTTTTAAACTACACATCGACGAAGACAACTTCACTGTTTCCATTGTAACTCCGTTGATGTCTAGAGTGTTTGAACATCGTGAATCAAACAACATGGTTTTCGTAGATTCCAGCGGATCTTGCGACGAAGCAAATACATGCGTCACGTTTGTTTTTGTCTGAAGTAAAGTAGGTGGCTTGCCTCTTGGTTGTATACTTTACACGTCGCTGTCTGAACAAAATTATACTTCCTCGTTTATCGCTCTAAAGGAAGATATCGAAAGAGGCACACACAAAAAATGGAGACCTTCAATCGTTATGACGGATGACAGTTTAGCGAAGAGGCGAGCTCTGCAGGCCATTTTTCCATCTGCACGTCTCTTGCTGTGCATTTTTCACGTGGGTCAAGCAGTATGGAGATGGCTGTGGAGCAGTCCACATCAAATTGAGAGCAGTCAGAGGATCGCTATTATGAGGCTGTTCCAAAGAGTTCTGTACGCTGCCGCTGGTTGGTTCTACGGGAGCTGCGGAAAAGTGTTTCAATGACATAATTATGTTCTCCCGACCTTTATCAAACGCAAAGAAGTATTTTGAAAACCTATGAGTTCGAAGACAGGAGTGGTGTCTTGCGTATCGGAGTAATTTATTGACCTACGGTCATAATACTAACAACTTTCTGGAGGCGTTGATACGAATATTTAAAGACGTTCTACTTCAAAGGTGCAAGGCTTTTAATTCCTGCGCTTTGCTTGAGTTCATCACCACCATTTTCGAAAACTATCACCAACGTAGACTCGTAGAGTTCTCCACTTCCCGAAGAGACCAAAAATTTCTGACGGACTACAAAAAATTCCTGAAGAATTCGACGACGCTGAAAGTACTGCAAACCAGCAGTACTAAAAGTACAAGTGCTGCTGTTGTGGCAGAGAACTACAAAGTGGCTTCAAAGGGAGAATATTCTTTCTATAACGTCGACATCACCCTCGAAACATGCGACTGTCCTTTTGCTCGCAATGCGCGTTACACAATTGTGCCGTCGAACATCACACTGGCATACAAGCTTCAAAAAGGCCTCTTCTGTCTGCCGAAGAAAAGAGGAAACTTGCAATAATCGCATATGGAACAGAAGTTCCTCAACAATTTTTCGATGGTATGCAGCATGATTCGGAAAAACTGGACGGAAGCTCGGTCGTCGTGAACCGTTCGTCGTCGTCGTCGTCGTGATGGTTTTGGTCAAGTTCGTTTGCCTGCTATCTCTGACCATGATTTCTTGTATTTTTCTTTTCCGTTTGTGAGCGACAGCTGGGGGGCCTCCGGTGGGAGTCGCGGTTTTGTCAGGAATTGGTCTCGGGCGAACTGGGGAGCGATTCATGAGGCGCTTGATGGGGATGATTGGGTGGATTTGATTTCCCTGGAGACTTTGGACGATAAGGTTGACCTATTTGCCCGGAAACTGCGCTCGCTCATTGATTCGTACGTCCCTTTCAAGAGAGCAGGTGGGCGTAAGTCTGCCTCTCCTTGGATTACGACAGCTATACGAGAGAAAATTAAGGCTCGCGAGAGACTGCGGAGATCACTTCGTCGAAATGATTTGGCTGATGTGAGGGATCGGTATCGGCGAGTGAGGAACGAGGTGGTCCAGTTGATTCGGGATGGTAAGCGTGTTTCTTTCGCGGGGCTTTTCGCGGATGGCGGTGGTCAGAGAGAAAAGTGGAGGCGCCTCCGGGAGTTGGGTGTGGGAAAGGCCCGTGGTGGAATGACCTCCCTTCCGTGCTCGGTTGATGTAATTAATCGGTATTTTGTGTCTTCCGGCTCCGAGCCGTCTAGTGCATTCCCTCCTATTCCTTCGTTCGAGTTTGATGACAGTCGTTTCTTCTTCGGAGATGTGTCGGTTGATGACGTGGTCGATTCAATGCGGCTCTCGAGGTCCGATGCTAAGGGGATAGATGAGGTGGGTATATTGTTCATTAAAAGATTTTCCACCGAGCTTTTGCCTGTTCTTGTCCACTTGTTCAATTGGTCGCTTCAGGGAGGTGAGTATCCCAGAGCTTGGAGGGTGGCGAAGGTTCGCCCTTTGGCAAAGGTCCCCCGCGCGAGTTCGGCCTCGGACTTCCGCCCGATTTCGTTGTTGCCAGCCGTGTCAAAGATGCTGGAGAGGATCGTGCATCATCAGTTGGTCTCGTTCCTGGAGAGGACGGACCGTTTGGACCCATTTCAGTCGGGTTTTCGTTCGGGGTTCAGCACGCAGACGGCGTTGGTTAGGATTACCGAGGATGTGAGGCAGGCTATCGACCGTAGGCATGTCACTATATTAGTACACTTTGATTTTAGTAAAGCCTTTGACAAAGTCGACCATAGTATCGTATTGTCCAAAGCAGCGGATTTGGGACTCTCAGCAGGTGTGCTTTCCTGGCTGAGGAATTACCTCGTGGGGCGAAGCCAGTATGTTGAGGGGTCTGATTTGCTTGAGGTTTCCTCGTTGCTCGAGACACTTTCTGGCGTTCCACAGGGATCGGTTTTGGGGCCTCTGCTCTTCGCCATCTACCTTATCGGAATTACCGATTGTTTGACCCATTGTCGTTACCACCTCTTCGCTGACGATCTCGTAATTTATTTTTCTTTTGAGCCAGCCGAAGCTGTTAGTGCTATTTCAAAGGTGCAGGGGGACATTAATGCCTTGCTGGATTGGGCAGCTGCCCACAAAATGATCTTGAATGAAGGTAAAACCAAGGCTATCATATTTGGCTCTTCGAGGTATATGAGCATGCTCAGGAGGAGGGATTTGCCTCGGTTAATGTTGGGGGAGGTCTCTATACCTTGGATGGAGAGCGTCAGGTTGCTGGGCGTTACCTTGGATTCAACGTTGTCCTGGAGGGAGCACGTTAGTGATGTTTCGAGGCGGACTTTTCGTAGTTTGGTTCAGCTTCAGACTATCCGTGATTTTCTGTCCAGGTCGGCCCGTCGTGATCTTGTTCGGTCTCTTATTTTGCCTATTTTCGATTATGGATGCTTGGCTTTTTATCGTCTGTCGAGCGAATTGGATTTGCTGTTGTACCGGACGCTCAATGCTTGTATTCGGTACATTTTTGACCTCAGTCTTGACACCCACGTGACCCCTTACTATACCCGCCTGGGGTGGCTTAAGCCCTCTCAGCGCCGAACCTTCTTGCTGGGCTGCTTTCTGTACAAGATGTTTTGCTTGAGGAAGCCTCGGTACCTCTGTGAGGGCTTCGTCGCCAGAGCTGATTTTGGCCGAGTCGGCAGGTCTGGTGGGAGCAGCCTTGTGGTTCCTCAGCATCGTACGTCAGTCCTTGGTGTGGGATTTGGAGTTCAATCTGTCTGTGTTTGGAACGGGATACCGGAAAACATTAAGAGAACCAGATGTTTTAATAAATTTCGGGAGAGATATTACTCATTCTGTCTCACGTTAAGAGAGGAATAAGGCCGTGCCATGTCCTTCTTCCTTTTCCCTTTCCTTTTCCCTCATGCCCCCTCCCCATCATTAACTATCTAGTCATTGCATTTTGCTCAACTTTTTTAAAATTTTGTGATAACGAATTAATTTATTTTAATGATTGAACATGAACATTTAATATTGATGATATTTTAATGGGATAATTTATATATTTTCATTCATTTAATCTAATTTTATTATTGTTTTATTACTGATCGTCATTTTCCGGCTTTATTATGTTTAGCCTTTAAACGACCCAAGAGGGCCCAGCCCTAGGGTCATTGTTTGTTGCAGTTGTACCCTGGAAGCCTAATAAATCTCTCTCTCTCTCTCTCTCTCTCTCTCTTGTCTCAAGCAAATAAATAAATAAATTATATTGATGAACCAATACCGATCCCCCTTTAATTTAATTATGGTTGATTTCATCACCTCGGCTTAAGGGGGTATTGCACAGATGATTCCTCGACCCCCCTCCAATCTTCCCTCATCTGCTACGTGGCACACGTTTTCTCGCCTTATTTCTGCTCCAATCCTGGATTTCAAAATCTCGTTTCAATCTCCAGGAAGTTCCGCATATGCAGACGTATTACTTTTTCAAAAAAGTCGAAGGAAGAGCTTGAAATTTCATGGCAAAAGTTTAAGGGAGGTTTAAAATTACTTCATGTACGAAATCTGAAAAAATGATAGGTCTGCATTTGCGGATTTCGTGGAGATGGAAACGAGTCCTTAAAATCCAGGATTGGTACAGAAATAAGGTGAGAAAACGAATGCTACGTATTAGTCGAGGGGTGATTTGAGGGGGGTCGAGGAATCATATGTGAATAAACACCCCTTAACAAAGCCGAACAACATTATATTCAATGCATTTTTCCCCTAATGTCAGACTTAATTTTAAGCCAAACCTTAAGCCGAGTTGTGAAATCCTCCATGAGAATTTTCTTGTCATTATTTTCAAATGAAGTCAGGCAAACTTTCAAAGCAGAAATTTGAACAGATAAATCGAGAATCCTTCACTACCCAAAAATAACCCACTGGTAATTTTTATTTTTTATTTATTTTTTTTTTTTTGGTAATTTTTCTATGTTCATCCCAGTTTCCTTGAAAACCATAGTTTCCTACGCAAAAGCGCGCGAAGGAAACTTCAACAGCAGTATGATTTAATTACATGAAACATTATTGGTGTAGGATTGTTTTCCTCAATAATAATTAAGCGCTCGTAGTGTGTCTTTGTATGTGTGCACTAAATAAGATTAGAGTTCTTTAATTGAGAAATTAAATGAACGGCAATATTATTAAAACCTGGAGGAAAAACGTATGCTAAATTAGGAGGGAAAACGGTACTTTTCTGGATGAAGAGGCGTTGTAATTTGTAATGGCATAGGGATTGTACGAAGACAAAAATAAGTGTTTTGTTTGCGACAGAGTCGAAAAAAAAAGTGGTGAACAAACCCTAGGCGAGTCGAACAGAACACTGTTCTGAACGGCTGAACGGGAACGGTGTTGTAATGGTATAGGGATTGTTAATACGCGTCCCGTACCATACGCTCTACTTGCAAAAGTTAACAAAGAGCTTGAAAATCTCGACTTCCAAGGCGTCATTACAAAAATTGAATACAGTGAATGGGGTTCACCCCTCGTCGTAGTTCCAAAACCAAACCAAGACGTTCGTTTATGCATAGACTTCAAAACTACGTTAAATCCCCAGCTGTTAGACGCTCGTTATCCTATTCCAATAATCGAGGATTTATTTCATAAGTTACAGAATGGAAAATATTTTTGTACGCTCGATCTTCACAAAGCGTACCTCCACGTTCCAGTCGATGAGGAAAGTGCGCTTCTCCAATCGCTATCGACACACTTGGGCACGTACAAGGTGAACAAGTTAGCTTTCGGAGTGAAGACCGCTCCCAATGAGTTTCAACGCGTCATAGATGAAGCCTTCCTCTGTATTCCGGGTAGAGCCGTCTATTTCGACGATATAATCGTCCAAGGTTCAACATTGCTCGAATGCTACGAACACCTCGTGATGTGCTTCGACAAACTGCGTTCATTAAACCTTCACGTCAATCTCGAAAAATGTCAATTTTTCAAAACCTCGGTCATCAAATAACGGCCGAAGGACTACAAAAATGCGATGACAAAATAGACGCCATTCTGAAGGTTACACGTCCAAAGAACGCAGATCAAGTACGATTCTTCCTCGGTCTGGTTCTTTATTATTCAAAGTTCATCCCTAAAGCTTCAACTTTAACAGCACCCCTTCGAGACCTTCTTCGTAATAACGTCGAATTCAATTGGACTCCCAAATGCGAAAACGCCTTCACCTTGTTAAAAAAAGAAATAGTCGGCCCTAGAAATTTGGTTCCTTTTAACAATTCCTATCCCGTCATTTTAGCGACCGACGCTAGTCCCGTTGGAATCGCAGCCGTGCTTTCTCACAGAATCGACGGGGAAGAAAACCAGGTAATTTTCATCTCGAGATCTTTGTCAAAAGCTGAACAAGCCTACTCCCAGCTTGACCGTGAAGCTCGTCAGGAGACTATACCATTATTTATTCGGTCGTAAATTCACCTTAATTTGCAACAATAAACCATTAACCCACATCATCGCCCCTTCCACGAAAATTCCAGTAATATCAGCTGCTCGCCTCCTTCGTTACGCCACTTTTCTCGGCGGATTTTCGTACAACGTTGAACATAGACGCTCTGGCCTGAACTGCAACGCTGACTATTTATCCCGGTTTCCTTTACCCCTGGATTCAGAACACGCTACCGATGCTGAATATGACGTATCCGCTACCACAATAAAGCAGATTACATCTTCAAATTTAGTCTAGGCGGACATTTTGGCAGCAACAGCCGTTGACCCCGACCTGAAAATCTTAAAAGATCGGTTGATGTCAGGCGCCGAAAGAAATGTTGAATTTGCGCTTCATGACGGCATTGTATTTCGAGGAAGCCGCGTGTATATTCCAACTTCCTGTCGCGAAAAAATCCTGGAAGACTTTCACTCTACGCACACCGGAATCGTCAAAATGAAAGCTTTAGCTCGTCAATACGTCTATTGGCCATCCATTGATAAAGACATTGAACGGTCCGTCAAGTCTTGTGCGGTATGTGCGAACCAACTATCATCTCCCTCGAAGGCCCCTCCACACGTTTGGGAACAACTATCTGTTGATGACAATTCTAACGTTTATTAATTCAATACATGTTTCCACCCCTTTTTCTTTTTGTTAAATAAACCAAATTGTTCTCAAACGTTCTTACCTCCTTTATCTCACGGACCTTTAGGTTATGGGCCGCTTCGTCGTTTGAAAAGAACAAAGTAATGGCGACAGGTACCGTGGCAGTCGCCGGTGCGTTGAAACCGTTTGACGGTAAGAATTTTGGGAACTGGGTGTTCAGACTGGAGTTACTCCTTGAAGCCAACAAGTGCAAAGATGTCCTAAATGAAAATGTTCCTGCCGAGCAAGCAGAGATGGCAAATTTTCTAGAAAAGGATGTCAAGGCACGGAGTTTGATTGTTCAATTTTTGCATGACTCCGTGTTGGCTACTGTAAAAGACCAGGTAACAGCGAAAGGAATGATAGAATGTCTCAAAGCAACCTATACCAAAGGTGGGATTGCCGAACAAGTGAGGATAAAGAAAGTTTTGAGTCAGTTGGAATACAAACGCGACTGTACTTTGCTCGATTTCTTTTGTAAATTTGAGCGCTTGATCGGTGAATTGAAAGCTGCTGGGGGAGCGATCAGTGACCAGGAAGTCATTACAGCATTACTGTCGGCTATGCCCCCTTGCTATCAGTCGGTTACCAGAACTGTATCTATTTTATTTCACAGCGACCCCAATTCTGTCACTCTCGATTTTCTTAAAAATCAGCTATTATCTGAAGATGAACGTTTTCTTTCAGAAATGAAAACTGAAGTAGACACCGTGAGTTTTCTTGGACAAAAAAAGTCAAAACCTTGGCCTAAGAAAACGTCCGTGAGTTCGGAGTTCAAGTTGAAATGCTTTGGCTGTGGTTTGAAGGGTCACAAGAAGTCCGAGTGTCCTAACAATGATAAAAACAAAGGTTTTTCCGGTGTTTCCAAAGTGAAAACGTCAAATGTGCCGTTATCATTTTTAACAACAAGCGATGACTTGAAGGCTCCCCAGGATACATGTGGACGAACGTTGAACTTTGTAGTTGACTCTGGGTCAACTCATCACCTTGTCGATAGAGATACAGGTAAATTTTTACAGAATGCAGAAGCAGTCGGTTTTACCATTCGCGTTGCGAAAAGAAATGTTTCGGTGGATGCTCGTCGATGTGGTAAGCTTCACGTCTCGTTGCCAAGTGGGCGACCAGTAATTATTGAAGACGTAATTGAATGTGAAGGTCTTACGAAAAATCTTCTTTCTGTTAGATGCTTAGAGCAAAAAGGTCTAGCCGTCAGATTTCATGAAAATACTGTCAGCGTGCATGATAGCTCTGGTTGTCTTGTACTAGAAGGAGAGAATGTCGATAATCTTTACGTTGTCAAGTTCACTGTCGCTGAGCATCTAACCTCTCTGCTCTCCAGTGATAATGTCCTCGTTCACCGACGCATGGGTCACAGTTCGGCCTACCCCTCAAAAATGCCATGTGAGGAGTGCTTCCGGGGTAAGCAAACTAAAAACGTTTTTCATCGTCTTCCAGATGAGCGCAAGGCTAAGAGAATTCTTGAAGTAATTTCGACAGACGTTTGTGGACCGATGGAGGTGCCTACCCATGATGGAATGCGATATTTCGTCACGTTTATTGATCATTGGTCACACTTTACGAGCGTTTACCTCATGAAAAGTAAGAACCAGGTATTCAAAAAATTTAAAGAATATCAAGCAGCTGTCGAGACGAAATTCGCCCCTTTAAAAATCAGTAGAATACGGTGCGATTCTGGGGGAGAATATACGTCTCACGTTTTCAAAAATTATTTAAAAGATAAGGGCATTAATGTAGAGTACACCATTCCCCGCACTCCTCAACAAAATGGTTGTGCCGAAAGGTTTAATCGGACACTACTTGACATAGTTCGGTGTCTCCTTGCCGATTCCAAACTTTCAAAGTCCTTTTGGGGTGAAGCTCTTTTCACAGCGGTATATCTCGTTAACCGAAGGCCAACTAGAGTTTTGGAAAAGGGCGTTCTCCCTGCCACAAAATGGTTTGGACATTCACCTGATCTTTCAAAAATAAAACTTTTTGGGTGTGTTGCTCACGTTCATGTGGATAAGGAACAACGCCGTAAGCTTGACGATCGAAGTCAAAAGATGGTCATGGTTGGATATGCACCAAATGGGTATAGACTGTGGGATCCAAAATTAGAGAAAGTTGTTTTCAAGAGAAATGTAGTTTTCGATGAATCAAAAATTTACTTTGAAAAAGACATCGATGCCGATGAATGTCCGTCTGTCCAGGTTTTGCCGTTCGTTGAAGGTGCTGAAGGTGCATCTAATGATTTCCGACCTGATGATGACGTTTTATCTTCGTTCGATGATCAAACCGTGGAAGAACAAGAAAATAGTGGCGAACTTAATTCGAATACACACGTCGCCAGCCGTCTTCGTAGATCTTCTCGAGAAAGAAAACTTCCGGAATGGCTAAATGATTATGATGTCAATCTGCTTGCTGCACTGTCCGTGAATGCTCTATTCGAAGGAGCTCCGGAATCTTTCGAGGACGCCATCCAAGAAGGGTGGCAACCGTCAATTGACGAAGAGTTGGCTGCTCTAAAGAGAAATCATACGTGGGATTTGGTTGAACCACCAGAAGGCGTTAAAATTATTGATTCTCGATGGGTTTTCAAGGAAAAGAACGTCGGAGGTCAAAAAATTCGTAAGTCTCGGTTGGTGGCTCGAGGGTTTCTTCAGGGGGAGGTATTGAAAGAAGAAATCTATGCTCCGGTTGCGAGAATGATTACAGTGAGAACTCTTCTGTCGTTGATTGTTAATCAAGACCTTGTTTTTTCACAGCTAGATGTCAAAAACGCTTTCCTGAATGGATATTTGACAAAACCAGTCTACATGTACCCTCCCAAAGGTTTGGCCAGTGTCGATGGGCTTGTATGTAAATTAAAAAGGTCTCTCTATGGTCTAAAAGAATCTCCCAAATGCTGGTATGACAGACTTAACATTTTTCTGAAAGGTTTAGGTTTTACCAGGTCAAGTACCGATCCATGCCTGTATATCAAGAAATCGACTTACATACTCGTTTATGTAGACGATATGATTTTAGCTTCGGGATCTACTTCGGATCTGGATGATGTGAAACTGGCACTTACGAACGAATTCGACATGAGGGATCTAACTCGTGATAATTCGGAATCATTAGAGTTTCTCGGAATCGCCATTCAACGGACAGCCGAGGGATTGAGCCTAAATCAGACCGTTCTAATTTCCAAACTCTTTAAAAAATTTGGAATAGTCGATGCCAAACCAAAAAAAGTACCGGTAGAGGCTAAGTTGCAACTCACCAAAGGCAGCTTATCCTCTGGGACTTATCCTTATAAGGAACTGGTCGGAGGGTTGATTTATTTGATGCTGGGAACCCGCCCCGATATATGTTTTGCTGTTTCATATTTTAGTAGGTTCCAGAATGCTTATGACAAACGACATTGGTCTTATCTGAAGCAAGTGCTGAGATATCTTCATGGCACAAAAGATCTTCGACTGAAGTATGTCAAGAGTAACTGTGAGTCACTAATTGGTTTCGCAGATGCCGACTTTGCTAACGATGTCGAAGACAGAAGAAGCGTGTCGGGCTACATTTTCAAGGCTTTCGGGAACACTGTAGCTTGGAGGACCCAAAAACAACCACTAGTCACTCTTTCGAGCTGCTCGGCAGAGTTTGTAGCGCTTGCAACAGCTGCTACTGAATGCATTTTTCTTTCCAGACTTATGGCAGAAATGTTAGACGGACCAGTGACACCTGTTACTATTTATGAAGATAATTTGTCAACAATCAGAATGGCGAACACGTTGGAAACTAAACGGTCAAAACACATCCACGTCCGTTTCCATTTCCTGAAGGACCTTATAGAAGAAAATATCATTCAACTTCGATACGTGTCAACCGAAGAGCAAATTGCCGATCTTCTGACTAAAGGATTGGGTCACACGAAATTTGTGAAATTACGTAACTCACTCGGTCTCCTGGATACATCATGGACCACCACGTAGAATTGAGGGGGAGTGTTGATGACAATTCTAACGTCTAATGTGTTTTCTTTTTGTTAAATAAACCAAATTGTTCTCAAACGTTCTTACCTCCTTTATCTCACGGACCTTTACTATCAACCCCCTGGTTCCGAATCCATATCGACTATGCCGGTCCAAAAAATGGATTTTATTACTTTGTCGTCGTAGATTCTTTCTCGAAATGGATAGAAGTCGTTGCCCTCTCATATCCACCCTCAACGGCTTCCACGATTCGCCATCTTGAAAACATGTTTTCTAGATACGGCTTACCGTATACTCTCGTCTCGGACAACGCGTCAATTTTTACTTCCGACGCTTTCAAAACTTTCTGCCGAAACTACGGCATTCGTCACTGTCTATCAGCACCCAACCACCCTGCTACAAATGGACAGGCAGAAATCGCAGTCAAATCTTTGAAAAGGAAGCTCGAATCTGAAAACGTATCTTCAGGCAATATAATGAACTCCCTCGATAAAATTATTTTCAAGATGAGAACGACTCCTCTGATAGACGGTGGTCACAACGTTCCGCTATAATTATTAAAAAATCATATGTACATAAAAAACAATTATAAGATTTTTCCGGTTTTTTGAATTGAGAAAAGTCAAGTCAGTCTTTAATCAACATAATAGTCAAAGCATACCTAACGCATTCAGCAGCTCAACCATTGGTCCTCCGGAGCGCGGAACAACTCGCGCGCCAACATTAAAAATAACATAATCTGACAAGTCGTTTCGTTAGTAAGTAACCAAAACTAACATGAGCGTTTATGGTTACAGTTCTCTCGTACGGAAGAGGGGAAGAGTCAAAGCGTCGCTCACTCGAATCGCCTCTTTCATTGATTCATACGATCCTAATCGCAACACTATTACGGATCTAGAAATTCGAGACGCTACCCTCCCTGACCTCTGGGCCAAGTTCATGGAGGTCCAAGGCGAAATTGACAGCCTCGAACTAGACGAATCTCTAGAACAAAGTCAAGTTGAAGAACAAAGCTCCTTTGAAGATTGTTATTTCGGTATTAAAGCTTCGATACAACATATTTTAAAACAAGCCCAACCCACGTCCACCAGTTCGATTCCCGCAACCGACGTGATGAATCACCCACCACTCACTATCCATTCAATTCCCGCGGCCAAACTCCCAGCTTTGGATATTCCCAAATTCAAGGGAGATTACGAATCGTGGCTACCTTTCTCGGATTTTTTCAAATCGACTATTGACCAAAATTATTCACTTTCGAATGTCCAAAAGTTCCATTACTTGCGGTCAAGTTTGGAAGGTCCCGCAGCCGACTTAATACAGTCAATTCCGTTATCTAACGACGGGTATCAAACAGCGTGGGAACTTTTAGGAAAACGTTTTGAAAACAAAAAACTTCTAATTCAAAATTGTCTCAATGTTTTGTTCAACGCCCCACCAGTAACTCGTTCAACGGCTAGTGACTTGAGACAATTACAGAACACATTTGTTAAAACCATTCGGTCCCTAAAATCACTTGATCGACCAACAGATCATTGGGATGATATATTAGTTCACCTTATTGCGTCGAAGTTCGATCGAACAACGCTGTCGCTTTGGGAAAGAGAGTGCCATTCCGAAACTCCTTCGTTCAGGGAAGTAGAAGAATTTTTAGGACGCTACTGCAATTCGTTAGAAGCCATCGAATATAAATCACTCGCAAATAGGAGCGCTTCAGAATCATTAGGTAGTGTGAACAGGAATAAACGTTCGTTCCTCACCACCAAGGACCCGACCATTAAATGCCCCGTGTGCAGCTCGTCACATAAAATTTTCGAATGTCCTCAATTCACAAGTAGTGACATACCTTCACGACGTGAAACTGTAAGAACCCTTCGATTATGCTTCAACTGTTTACGTTCAAATCACACGGTTGGTCAGTGTCAGTCCAAATCATTTTGCAGAGTGTGCAGTAAAAAACATAATTCGTTACTTCACGACTCTAAAATCGAAAACTCGGCTAATTTATACCCCCCTTCGAAACACGTAGCGCTCACCACGAACGTAAAAACGGCCAATCAAGAGCAAAATCAAATCATTCTCCCCACTGCTATCATACAGTTAGAAAACGCTCGGGGACAGGTCATGAAATGTCGAGCCTTGCTCGATTCTGGGTCGCAAGCCAGTTTCATATCAGAAAGGATGACTCAACTTCTCAAATTAAATAAAACAAAAATTCACATTCCTGTTTCCGGTGTGAACGAATCTCGTACGCCCATCAAATTTAAAACGTCTGCAAGGTTGCAATCATGTAAAAATGATTTCTCAATGAACGCTGATCTTCTAGTCGTTCCACACATAACGTCGAATCTTCCTAGTCGCGCTATCCCTCTCGTTTATCGTGAAATTCCATCTGACATCACTTTAGCTGATCCTGATTTCCATTCTCCAGGAAGGATCGACATACTAATCGGAGGTGAATTTTTCTGGGATGTTTTAGGACAATGTAAAATACAACTCCCTTCAAAACTCATTCTCTGGGAAACCAAATTCGGGTGGATAGCTGGAGGAAACTCCGATCAATCATTTAACAGCGTCCATCAGCAAAATTCCGACGCTTTCGACAAAAAATTGTGTTTTTTCTCGGCTATTGAATTAGATAAACAGCTCGAATCAATTTGGAGCCTAGACGAATGCGTATCTCAAAATAATCGGTCTCAAGATGACAACTTTTGCGAAACACTTTACCACGAGTCCACAGTTCGAAATAACTCAGGAAGATACGTAGTCAAAATTCCATTTAAAAAATCTCCTACATTACTTGGAGATAGTAAAAAAACAGCAACAAGTAGGTTTCTCTCTTTAGAACGAAGACTGAATCAAAACCCAAGTTTAAAAACTCAATACTCCGATTTCATGAAAGAGTATTTCGATCTTAACCATATGGAGTTACTTGAAGAAATGGATTCAAGTTGTTCAGGTAGTCAATATTTCATTCCTCATCATGCAGTAATTCGAGAGACCTCCTCCACTACAAAACTCAGAGTTGTTTTCGATGCGTCAATGAAAAGCGACAGTGGTTTATCATTGAATGACATTTCATACATAGGCCCCAGGGTCCAAGACGAACTTTTTGATATTTTATTAAGGTTTCGTATGCATCGGTACGTCATATCTGCCGATATAGAAAAAATGTACCGACAAATATTAATCAATGACGAACAAACCCAACTTCAACAAATAATCTGGCGAGAAAATCCACATTCCCCCTTAAAAATCTTCAAACTCAAAACAGTGACGTACGGTACATCGTCTGCACCCTATTTAGCGACGAAAACCCTCAATCGCCTTGCTGACGATGAAGGGCATAATTTTCCTTTAGCATCAAAAGCAATGCGTGATTTTTACGTTGACGATGTTTTGACTGGTACCAATTCACTCGAGGAAGCTATAGCACTCCAAAAAGAACTCGACTCTCTTTTGAAAAAAGGTGGTTTTCATTTAAGAAAATGGTCGTCTAACGATCATCGTATCCTAGCTCACGTTTCAAAACTTGACAAAGAGCTGAAAACAGACATCAGTTTCAGCGATGACAATATGCTTCGAAAACTAGGATTGCTTTGGCATCCTAATCGAGATATGTTCAGAATTTCTGTACCGGAAATACCGGAATCAACAAATCAACAAAATTATCCAACAAAACGAGACGTACTGTCAACTCTAGCCAAATTATTCGATCCAATCGGGCTCATAGGACCCATCCACACAAAAATAAAAATTGTCATTCAAGCATTATGGCAAACAGGATTAAATTGGACGGATCCGTTACCTGAAAATATGAAGAAAATATGGGACAGTTATCTTAAAGAGCTTTCCCTTTTAGCTCCGATCAGTGCACCTCGATTTGTGGGTGCGACCTCGTTCTCCAAAATCCAATTACATGGGTTTTGTGACGCTTCTGAGCTTGCATACGGCGCTTGTATATACCTTCGCTTCAAATCAGATAGTACTCTGAGCAATTTACTTTGTTCTAAATCGAGAATTGCTCCTATCAAAGCCGTAAGCATTCCCAGGCTGGAACTGTGTGCCGCACTATTGCTAACGCGTCTCACCAACAAAGTACTCAAAGCTCTCAAAATAGAATTTGAAAGAGTCATTCTTTGGACTGACTCAACAGTAGTTCTTGCTTGGCTCAAATCCACATCGTCAAATTTAAAAACCTTTGTCCAAAATCGAGTTTCAGAAATTCAAGGAGAGACGAAAGATTATGAATGGCGCCACGTTCCTACAACAGATAATCCAGCCGACCAAATTTCAAGAGGAAAATTTCCCAAACAACTGTTGGAGAATAATATTTGGTGGCACGGTCCACAGTGGCTTACGGATTGTCCTTCCACATGGCCGAAGAAATCTCCAGGTGTCATTTCAGAGATTCCTGAACTGAAACATCAGTTTTTTTGCAAGACAGATATTTCATTTCCCTCCCTCATATCGCGTTTCTCAAATTTTCTAAATCTTTTAAGAGTGCTGGCTTACTGTTACAGATTCACAGCAAATGTTCGAACAAAATCAACAAAGAAACAATGTGGAGCCTTAACACCCGAAGAAATTCATTCAGCAAAATTAAAATGCGTCAAATTAATTCAACAAGAACATTTTTCAAAAGAGATATTCGTTTTAAAACAGGGTTCTCCAGTCACGAGTAAGAAAAGTAGTATTTACAATTTAAATCCATTCCTAGATGATCAAGGGATTTTAAGAGTAGGCGGAAGATTAAAGAACGCACAAACTATCCCTTTCAGTCAACGACATCCAATCTTACTCCCTGCTAATCATCACTTGACAAAATTAATAGCACGGTATTTTCACAAAAAGGAACTTCACTCAGGCCCTCAACAACTTCTATCAGCTATTCGTACCGAATTTTGGCCATTAAAAGGGCGCGACCTTGTGCGTCGTACAGTACACAACTGTCTAATTTGTTTCAAGTCGAAACCTCCGGTATCATCCACACAGTTAATGGGTGACTTACCAATCGGGAGAGTCGAACCTTGTCGACCATTCTTACGCTCAGGTGTTGATTTCTGTGGACCGTTTTTTGTTCGCCCCAGTAAAATTCGAAGAGTCGCCCCTATCAAAATCTACGTAGCCTTATTCATTTGTCAAGCGAGCAGGGCCATTCACTTAGAAATTGTGTTTGATTTGACTACTAACGCGTTTATTGCAGTTTTAAAGCGTTTTACATCGAGGCGAGGAAAGGTCACAGACATTTACTCTGATAACGCAAGAAATTTCGTCGGAGCAAAAAATAATTTAAAAGAAATAAGTTCAAAATTACAGGATCAAGAATTCCAAAACAAAATTAACAACTTCTTGTCCGCCGACGGCATCAAATGGCACTTCACTCCTCCATGCTCTCCGCACTTCGGGGGCTCATGGGAATCCAGCATTAAAATGTTCAAGTATCATTTCAAAAGAATTGCAGGTACCGCTTCATTAACCATTGAAGAAATGCTGACTACGACAGCAGAAATCGAAGCATGCTTGAATTCTCGTCCTCTGACCCCACTAAGCAATGACCCTAATGACCTGTCACCACTAACACCAGCGCATTTTTTAATAGGTCAACCAATGACAACAAGTGTTAAACCAGGATTTCATTATACTCCCAGTCATGGACTTAGCAGATGGCATCGTCTACAGCAGCTTACTTCTCACTTTTGGTCAAGATGGCAACACGACTATTTGGGATCATTACAAAAAAGAACGAAATGGCAAGTCACAGAAGAAAATATCCAGATTGGCGACATGGTGATACTAAAGGATGGAAACCAGCCTCCGCTTCATTGGACCGTCGGTCGAATTGAAGCAACTTACCCTGGCAAAGACGGATTAGTGCGTGTAGCGTCAGTACGAACAGCCGCAGTGACGTTTAAAAGAGGGATAAACAGCATCTGCAAATTACCCTCTCAGTCCACTTCGGGGGCGGAAGATGGTCACAACGTTCCGCTATAATTATTAAAAAATCATATGTACATAAAAAACAATTATAAGATTTTTCCGGTTTTTTGAATTGAGAAAAGTCAAGTCAGTCTTTAATCAACATAATAGTCAAAGCATACCTAACGCATTCAGCAGCTCAACCAGACGGTAAAACACCATCCGAACTGTTTCTTGGCCGGAAAATCCGTACATCTCTCGACATCCTACGTCCCCCTCGAGAGTCTAGAAAGGACATAGTTTCGACCTATCATAACTCCAAATCGTTGAGAACCCTTCGTCTTGGTGAAAGAGTGCTATCAAGAAATTATAGCGGTCCATGTCAATGGAAATTAGGAGAAATCGTCCAGAAACTTGGCAAATTGCACTACATCGTGAAGCTCGACAACGGTCACACGATAAAACGGCACATCGATCAGTTAAGAGCCACGTTAGTAACAAAGGGAGACGATCCTGTTGCGCCTCGGAAATCAACCAATCAAAAAAAGTGCCATTCGAAAAACGTCTAGCTTGTTTTTACCAAGTTCCTACCATTCGCAAACAGAATAACAACACCAGCGAACAATACCCTGGGAATTCTGAAGAAACCGTCCGATCTTCATCACCTGCGACGGAACCCCTACCGCTTCGTCGCTCGATCAGGAAAAGAATTCCTAAAAGATTTTTAGATCTGTGAAACTTCGCCACAAACTTCAAAATACAAGGGGAGACTGTTATGTATCTACAGACTAGTGAAAACACATGCCTTTTAATTATTAAAATAAATAAAGATTTTTCATTCGGTCATTGAACGGAATAAAATACACATCACTATTGCAGGCCTAAGAGATGCGGTTATTTACATGCCTCGATCCCAAGATGAGATTGCCACAGCGAAGACAAAATTCTATAAAATCGCATCGTTTCCTAGGGTTATTGGAGCAATGGATTAGCGATGAAGCTTAGTGTTATTGGTAATTTGTATATGATGTAGGCAGTTACAGTTTCCTTTGGACTATAGTTGGATTTTTCCATAATCTATTTCAGGGGGTGACAATGCAGAAGTTTTTAGAAACAGAAAAAACGTATTTTCTATAAAAGTCCAAACTATTTCTGAATCCAATTTGAAGATCTTGGACATCGTAGCCAGATGGCCAGGGTCCAGCCATGACCAAACCGTTTTTAATAATTCAAAGATTATGAATAGACTTGAATCAGGGGAATTTGTCAACAGCTTGATTGTAGCTGATGCGGGCTACGAGAACAGGAATTATCTTGTAACACCTTTCTCCAGTCCTCAAAATACCGCAGAAAACCTTTACAATGAATCGCAAATTCAAACGAGGAATGTCGTCGAAAGGCAGTATGGTGTATGGAAAAAGCGTTTTCCTATATTATCAATTGGGTTGAGAACGAACTTGGCTAAAAGTTTACGGGTTATAGTTGCTACTTCTGTCCTCCACAATCTTGCTATTGATATGAGAAGCCCTCTCCCGGAGTACGTTATAACCTACATCGAACATGATGACCATGAAGTGCCAGTTTCTACTCTGGATAATAGAAAAAATGACCGTACCCGGCAAATATTGGTCAATACTTATTTCCAACCTCTTTTACATTAAAATAAATTACAAAAATTTATCATTTTCTTTGTAATTTGGCATTAATAATTTGAGCTTTCAACAGCTCTTTTTCGAGTTCATGCTTTTCTCTGGCCCGTAATTCCTGCCCAATCTGATGTTCCAGCTCAGCGTTGAAAATTTTCAATTTTACCTCATGCAACTCTTGTGCCATGCTTCTTGCTTGTTGCTGCAAAAATCTTTCGCCTTCTTTAAGGTCTATTTCGATTTTAGCCGAAGCCGTTTTATGAGAGACCATTTCCTCGAATCCCGAATGACCATCTGACGTATTTTTTCCTCTTCTTGACGCTGAGGAAAGTGAAAAATTAAGGCACAGCGCTCGCTTAATTATTTCGTATTAGTTTTTCTACTTTCTAACGAGCATGACTTGAGATTCCTGTTAAATTTCCGAGCTTATTGCTCAAAGATTATCAGGAATAATGAGGCTTGTTCGCAGTACAGTTCCGAAAAAGGACCTTATTACGAATGGTCGGGAAGAAACGCCGCAAGCAGAATCCAAAGGCACAAAACCGCATCTCTTGCAACGTAAATTTGTGCCTATTAAGATAAGAAGGGCCTACAAATATAAAATTTTTATTGATACCTCTGGTATCCTTCTTGTTTGAATCTGTCCGCGCAATGCCAATCCAGCATTTCTCCTTTTCCCTCCACATGAATGCATCAGTCTTCTTGTTTTCAATAATTTTTTTATTTTCAACGACCAGTTCAACCAATTAATCTTCTTCTTGAAAGGAATAATTTTTAACTCTGGCCCTTTTTGGAGCCCTCTTCTCCAGATCGCGGTCGTTTCTCTGGCCCACCCTAGTCTAATAGCATGAATCTATATAGTCAATGATTTTCCCTTCGCTTTGATTATTTAACCTCGCAACGAGACAGTTTATACGCCCTAAGTTTTTAATTATTCCAACTCGCACAAGAAGAAAAACTGTAAGCACCCGTTGTAGTAAGAAACGGTTTGAAATAAAAGTTTCGTAGGCAGAGAAACAATAACATTTTCGAAACTAGAAGCAGCATCAGAAGCTAATTTCATTATCTAACCTTAAACGCCACTTTATTATTATTCTAACATATTGAAACCATTGTAGACCGAAACTTGATATTTCATCCTCCGCTGAGTGCTAAACCCAGCATTGCATTAATCGGAGCATTGCAATAAATTGTCGACCCAACCCTAAAGGCCCGTTTACACGAGCAATATAAATTGCTGCAATTCGTCAATTATTGGACAATTATTTTCTAAAAAAATTGTAGCAATACGAAGCAATTTTCCCTCAGCGGATAGTTGAGGGATTTTGCAATTGTATTGTAGTGAATTGCTCCATTTCTGAGCAACAAAAATGGCTCAACTTTTACTTTTAGACTACCGTTGAAAATTGTTCCTTTCTTCTTTTCCAAGAATTGTCATCCGGGCCACCCATCCCCTGGTGGCCCGGGGCCAAAAATTGCGGAAAACGTGCAATAATTATCCAAACACCGCGGACTTAAAAAATTGCAAGAAAAAGTAGTCGTCGGAATTGGACAACAGTGAGCAATATTGGACAATTCGATGCAATTATTGCATCAAGAAAAGAGGGAGTTCCGAGGAGGGAAAAAATTGCACGAAACGGGGAGTTTATTGCTGGGCAATTTTTTGACTATTGCTGCAATTCGCTTTCGTGCAATAATTGCCTTAAAAAATTGCCTGTGTAAATGGGCCTTAAGAGAAGAAGAACCACTTGACAAAAAATTATCTCAACGTTATTTAATTTTTAATTTTGGTTAAAATAACTATAAAGAGCTCCTTCAGAAGCCCCCCCCCCCCAAGATGCACATTATTCATTAAATCCATTTGAATATTTTCGACATCCCTCACCCAACAATGAATGCAGCCAGTTATGGGGAATGAGTGCAGTTTATTACATTATTGGCATATATTCTTAATATTTTATTGTCATTTTTTTGCAACATCTATGAAGATCGCCTAACAAATCATTCCTTTCGGGAATCCAATCATTACCTGCGGACCAGCGAGCTGAACTATCGTCTCTTACCCACCACTTCCGTTCTGTTGAAGAATCCTGCCTTGGACGAGTCCCCATCTCTCACGCAATTCCTTTACTTGGCGAGCAACCAATTAAACAGAAAAACTATCGCACTTCTCCGTTTATATCAGCAACCCTCTAACTCACCGTGGAGCAATCGATGTGTATCGATTTTCGCCGGGTGAATGCTGTGACCCGGAAGGACGCCTACCCCCTTCCTCATAAGGGGTCCCTTTTAGAACATTTAGAAAATGTCAAGATTTTATCGAAGATTGACTTGAAGCACGCTTATCTTCAAGTACCTTTAGACGAAGCAAGTAGGCCGATAACAGCGTTCAGCGTGCCTGGTAAAGGCCATTTTCAATTCAAGTACCTTCCTTTCGGGTTGACGAACGCCCCTGGGTCATTTCAACGGTTGGTTGATACACTGATAACCTCAGAATTACGCCCTTTCGTCCACTCCTACCTTCGGCTTGAGGGTAAATTGGGACAAAAGCGAGTTTGGTGAAGAAAAACTTACATATCTTGGCTTCGTTATTGATTCCTCTGGAATATCCCCTGACCTCGATAAAATTCAGCCCATCTTGGATTTTCCCCATCCTAAGACCGTCAAGGCTCTTCGAAGATTTTTGGGCATGTTTTCGTGGTATAGGAGATTCTACAAGGACGCCTCACGGTTGGCGGAGCCTCTCTTCTAATTATTAAAGAAAGGAGTTGTCTATGAATGGGCGTCAGAGCAGGAGGCTGCGTTTAAGACAATTAAGACCTTACTTACGTCCGCTCCGATACTGGCCCGTCCAGACTTTTCCGTTCCCTTCTCAGTGCAAACGGACGCGAGCACCACTGGTCTCGGTGCCGTATTGACGCAAGTTCAGGGTGGTGAAGAGAAGGTGGTGGCATACGCCAGTCGGTCGCTGACGCCTGCGGAACGCAATTATTCCGTGACCGAACTGGAGTGTCTTGCTGTCCTTTTTGGTCTGGAGAAGTTTCGTCCCTACGTTGAAGGGGGTCCCGTAAACATTTATACCGATCACGCAAGCCTACGTTGGTTGATGTCCATTAAAAATCCAACAGGGCGCCTAGCCAGATGGATCATCCGTCTACAAAGTTACGAGCTTGATGTGCGCTACCGCCCAGGATCACAAAATAACGTCCCTGATGCCCTCTCCCGGGAGTTTGAGGAGTCACATCTAGGGTCTATCCAGAATGTAGATGTCCTACCATACGCCGAAGGCGATAATTGGTTTAGGGCACAGGTGGCTAAAGTGCGATCTCAATCGGATCGCTATCCACGAATAAGTTTTACACGAATAAGTTTTTCATTTGTATCAAAGTAGCCATTTTTAAAACAAATGAAAATAAAACTTACTCAAGAGCTATATTTATTGCTCCAGTTATGGCAATACGTTGTAAAAACTGAATGGTCCTGTGCAACTGTCCAAGTCCTTCGGTCCATTCAACCCAAAGCAACAACTTAATCGTGAGTAAGAGTTCTTACCTTCAGCTCTAATGTTTGTTTTTCTTAAGGTCTACAAGTGAAACCTGCTGAAGTTCTTCACGTTTCTCTTCAAGCTCGCTCTCATTTTCGCAGTAAGAGGACTCAAGTTCAACCGAATTTGGTTTCAATTTCAACCTCTCCGCGTCGCCACCAGCCGAACTGCAATGATAAGGAATATTCGTCAGTGGCGAAAAGACGACGTTTATCGGCAAAATGAAATCAGCGAAACATTGTCACATGTGGACGAACCGTAACGAAACCATAATATCGACCTCGTCTGCATCATTTGTTGTATCATCAACGTCTACGTCCACCGTTTCTACCAGCCAAATGGAGGAGGAAATACGAATTTTCAAAAGCTGAGTGTTGTGCTGTGACTAAAGCCCTTCCTGAGTGTTATTCCACGCTTCACTTAGGTACCTGTAGGTAGATACCTGCTTTAAATGAAATCTAAGGCCACAGCTCATCTCAGTTGAATTTAAATATAATTTGAGGAATGTTTTCGTTCAAACCGCTAAACTGCATCAGAAATACATATAATTACATTTCAAGAAAGCGTAAAGTGACGTCGCGAGAAATACAAGATGGCCCCATGATGAGGGGGTGGTTGGGGGATCCTTCGAAAATTCAAACTTTCAAAAAATCATTAGAATTCAAATTTTCGGTTTTTGTAAATAAATTTTACACAAATATTTTTAGATTTCAATATTTGTTTGAAAAAAAAAATATTCAAAAAAATTTGCAAGTTCCTTGTTGCAATCCATAGAAGACAATAAACGGTTATACGAAATTGAACGAGCTGGATCACAGACGAATCAAGTCAGGAGGGAGTTAGTGCTAATTATTATTATTAATGGCACACACGCCAATTAATCTTATTCAATCAACATTATCCCGCCCATAAACAAACTCCCCTTAAAGGCAACTTTTCTACGCGTAGAACAATCCGACTTTAGTAGAGAGGGGAGGGCTGACACAACAACGGATTCTGACATCAGAAATGTAGGCACTATATGTATCATCATTAAATAGTTAAACTAAAGATAAATCTACCCACTAAGAGCCGTTCGGTCTACAACACTAGGGCACTTAAGAGAAAGACTAGAAAACACAATTTTCTTATTCAATTTTTTAACAACGTGTGGAAACTGCACGAAACAACACAATCACAATTATTATACAAAAGTGAAAGCCATTTATTGACACTTGACATTGTCACGAACTTCATTAGGCGAACGAAGTGAAACTTGGCCTACTAAAAACCAACAGTCAAATGTATCACCCCGCCCTACACAGAGGTAGTTATTTCGAAATTGACGCTGACATCTCTTTTAGTAGAGATTTCGGAATATTGTAGTACAAAAAGCGGAAAAATTGATCTCATTCGCCAAGCACCTCACGATATGGAGAAAAATCACCGAAATATTAGCAGTGGTTTTTATTAGTGGAGTGCCACAAAATTTGTAGCACGGACGCACCCCCATGAATGACTGCACTTTCCCTGTGAGACCGCCTATTATTATTTATTTATTATTATTATTTAAATTCTGTGCAAAGCAAGAAGGTTTGATTCCACTTTTGTAATGAACAAGACTTACCGAATTGTTCCAGAACTATTATAAAACATTTAAAGAGCCAGAAAAGAGGTAAAATCTACTAGAATTTCATATACCCCCCCCCCCCAATCGGTAGGAGGGGGTGACCCTACCTCACTTTTAACTAGGTATGCACTATTTTGTCACCAAATAGTCACTTTTGAATATAAAACCTGTCAAACCTTACAGCCTTGGTAACATCGAGTGTTGAAAATTAGCTGATTGAAATTGGGAACCCTGCACTCCGTTATTTACAGAAACCCCCTGAAAATCAAATTTGAGCCCCTTTTTATCGAGTAAAAATTCATTTTTGGCCGTACAAAGCAATGCACTGCTACAACTTCCACAAATATACGTGCAGATTCCACCATCTTGGTGAAGAATTAAGACATTAAAAATAAGTCGTGAGCTTTTATCTTGGAAATAATATGTCTCGAATTTCGCTAGCCAGGCCCCCACAAGCCCAACACATTCAGTTTTATACATTTTTAAAAGGATTTACACGACGAGAATTAACGCTAAAAAAATACGTTATTAGGGTAGTCGCTATAAATTTGGTCGTTAGTCTTACTGAATTGAACAGACAGACGTGGCTGACTCACACTGGCCGGCTGCAGCCGCTCGCCTTTTGATCGCCTCCAGATACACTTCGCGGTTGAATGAACCTGCGTTCAACGGGATTCTGAAACGAGCCGGCAGGGTGATTGTGAAAGGGGGAAGAAAGTGGAGGGGGGGTGCTTGGATCAAAATTGCATCGACATTGTTGGTTAGAGTGGGTGGGGCTGGGGGGGAACCTAACAATTACGAAAAAACACACGTGATTTGTGTGCTAATTGTGAAAATTGTGACCGCACCAAGCTTCACTTGGGGGGGGGGGAGAAGACTTGGCCACGAAATTCCTGATTCTGAGGCCAATCCAAGGCGCGTTGTGGACGAGGACTGATTGAGGAGACGAGGAAACGCTTATTCAATCACTAACTCCGTAGGAGGCAGTTTCAGCGAAAATTGCCGCAATTGGACGAAACCACGAATTTTGAGGTTTTCCGACTCCTCCAATAGCGTATTTTGGAGGAATATCATGAGACCTGTTGATGGGGTTCCACGATTCCGGCACTTTTAGCTGGTCTTCAAAGGCCGCACTCAACTTTCCCGCCGCGAACGCCCTAAAGCACAAGAATGACCCTTGACGCACGCGGATACCTTGCTAAGTGCCACGACTCTTGGAGAGCTGCAGAATTGGTCTAAATTGAGCCTCAATACTACACGAAATATTTTTTCTTGAAAAAGGAATCAAACCCGCAAACTTGAAACCACGGGACACTGAAAGAGCGAGATCCTCGAACTTTTATGGGTGGAAAGAGAAGAAAAAAACCCAAAAAACCACGGGGACAACCCCTTCAACTGGTCATCTAGTCGAAAAAACGTTTCGATTTTCGGATTCCCTGCGGCGAGTAACCACAAAATACGCGGTTTCGTCCATTTTCACCCATGGTTAGGCGGGCGATTTTCTTTTAAGTGTTCCGATCTGAGCCAAACACAGTTTATGAGTCCTCGGAACACACTCCACTGAAAAATCCACGCGCTCGTGGCCAGGACGCCCACCCTGCGCCAGTAGAACAGGGAATGGGGGGGGGGATGAGGACGAACATTTCCTCATTTCTAGACGCAAATTAAGCGATTTTAATTTTTTTTTTTTTACATTGAGCCATCAATTTGACGCCAAAATTAGGAAAAATACACCAATTCGTGGCATCAGAAGGACAATTCGCGGCTGAAATAAAAGAAAATATGCTAATCGCAAGTTTTCCGATTGTCCTAATAGGCGGTTACAATTGAAAAATCGCTAAAACGGGAACAAATACGCGCCTGAAAGTTCCACAAAAAGCCCCAATTTGCGACTATTAAAAATTGACTGACGTTGAGTAAAACGATAATTCACGATTTCACGGGTAAAAAAAAAAAAATTGAAAAAGCGCCCGTTCACGGCTACTGTTGTGAAAAAACGAGTTTTTTTTCTCATTGAGGCATGCCTCCTGAAACCACAAATTGGCCTTTTTTTTCAATTTCAGCACATTAAGCCATTAATTAGCGCTTTTTCTCAATTTTAGACACAAATTTGCCCTCTCAAACCACAAATTGGCGTTTTCTCGATTTATTTAAGCGGCGAATTAGCGCTTTATTTATCAATTTTATACGCGACTTAGAGCTTCCTTTAGTTCTAGCCGCGAATTAGAGTTTTTGTTTTTTTTAGCCGCGAATTAGCGGTTTCAGTTTCAGCCTCGAGTAAGCGCTTTTCCTAAATTTTAGGCTCGAATTATGGCATTTTATTTCTTAATTTAGGCCTCGAACTATCGCTTTTATAAAATTTATCCGCGGATTAGCGATATTTCTCATTTTAAGCCGGAGATAAGCGATTTTTTTCCACTTAAAGCCATGAATTTGCACGAAGAAAAAAAAAACGCTAATTCAAGGCTAAAATTGATGAAAAGTGACAATTCGTAGATAAAAGTGAGAAATTGTAAAGTTGCGGTTTATTGAGAAAGAGCGCTATCTTTCGTTGCCATATCGAAAAAAAAAATCGCTCTTCGCGTCTAGAACAAAAAAAAGACACTCATTTGCGGCCGAAATTGAGAAAACGCCGATTCACGGTTTCTGGAGGCAAACTTAGGGGCTAAATTTAAGAAAAAGCGCTTAATCGCTGATAAAGGTTCACGGCTAAGATTGAGAAAAGGCTGCTAAAATTGTGAAAAATCAGGTTTTTCAAATTTTCTGATTTCGGCCACGCAGTTGCAACCTTAAACCGCGAATTGAAGTATTCTCAATTTCAGCCGCGAATTAGTGATTTGTTCTACTATAGGCACGAGTAAGCGCTTTTCCTCAATTTTAGCTAGGAATTATCGTTTTTATAAAGTTTAATCGCGGACTAGCGATATTTACTCATTTTAAGATGCAAATAAGCGATTTTTTGTTACTTTAACCCATGAACCAGGTGTCAAAAATAACGCTAATTCGCGGCTAAAAATTGTAAAAAGCTGTAGCTCGTTGCTAGATCGAGAAAAATCACTTTTCGTGGCTAGAACTCAAGAATTAAAAAGACACTCATCTGCGGCTGAAATTAAGAAAACGCCAATTCGCGGTTTCTGGTTTTCTCACATTTAGTCATGAATTATCGACATTTCTTAATTTTAGCCTCGCAGTTGCCTCTTGAAACCGGGAAATGAAGATTTGACAATTTTAGCCGCGAATAAGCGTTTTCCTCGAATGCAGCCTCGAAAATTCGTTTCAATTTTGTCCGCTAAATTAGCGATTTGTTTTACTTTTAGCTTCAAGCAAGCAATTTTCTTCAATTTTAGACTCGAATTAGCGCTTTATTTCTCAATGCCAGCCTTGAATTCGAGGCTTGTATCAAGTTTATATACGGATTAGCGATATTTCCTCAAACCATGCCGCAGGTTAGCGATGTTTTTCTCTCAAGCAAGCCAAAAATTTGCGTGAAGAAAAGCGCTAATTCGCAGTTAAAAATTCGTGGCTAAAATGTAAAAAAAAAACAAAAAAAACGCAAATTTGTGGCTTAAATTGAGAAATTGTCTAGTGGCGGTTTATAGAGGTAACTTCGTGGTTAAAACTGGGAAAAAGCGCTAATTCATGGCTTAAAGTTGAAAAAAACACGCTAATTCATGGCCGAAATGGAGTAACACGGTTATTTGCTGCTAAAATTGAGACGAAGTGTGACCATTTGTAGTTATAAATGAGAAAGCGACAATTCGCGGTTCCTGGAGAAAATTCGCGACAAAAATTGAGAAAAAGTGTTAATTCACGGCTGACGAAGAATCCATAATTGAACGCTACGTAAAAATTAGATTCCTCGTTTCAGAGACCCAGGGGCTTTGTCTAGAGATTTCCGCCTCCCCCCCCCCCACAGGACCCTTAAAAGTGATTCTCATAAGGAACTTACGTGTCAGTTCCAGGTCGAACAGGGCACTTGAAGAGTCCCCAAACTGGTTTATGGTCTGACGTTGACACAGAAGGAACCGAATTGTAGGCCAGACACTCGACGGCGCATTCCACAGCTCCGTGTTTCCGAGTTTTGTACAGAATTCGATCGGTGTACGATGGCGTTCTTTGTTTGTTTGAAGTGTCAAATTCTTGAGTCCCGGTATCGTATTTATAGGTGGGAGCGAAAGTGAGAGGGCCTTCTTCGAAACCCTTTAACGCGTTTCCTTCGAAGGAAAAAAAAAATGATTAAATTTCAACGTTGTTTTTCAACCACTGGGACGTACCATTTACAATACAATCAGTAAGCTGATCTCCTGGAGTACACTGAGCTGGTTCACTGAGCGGAAACGTTTTCGACATCACCCAGTCCAAGACTTCACTTCTTGGTCTCGTTAACCTGAAATTCAAGTCTCCGCTCCAGAAAACGTGGTCGAAATTATCTGTTACATCTTCAGACAAAATATTAGTAAACCCAATTTGTACATTTTTAAAAACGTGAAAATAATTGTACCTCTATTTTTATGCCTACACGGGAGTTTATTAGGCAATTCGAGAGATTTAACGATCCTTCGAATGTCCTGTACGCGTTCCTTGACTTTATCTTGGTGAGCTGTCAGATGACACGTAATAAACAGAAAAGTAGTGCCGAAAAGGTAGAAAGCTGCAGCAATTGCTCCTTTGGTCCTGAAAGCTGTTCCAGGTCGGACGCTGAATGTTGCTTCGTCGGCAACTGATGGGTGGTAGTGGTGGGGGGGGGGTCACAATTATGAATTAGATTGCTACAAAGAATGACGGGTGGAAGGAGCTCTTATAAAGGTTTCTAATACAAAAAAACACACACAAAAAAACGGATACTTGCCGGATACAAACCAAATGAGGTCGCGTCGAATGAAAATGGCTAGATGAAGTGTTCCAAAAGACGTCGAGTGAAAAAGAACGTGCGAGGGCCCAAGTGTTTCCTGTAGAGTGACTTCCCAGTTATACTTGTCAGGGTGACTTTCCTGCGTGCCCACGACAACCACATCAGGCACGTGAGATATATCTTCGGGCAGTAGAAGAGAATTCAACCCTTGAGGCGGCGGCTAAGAAAAACAAACAAAATTGTGAAAATTATAAATTCAAGAATGTATTTCGAACGGAATGAGGCGAATAGAAGTTAAGCTTCTGTGAATCTAGCACAAATCTACTATGAAATATGATTCGTCAACACAGGTGAGTCGTAACAGTTAGTACCTTCAAGCATTGTACCCAAAAATGCAGGTAAGTACTGTGTTCGCTACAGTCTTGATGTAATTTAAACGTGTTTGATTCCACAAAAACACTAAAGTTCTGGACACAGCGCCATTATTACATTTGATCTACCATGCTTTACATAACCTTTTTAACCTAGGAGTCGCAGGTAGTAAACTATAATATATTTGCGGAATCAAACCTCGAAGAATAGTGAGCAATAACACTAAAAATGTGATTCCATGCACTAGGGGGAAGGGGGGGGGGACTTCTAACTAAAATAAAAAAAAATGTGTCATGGTTATCTAAATATAGAACTAACCTGACCGTTCATATTCCAAGTAGCGACATATATTCTAACTTCTCTTAGAGGTAATGCTCTTTCTAATTCAATTTTACCCAAAAGTGAGTTAGCGGCTATTCGATCGCACAGAAAATTCCTATAGGGCAAAATTTTATAGTGTAAGTACAGTGGAGCTATGTAAAAAAAATGTGCGTCAAAAAAACCGTGTGTATAGGTTAGTAACTGGAAAATTGTCCGATTTTTTAAAGGAAGAAAACGTGCTTAGCGGGGTGGGGGGGGGGCAAGTATGAAAAAAATGCACGATACACGCTAAAATTGAACAGACCATATCATTTATTTCTGACGTGTAATACTCGTACGTGGCTTGATGATACAAGTGTTTGGACATTATTCGAAGGGCTCAAAGAAGAGACGGTACCGTACACGAAGCTATCTACCTACTCACAGGGAATAGCAAGAAATACAAATTGTTATGGAGTATGGGAAAGTAAGGTGAGAGTTCGAAAGGCATGGAGGAAGAGGTTTGAGGCGATTGCCCTCACCAAGCTCCACTAAAGCCTCTCCATTCCATTTGAGGAATCTATAAATTGGGCAAAAAAATAAAGATTTCGTCCTGAAGTACTGAGTGACCCCGCCTGAGCTCCTTAAAATGGGCTTGCTTGGTGATGATAAAATTTGTGAAAATCCACGTAACGAGACTGTTCGGGGGTTATAAAATCGAGCAAAACCATGACTTGAGCTATTTTGCGGCTAAATTCTCCGAAAATCTCAGTTTTGACTGCAAAGCGAAGTAAAAACCGAGAGAAACTGCTGCAATGGGCCATTTTGCCGCGCAAATTTCTAAAAGACAAAAAGTATTGAGGAAAATTGCGAGTTTGGCACAGTGGAGCCAATATGAGACGTAGCAGAATTCTGGAAAAAGGACCCACCCACTTCTAGGGATGTTCATATGGGTGGGATGGGGGGGGGGTTCCTAATCACTCTACACCGTGTTGCCAAGAGGAGGAATTGATTTATAATTTACCTATTAATAGCGTCAAATTGTAAACCGAAATCAGTCTCACGTGCACGAAATCGGGTTGTAGTATGTTCAACATGATGTGGGAGTATTCTGGTCAAGTTTTCGACCTCGAGACCCCTCCAGCCCAAAAACTGCAACTTTTCCGCACGTTTTTCAGTTTACGCTTGGCAACATTTCTAGTATTAATAGTAAGTTATTGAGAAAAGCTTTCAAGTTCAACGTTTACAGCTTTGTGACGTCACAATAAGCGTAAAAGTCAAAATGGTGTAGCTAATGACTTTAACAGGATGTGGAAAATGACTTCATGTGCCTTGAAAATAGCTTAACTGCCCTGAAAATGTTTGAACAGACGATTTCCACCCTGAAAATGGCAAAACTGTGCATTCGCGCTCTAAAAATATGACCTAATAGACCATTCCGTACAACATTGAAAATGGAAAAACTTACAATTCATGCCCTAAAATAACCGCAAACGCCCTAGCAATATTTGGATCTTCAAAGTGGATCTTCGCTCTAAAAATTGACAAGCTGGTCTTCCCCTCCGCCCTTTGGTAAGCGTATCGCTTGAAGTGGCCAAATTGACTGATCTCCGCCCAAAAAATGACTAAACTGACAGACTCGCGCTTTGAAAAGTCAAAAAACGACCATTCGCGCACCAACAATGGCCAAATCGACCGTTACATGCCATGAAAATGCCTGACCTGATGATTCGTGCCCTAACGATCACCAAACTGACTATACACGCTCTAAAAATTGTAAACTCAATCATTGACGAGCATTCGGGTTCAGAACTATGGTTTTTACGAGCCCCTCCCACGAAAACTGTCAATTTCACCCCAGAAACTGACAGTTTTGACTTGGAAACTGTCAATTTTCTCATGCAGAAGAAAAAAATCCCAAACCAAGGAGCATCAGAGAATTCGTGCTCGGACCATACAGTTTTTTCCTTAAACCGGAAACAGCCTAGTCCTGGAAATTGTCAATTTCGTCCTTGAAACTGTTAATTTCGTCATAATAATGTCAATTTCGTAATTCAAAACTGTCAATTTCGCCATACAAAACTTTCAATTTCGTCATTCAAAACCGTGAATTTTGTCGTTAAAAACTGACAATTTCATCCTGGAATCTGTCAATTTCGTCCTATAAAATCTCATTTCGTCCTGGAAACTGCCGATTTCACCCTAGAAACGATCAATTTCGACGTTCAAAAATGTAAATTTCGTCCTAGAAACTATCAATCCCCTCCAATATTACAGTCAATGTTTCCTTAGAATGTTCCAAAGTGACCTAAAAACTGATTATTCCATAGACAAATTTAAAATTAAGCCTCCTGGGCCCGAAAATATAGAAAAATTGTCGATTTTGCCGAGATGGGGCTACAACCTTTGGTGGTGACAACGAAGGGTTGAACTAGGTGACCGGCCGCTCCCCCAAGATTCGTGGCAAAATTTTCCAGTTGGAGATCGAAAATTGTTCATGTGGCTTGAGGTTTTCCTCATAACTGTTTTTTTTTAAAGAGCCCAAGCCACGGGACTTGTTTGTTGCTCGAGACAAACTTGTGAAATTGCAAGAATCCAACCCACAAAGTTTTGTGTTTTGAAATATTTCACGACAAGTAACCTAAATCCAAAGAAGACCCAAATCCACGAAATTTGGTTTTCCATGAGTTGTCAACCTTGCGAAATTGCTTGTTTGGAAGATAGAAACCGATGAAATAGGGGTTTCCAGGAGCTATACCCGCAAAATGGCTTCAATCTGGAGCTAAAACAGAGAAATTGATTTTTTGAAGAGCCTCAACGGTGAAATTCCCTTTTTAGAAGTCAAATCCAAGAAATTGATCTTTCCAATCCAAGATCCAAACCAATGAATTTAGTTTTCCCGACAGCCATTCCGTTGAAATAGCTTTTTTTGACGGGCAAAACCCTCGATGATTGGGTTTGGGGGGGGGGGAAGGGGCACGAGAGGAACCAGCGATGTTGGTCTTTTTGAGGAGTCGAGCCCACAAAACTAAGTTTTTTGAACGACCCATACCAGCGAAACGTGGAGGACACTGAAAAATTGCTTCTAAACCCAGATTTTTGTGGTTGAAAAAAGGAGTTAATCGTGCCCTTGAATCTCATTTTTTAGAGACCGACTAAGATCGGCGATTCGGCTTGCTGACTCAAGAGTGGGTTTAGTAAACCGAATGGGCTCCAGCTAACCTTGGTTTTAGGGCTCAAAAGGCGTAATTTGCGCCTCTTAAGGGTGAATTGAATTTATCAATCATTGGATAACTCATGGAATAGCGATCTCTCGAATAACTTTACGTTACTGCAGTGGCGGCGGAAGTGGGGTTCAGGGTCAGTGAATGCTCCCCCAATCCGATTTGCTATTTCAATTAGTTCATTTCATTTCAATTTAGTTATGGATTAGCACTTTTTCTTAGTAAAGCAAGCACAAATCTGTAGCCGTACGAGCCTACATCGTCTGTCTTCGTCGTCGGAGGGAAAACAGACGACATAGGCTCCTACGGCTACAGATTTATTTATGCTTTACCCACTTAACCCTCGTAGTTTAAGCGATTCTACTAACAATTTAAACTTTTTCTTAATTTAAGCCTCGAAATATCCTTTAGAAGATACAGATTGGCGGTCTTTCAATTTTATCCGCGAATAAGTGATTTTTTAAAATTTTTATCCGTAAATTAACGTTTTTTCTATTATTCGCGAATTAGCGCTTATACTCAATTTCATCGTCGGATTAGGCGATTTTTCTCAATTTTAGCCGCGGGCTTGGCCCAAAAACAGCACATTAGCGGTTTTTTGGTACATTTTAGCCGTAAAATTGCCACTATACACCGAAAATCAGCGATTTTTTTCTAAATTATGGTCTAAAAGTTGCATCGAGAAACCAGGAATGAGCACTTTTAGCTACGAATATTAGCACTTTTTCTAAATTTTTTGCCGCCTACTCCCCCCAACAGAGCGCCTTCTCAATTTTATCTGCTTAAGAACCTAAAGAAACTTGGGAATCAGCGTATTTTCTCAATCTTAGCCGCAAATTTGCTTCCAGAAGGCACACATTTTCTCAATTTGAGCCGTCAAAATTGCGCTTTCGTGGGCTCGATTGAACATTAGGCACACTGTTTGCTGATCACCAGTAACGTTCTATTCTCCAAGTCGGATGGGCTGAAAATCGTCGAAAGGACCGTCCAATCGTATACCTACGGACCTAAATCTATGAACATGAACCTAAAAATCATCATTTTTCCATATTTAAGCTTTTCGGGGGGCTCTCTCTCATAGGTGGCCCTGGGCGGTCCGCCCCCCTCGCCCTTAACCTCGGTACGCTACTGTTCACGGCATAACCCTTGCTCTTTCACACTAAGTTTGTGCTCTGAATTGTGTGAATACGCCATTTTATGGCCACAGTAGCCGATTTAACATATAGCACGTCATTTATCTAGTAAAACTGTGTCTTTAGGACTCAAATTACCCAGGAAAATTAACCATGAAACAAGAGAATTTCATGAAGAGGCAGTGAATTTTGTGAAGGATTTGGAATTTTTGCCTCAAGATTTGTATTTTTGCACATGTAGGAGGCATAATTGATTCGAAAAATGGTATTTTCTAGGGGGGGGGGGTAAATCTGAACTGCTCAGATTCTTGCTCCCCCAATGCCGGCTGACTTCCGCCGCCACTGCGTTACTGTTTGCAAAAAGGCCCAAAGCAACCAGACGTATCCCAGCTTTATCTGTAGAATAAGTGCATTGATGAACGCACCCTTAACTGGCGATTTGCCTCTTGAGAATACATTTAAAAGAGAATGATTTCTTGGATGAAAAACTTGCATTTTAAGCCTCATCGAAAATATTTTCGACTACCACAGTGGTTGAGGAAAGTACGCGGCGGCCACGATACAAAGCCTGCTAACGGGAGAAAATAAAAACCTTATCTAGTAATTTTCACCTCAAAAACGGTCAAATTGGCCACAAAGATAGGAATTTGCTCCATTAAAACTATTCTCACGTCCTTACGGTAGCCATTTTTTGCTCAGAGTGAAATGAAAGGTGGATTCGTCATGTGAGGGCAACATGACCTGTGTGACATGTGTTCCTTGACCTCGGGTTCACTTCCATCATTGGACTGGGATTAATTGCACACCCGCTCTCTTCTAGGTACAACAGTGTAGACACCCTAATTTTGCAAGATACGCTCAAGGACCTCTATAGAGACATACAGACAAAAAAGGCAGGCGTTAAAACGAACGAAAATGACTCACCTCTCACGTGCTTTGCTGATTGGAAGAATGTGCAGCACCTGTGCAGCAAGAAGCGACTGACGTGCCAAACTGTCCATAGAGGCGGTTAGAGACGAATCACCGACAGGAATCGAACTAAATTGAGCTTCAACATTCTTTCTCGACATGACAACCATTGACGAAGGTCTTTGCGTTTGTCGTTTTTTCTTTCCCTTCTTAGTAATTTCCAACGATAACGAAGCGCCGGCCATAGGGTGACTTCGAGTCGACAACGGCGACGTCTCCGAGTCAAGCGTTGACAAACCAGTTGTGATGTTGTCAACCGACCGTCGTGACAGAAGAAACTTAGTGCGAAGACCAACGCGTGGCACGGGCGATGGTGAACTTTCGGGTGAACGGCTTTGAGGAGTCGATGAACACGAATCGACGTTGGCTTTTGAATTCTGTCTGCCCGCGTCCGTTTCATCTGTAATCTGCCCATTGATGGGGAGATCACTCACCTTGCCTTTGAAACTTCCAAGACGCATGAGAATACTTTTTTTGTCCTCGATGTCACTCAGTGGTTTTTCCTTGTCGACAACGCGAAACGGCACCGGTGTGATGGAATTCTCCGTCATGGCACAGCAGAGTGACACGTTCGTGTTGTGAATTTCCAATGAGTCATCCCCTTTGAGTTTACTTCCATCGCATTCAATTGTTTCAACTGACGAAGGGCAATTTTTCGACTGAGGTAGAAGACAACCGATCCCTTTCTTTCTGCATAATAACTGAGCGAAATTACTAAACTTGTTCGAACCTTTGGACGTAGTTTTTTGAGCAGATAACGTTTCCTCCATGTCGGTCCAAGCGAAGAGTCATCGGTCAGACAACCCGGGATGTCTCCACTTCATTTCCAGACAGTTCGATAGGATTTTCGTCGTTGTCACACTGTTTTTTCATCCCGCACATTTTTACACCAATTTGAACGAGAAGACGGGCTCGTTTCTTTTATTTCAACCAAGAACTTGACTTGCAAGATTTGAAGTCGAAGTTCACCCAGCAACCTACCCCTCGCCTCGTCCCTTAAAAATTTGTCTCACACAAGATAATCAATCTGCAGCTAGCAAAATGGGAGCTAACAACGTGCTGAACGCCGAGTGAAGAGCTTTAGGCGGAATTTTTTGCGGGACAAGGCTGAGCAGGGCGTCTTGCCGTTTGCAAAAGAAAATAATTTGATCATGCCTGGCGTTTTTAAAGGCTTATCACATTATATATAAATCATATCATATATAAAATTTCTGGCCATGATACAGGCGCATTTGCTAGTGACAATGTAACGTCGTGATGATGATTTCAAGCGCGATATTCAGATGATACGGATTTTCCCTACGGAGAGATGGCCGGACGAGGCGATAGCCGGAGCTGGCCACTTTCCGAGGCTGTTTATAGGGCTTCTGAAATCAGTGTGTGGTCTTTTTATAGCTGCGGAATCGGCAGTTTGGCAGTTGGATATAGGTAAACAATTTGCGAGGGTTTTCTCGTTAGGAAAAAATGAATTTGCAATTGGCGGATATAGGTGAGAAAACGTTAATTCGCGGATGCAAATGAAGAAAATCACTAATTCGTGGCTAAAATTGAAAAAAATCACTAATTAGCGCGGCTAAATTTGAGAAAAACGCTAATTTTCAGTTCAAATTGGGTAGTGCTAACAGACCCACACCGTCGCCGAAAGAATCCAGCCCATCACAAAGACAAGCGACAAAAGCACGAGACAATGACAATACCGTCTCGTTTAAATGGCCTTTTTCAAGACCCGGGCAACGCGCTGCTCAGAACACTGTTCTGGAACGCAGGCGGCCTTACACAGGACAAGTTCTCCGAATTGAAGAACGAAATTTATGCTCAAGATATTGACGTAATGGGGATAGTGGAAGCTGGAGCTGCGGCAGATAACCTGGACCAATACCAACTTCCAGGGTACCAAATGTGTGTACTCCCTAAAACGGAGCCGACAATGTGCGTCTGGCATAATAGTGGCGACAAAGGCTTCCATTGTTACTAGTTTCAGCACCTGCAAGGAGATGACGGCCACGGACAAATTGGAAGCAGTGCGAATTGAGGTCTGGAGGAACAGAAATCGAAGACGTATTTTTGTGATATACAACCCGCCTCGCAACAAACCAAACCTCGGCTGGTTGGAAACAGAATGGGATCCCAAATCCATATTGTATGGAGACTTGAATGCGCCGTCAACTGTCTGGGGATATAGCAGCTCGGATCCGGTGGGACGAATCTGGGAAGAATTCATCGGCTCGAGCCCAGCTGGATTCGTGGACAATGAAGACATGGCACCCACTTTCCTGTCTTATTCAGGCTCTTTGTCGCACCCGGACGTCATTCTGGCCCATTCCTCCCAAATGCCATGGATCAAACACTCTCTCGGCCACGCCCCTGGAAATATGGGTCACAAGCTAATGCTGGTAGCAATCTGCACCCCCATCAGAGAAACCCCTGCTGAGAAGAAGTCATACTGGAACCTGAAGAAAGCCAGGTGGACGGACTACAAAAAGCTCACCGACGATTCGTTAACGTTGGACCTGGTGACAGACAATGTGGACTCGTCGTGTAAAGCGGTAACAGCAGCAATCATGAAAGCAGCAGGTAAGTGTATCCCTAGGGGCAGAGTGAAGAAGTATAGTCCATTCTGGAATAGCGCTCTGCAAAGATTGAAAGAGGAGAGGGATCAGGCCAGAGAGAATGCCGAGCGAAATCCGGGTTCAGTGGGTGACAGGATTGCTCTGAAACAGAGGTCGGCCAGGTTGAAATTTGAGATTATCCAGGCGAAGCGGAAGGCATGCAGCTCCTTCCTTGGTAGCCTAGACTACCGCGAAGACGGTCTCAAAGCCCATAAATACGTCTCGAAACTGAACAACGAAGGGAATGAGAGAAAGCACCCATTGGTCGACGGTAATAGGGTCATAACCGACGAGACTGACATAGCCAAGCATTTTTGCCGCCATTATTGTAAAGTCAGCAACTTCAAGCCTGCTCGCCGACATGCACTACCCAATGTAATCCTGCCGAACACGGTATTAGAAGAAGGAGACGACGAGCTACTTAACCAGGAGTTCTCCACGGATGAGCTGATGGTTGCTTTGGGTAATAGCAAAAAGAAGAAAAGCCCAGGCCCAGATGGTCTGCTCCCGGAGTTCCTTGCACAACTCGGCGACAAAGCTAAAGAAACCCTGCTTTGCCTGATCAATTTGGTTTGGAGAAAAGGACTGCCCAGCATGGAGAAAATCAGAGGTTATCCCTATCCTGAAAAAAGATAAGAGCCCAGACCGACCCGAAAGTTATCGGCCTATTGCCCTTTCAAGTGTGTTGTGCAAGCTAGCTGAAAGGGTGGCCCTGCATCGTCTGCAGATCTTCTTGAATAAGCACAAGACCCTGTCTAACGCTCAAGCTGGATTTAGGGCAAATAGAATCACCATGGAACATGTTATTCACTTGGCGGAAGAGGTTAAGAATGGTTTCCAGCGAAAGCAGAGCACGCTGGCTGTTTTCGTCGACTTCAGCACTGCTTTTGATGTTGTGTGGAGGAGGAGGCTGCTGGAAAAGCTTATTGACAAGGGGATACATGGTAGAATGTACGGCTTCATAAGGTCCTTCCTCGCCCAACGTTACCTTCGGGTAAGGTACCGTGATGCCACATCCCCGTTCAAACAAACGAAGCAAGGTCTACCGCAGGGGTCCATCCTCAGTCCGACTCTTTTCAACTTGATGATTGACGACGTGGTGTTCGAACTTCAAAAAATACCGGGCCTCAACTGTCTTCTGTACGCCGACGACCTTGTGGTCTGGGCGACAAGCAGTTCTATCCCGGCACTGGAAGAATGCCTTAACAAGGCAATGAAAGGGCTCCGGGCCTGGGCCAACAGTAATGAACTTCGAGTAAACCCCAGTAAAACTAATTTCCAGCTGTTCACGCTCTCTACCAAGCCCCCTCCCGTCTCCCTGAGGTACGGCCAAGAACCCATTGAGAAGACAAATGAAGCCACCTATCTGGGAGTCACGTTTCGACAACAAGTTGAACTGGATAAGGAATGTGGAGCGGCTTCAGGCCAAGGGAGCGAAACGTACCCAGCTACTGAAGCGTCTCACGGGAACAAAGTGGGGCGCTCATCAGGATCTGCTAGCTCTCACGTACAAAACGTATGTTCGTCCAGTGATGGAGTACGGGGGGGGGGGAGGTGATGATAACAGCCTCAGCAACAACCCTAGAAAAGCTGCGGACAAAACGCAAAATGTTGCCCTGAGGCTAGTTACAGGAGCATTCCAGTCCACCCCCATTGGAGCGATGGAACTGCAGACCGGAATTGAGCCCCTTAGCGTCCGAAGAGAAATCGCAGCAGTAGCCATGAAGGAGAGGCTCCACAGACTTGAAGATCCATACTGGCAGAGGGAGGAAGTGGTGTCCCAGAGACTCTGTACACAGCAAAACTTCTCCTCAGTTGTGGAAACCATAGAGCGAAGACATGACATCACCCCCGGTCCTCGGGAGACATTCCATATTGAGGGTGAGCTCACTTCGTGGCGCATGGCAGAGGGCAGACTTGACCTGACCAGGGATGTGAAAAAGGGACAGTCATCCATCTCTGAGCTGAGAATGACGGCTCTGGAGACACTCAATGAAAGGTACCCTAACCCTCTATGGCTGCGAGTATATACAGATGGTTCCGCTAAAGATGCCACGAGGAACGCTGGTGCAGGCGTGTTTTCCTCCGCCTTCCAGATCAAAGCACCAGTTGGAATTGTTGCCACAAATTTCGACGGGGAGGTCAAGGCAATCCAGTTGGCGCTGGAGGAGTGTCTGAAACTGGAGCAAACCCCTGATATAGTAATCCTGGTCGATTCCCAAGCAGCCATCACAGCCGTTACAGGATCTGGACAATCCGGTGACTCCTCGACTGCCCGGGAGTGTAGGAGATTGGCGGATGTACTGCTTCAATTTTGCGACGAAGGATTCTTCCTTTTTTTACTCCTTTGATCTCTTCGCCGTCGCTCTTCCGTGGGAGACCAACGTTTATTGCTTAAAAAAGGTAGCCGTTTGACAATCCAGTGGGTGCCCTCTCTTTGTTTCCTGTTTGGAAACGAGATGGCCGATCGGTTGTCAAAGGAAGGCTCGGAGATGACCCAACCAACCATCCCAGTAACGCAGTATGCCGCAAGAAGAGATGCTCAAAGAAAGATTCTGGGGACCCTGGCTACTGAGCATGCTGAGCGCGCTGGAGGGAAGAAATGGGAATCCCTAGCAAGAAGTGGCGGTCAAATACCAGCGGATCTTCCCAGGAAAGTTGGAGTTGCCTGCTTTCGCACATTGACCGGCCATGATTTTCTCCAGAAACTTGTAGACCATAAACTTTATTTTTGAACCATACAGCCATGGTGTTTTTTATAGAATGCATTTCGGGCCCATTCCCGGTGCCCCTCATCAGCATTACCGCTTCACCTCTAAGGCCAAACACCTCCAGATGTTTCTCCAGAAACATCTGCACAGGATAGGCGTCAAATCATCACCAGATTGTGAATTGTGCGGGACCGGTGAAATGGACGGTGAACACCTCGAGACCTGCAGAGCTCTACAGGATGTGAGATCCTCACTGACCGAAGATGACGACCGCTTCCACCGGACTGCAAAACTTTACTGGGCTGCAAGAAGTCGGATGGCCGAAGTTGCCCCACCCACACGGCGTAGTTAAAAAAAAAAAGTTCAAATTGGGGGAAAGTGCTAATTCTCAGCTAAAAATGGAAAAATTGACTAATTTGCTGCACTAAATTGAGGAAAACGCCAATTCTTGGGAAATATTGAGAGAAGTCGGTAATGCACGGGTTGGAAACGCTACGACAGCTAAAATTTAGAAAAAGCGCCAATGAGGAAGTAACACATTTTCCAAAATCATGCTGTCGTGATAGCTTGGGTACCAAAACTCATGAAAACACGATCCGTTCAAATAAAATCAGGCCCTATATTTTTTTATTAATTTTCAAAACTATTGGGTTGTGGGACCCATTTGAAATAGGCTAGATAGACTGATGACGTAATAATAGCATTCGCGTGACCTCCACAATAGCTTCCCACAAATAAAACAATGGGCTTAGTGCAAAGTTTAAAATGAGAGCGCTCTAGGTTTCAAACTGTGCGATTCTTGTTCCGACTTGTTAGGGTATTCTAAATGAAAATGCGTGAGTCGCTTTGTAATTTCCCGTTTTTTAACTGTAAAACTTCATTCTCTACAACCATTCTTGGAAAACCTCAACCTCGAAGGGTTATTTCTCTACACCGATTCGGTTACTGTGCTGCA